>JADLZN010005996.1:312500-763535 GCA_018155175.1 Sinocyclocheilus anophthalmus | reverse complement strand
CGAGAAGTGCAAAGCACAACAACAATTCTGAAAACAAAATAACAATTACAAACGCAAATGCAAGTCTAAAAAACAAAATACCAATTCAGAAAGCACAACAACAATTCAGAAAACATTATAAGTCAGAAAGCACAATGACAAATTCGAAAACAAAATAATAAGTTAGAAAACACAACGACAAATCCGAAAAACAAATTAACAAGTCAGAAAACAAAACCAAACCGACAAACCGAAAAAGGTAGGTATAGGTTTTTGGGACAGACGCATGGTTGGATTACTCACCGACACGCTGACTGGACAGACATCCGTCAATCAACCGTATACATGAAAACTGCCGAAGAACAGCAGAGTCAGTGTAAATAGGTTATTTTGCACTTAGTGTAATAGCATATTGGCTAAAAATACGGCTATTTTCACTTATGAAAAATATAATCCATGCTATACAGATTTGAAAAGGGAGGAAAAAAATTCGGAAAAGTTCATCAATCTCATCGCCCGCACAACAACGGAGCGCACCCCCGTCGATGGCGTGTCAAAAGCCAAAGCACACAACTTATTTCATCTCGCCACTGGAGCGAATGCATTTACATTCATTTTTACCTAAATGCTGTAAACAGACACCCCATATTTTTATTCCATAGTAAGGGCAACTCATACAACATATTTAAACTGAGCTACTTTAATAGCATCTCCGAACTTTTTACCACGACTCTGCTGTTCTTCGGCTGTTTTTTCCTGTATACGTTGATTGACAGATGTCGCGTCCAGTCAGCGGTGAGTAATCCCAAAAACAATGGCGCTGTCTCAAACTATACCTAACTCTTCCGGTTTGTCATTGTGCCTTGTGTTTTTCTACTTGTTATTCCTTGTGTTTCGAATTTGTTCTTGTGTTTTCTGACTTGTTATAATGTTTTCTTAATTGTTGTTGTGTTTTCTGAATTGTTTTTTTGTTTTTTAGACTTGCATTTGCGCTTGTAATTTATTATTTTTTTTTTCAGAATTGTGATTTGCTTTGCACGTCTCGGCCACCGTACTTAGTTAAAAAAATGGATTAACCAATGACAGCTAAGTCCTGTTTCCCTTTTGCCACTTACATGTCCCAAGGCTTGATTTTTATTAAAGCTTTTTTTCTTTTTGGTACGTCAAGGTCACATTAAAACAGTCTTGGAAAAGTGTTTAACATGTACTCCTGTCCCAGACGTTTAAGCTTTAACTATGAAAATCTATTATAATAAATAGTACTATTTTACATTTATTGTGTGGAAACCCTGAAAAATATTGACTGTTTTCTCAATTTTTCCACTATGATAATTTTTTTTTGTCATGTTTAAATGTGTGAGAGAGAAACTAAATGATATGTAGGCATGGTAATAATCATCATCTCATCTCACAATCACAAAATAGCAGCCCTGACAGACCCAGGCTTCTCCAATGACTTTTTTATTTAAAAGTATATAGAGTGATGAAAATGCGGACACTTTTCTTCTGTGATGATTGTCAAAATACATATTACTATATTACCTGGTTGAAAAACAAAACAAAACACAAAAAAGATAATTATGATGTCTAGATATATGGCAGAGTACTTGTTTTGAGATAAATCTAAGAACAAAAAATACACTTGTTTGACAACAATGTTTGATGAGAATTTAAAATATAACTTATTACATGGATTATAAAAGATAATGAACTCCAAGAATTAGATTAAGAAACAATTAGGTTACATTTTAAACGCAAATCAGAGCTACCCAAAAATTGAGTGTGGGATATCTATGGGATCTAACTGATATTCAGAAACAGTGGGGTCTTCTTTTGCATTGCCATTAAAGCAAAAATCATTGCAGCCCCTCCTGACAGGCCCAGCCAAAAAAATAAACTGAAGGATGAAGGTTCTGGAATGGGCCGAGTCTTCATGGGTTTGGCCACACGATCCCATTGGGTAAGGATGGCCTGACGGGCACCTCTCCAGTGCCCCGGTCCACTCAGTCGAAACTGGTAGGGAGTACAGGGCCCGAAGAAAACCCTTAAACCAACAGCAGGGTCACTCAGGAGCAGCCAAGCAATGTTGGGACAGACGCCCACTTCCTTTGCTATTGTGTCTAGGTAAGGGATGTAGTTCACTTGAAGGGCAGCCAGCTTGGGACAGGGGTAACTGTAGAGAGATAGCAGATTAACTGTCAAAATAAAACCTATTTGATATGATCATCCAGGTGAATAAATAATTACCTCTTTAAATTTGCTTGTATGTCTTTCTCAATTATTTTATCCATTTTCTCAGCTGGAGGAAGATGGTTTAGTCCTTGAAGAACAGGCAAATTAATATTGATTTTTTTTTTTTTACCCATAATCACATAAAAATATGTTTCATATGATTCTCTATATTTACTTCACCTACAAATCACAAAATTATTTTTTCCCATGACTTATGGTTGCTCATTACCTGCAATGACCCTGGTGGCCCAGCGTGCCTGTAGCTCTACAGCTGGCATGATCGACCCTTTGGTCAGCAGCAGGCCCATGATGGCCAGTGTTGGATGCTCAAGAGATGGAGGGAAGACTCTTCTGTAGAGTTTCATATCTCCATCAAAACCAGAGTTTAAGGAGGTGGGGAGGAAGGGGAATCTATAATCATATCCTGTGCATAAGATCACTGCATCAATCTTCTCTTCAACAGTCCCATCATCAAAGACAACTGTCGAGCCTTGAAACTTCTGCACATTTGGCTTCATCACCAGTTCTCCTACCAGAATGCGACCTGGAAGGTCATCGTTTATAATGGTACGCTGATCGAGAATCCTGGAATCAAAAAAATAAAAAATGGGTAAAGGTCACTGTGAATCATGAGGTAATTTTTAAACTCTCAGGGCTTTACTTTAATCATCAACAATGAAAAGAGTTTGGTAAGAGTCTTTGAGGATCATGTTTTGACCCTTCACCTGTGAGCAGGCTGTAGTCCATACAGCTTGTGGTCGTGTCTCTGATTGAGGCTTCTCTCTCCAATCCAGTTGAGCAGAGCTCGAGGCAGGAGGCTGTAAATAAGATCTCGAACTCGTCTGACCATCGTCATATCTTGAGGAAGCCCTTTACCAGCCATGCGACCTATGACCCAAGCACCTTTCCTCCTTTCCGGGTACTCAGGATGTCCTAAGAGAATGGGGAACAGGAAGACCAAAGCAATTTGAGAAATGGAAACTGAATTAGTAGATAGACATGAGTGAATGTAAGCTTGTCAAAATAGGAGAATATTAATGAGAAACAACAGAGTAACCACATATTCGGAACCGAGGGGGTAAAATGGAGGTAATAATCAGCCATATGGACACAGAGTTTGATGACATATTGTGCATTCATTTAGCAGGGGTAGATCTAGAAAACTTAAATTTGGCATGAAATGGAAATCATTTTTGAATTGGATCGTTGCTGTTTGGTAATTACTGCAATCTCATGTGAGAGACAGGCTGTTGAACTGGAGAGGTTATTGTAGATGTTGTTGCGACGAGGAGGGTAAGTTATTTTGATGCAATATTACAAGGGGATATGAATTAAAAAAATAACTATTATGTGCACAGATACATTATTTATAACAAACTGCATTACATTAAAAATGATTTCATGGGAAGTTTAATGTACATTATTTATATACATACTAATTAATGTATATTTATATTACTGTACTTTGCTATATTACCCCCAAAATTTTTAACCATTTACAATTATTCATAAAAAAGGCAAATATCTATTGTATTATGAGGATGAATTTTATATTTGTTTTTGTTAGATAGGTAGTTAGTATGCTAAATTAATTAGTCATATACTTATTTTAGTATTATGTTGATATATGCTAATTATGACATTAAATGGATTAATAGTGTCAACAGTAAGTGGTTACATATTGTACCTTGGAATTCTACCATAATCCATTACTTTTGAAAAGTATTTATTTATTTAGCTGTCGGGAAGGTTGCAATTTGATTTCATATTTAATTATTTAATTTGAAAATAATCAGTTGGATCCTGTCACAGCATCACCCTGTTTGGACTTTGTTCATTGATCTAGTTTCTGTCTCCCCTTCATTGCCTTAGTTAGTTCACCTGTGTCTTGTTAATATATTCATTATCCTCGTTTGGTCTGGTATTTAAGTATTTAAGAATGTGTTTGCACCTCACGTTCTGCTGTTTGTGGACTACCTGTTCTTCAGTGTTTGTGGAATAAATACCCTATTTGGATTTATCTTCTTTCGAGCACCTTTACCTTCATCTCGCAGCAGTGTGATAGAATAACTGCCCACAAAAAGAGAGCATCCCATTGTGTTTACCCCGTTTATTTTTCTCATTTTTGCCAGTCTTTTACTTTTGTTTTCATGGATTACCTCCCCGCCGTCAACCTGCTCTGCCTGGAGCAGGGGAGCTGCTCCCTCGAGGAACACCTGGAGGAATTGCCTGTCCTGACCTGAACTGTCTACCTGTCTTGAATTGCCTGTCCTGTCTTGTCATGACCATGGTGGTCAGTTTTGAACAGTTTGTCCACCCTGAACTGTCTGTCACCCCTGTCACGACTACGGAGGTCATCTTCCGCCTGTCCCACCCGAGAAGACACCACGCTCCCAGTGTTGGGAGTCGCAAGTTAGTGTGTGTGGGCGGCATACACCTTCCTGGAGGTCTGTCTCGAGCTCCAACCCAGCCTCCCTCTCCTGACCCCTCTCCTGTGTTCTCAATCAATAGATGTGTTCGACTTGATGCAGTACTGCGCAGGCTCAGAAATTTTATTGTGTGTGCTGACTCCAGCCGCTCGCCGCGACGTGTTCGATGCTCACCAGAGCAGCTGTCAGGAGCTTGATGACTGACACATCTGTTGTCACGATTCTGCTGCAAATTCCCTCATGACACCTCACTTGGGTGTTGGTTTATTTCTACCATCCTCAATTCCACAAATGCTCACAATCTGTTTTTAAAACTAAAACTTATCCAGGTGTTATAGTTTGAGTCATGTTTTCAAAAACACTTATAAAAGCATAGTTACCCCGTCTCATAATTGGTATTTTAAGATAGTATTTCTGTCATGAAAACTCTCGGAGTGATTTGCATGGTAATGTACATGACAATGTTAATGTATTTGTCTTGTGGGAATAGATCTGCTATGCTGCTGCTGTTTGCTGCGGAGAGCATTGAACAGAGAGCTTTCTACTGCCATTACAAATCCACAACATGCTGCTGTGAGCATTTAAGAAATACTGCTGCTGCACATATAACACGTATGAATAACCCCCCACAAAGCAGGAGACACAGAAATGAACAATACAAGCCAATATGTGCAAGTCGCTGCGTATAAGGATATAACTGCATCAGTGCACATACATGTGTCCACACACATGAATATTAACAGACAGGATAGACAAGACACCCCCCAGAAAGCAGATCTATCGCCAAGATATATGTACTGCTGCTGCTCGCCTGCTCCACGAGCCATGTGCACCGCATACTATTTGCTATCTGTTTGTGCAATGGGCACCACGCCAACCACTTAACGTTATTGGCCTTTGGTATGTTTGCTAGCTACCTAGCGCCTACTGGCTTAACGGGTTAGTTTCACTCCAAAATGAAAATTTCTATCATTAAATACTCACTCCTCATGTTCCCGTTTCTAAACCCATAAGACTTCGTGCATCTTCGTAACACAAATAAGAATTTTGATGCTCAATCTGACCATCGCAAAAACAGCAATTGTAATTACACGAGTCAAGTGTCCAAGAAACGTCGCAAGGAGATCGTTACAAAGTAATCCACGCTTTAACCAATCCGGGGTTCAACTTTAATTTTATGAAGCTACGAAAATACTTATTGTACGGAAAGAAAACAGAAATAATGACTTTATTCAACAATTCTACTCCTTCGCGTCACCCTAAGCACCATTTTGGAAGAGTATCCACTGAACGAAACGTGTATTGCTGTTCTCGTCCAGCTATGCATTCGGATACGCATATTGCAGCTGACACAGAACAGCATACCCTTCTTTCCGCAGTTTTACGTTCCCATGTGTGTATACTTCCCAAAATTGCGGCTAAGTGACGCATCAATTTCATACCAAACGTTTGTATTATGTTTAGCTGAACTTTATTCTTGAACTGTAATGGCCTCGTATTAAACATATAAAAATGTTTAATGTTGTGCTCATGAAAACGTCTCTGAAACGTATGGTATTTTGACAAATCATGCATTTAATTCACTTCAGGCTGGGGGTTTGTACTCTCGCTGATCGTCTGTGCGCATGTGCTGGTAGATGTTCGAACACACCTATTCTCTTCTGCCCTGCTGCCGCTGCATCCTGCCAGTCCCTCAGCTCATCCTCAGCCCACCATCTGTGTTGTGGGTTCGCTGTGGATATCGGCCATTGGCTCCACCATGGCTCCTAGCTCCCTCCTCTCCGCTGTGGCCCGTCAGTCCACCAGCTCCGCCGGGCTCCCTTGTCCCTCCGGCTCTGCCTTGGTCAGTTGTCGACCATCCGCTGCCTCAGGACTCCACTACTCTGGCTGCGCATCGTCCCTCCGTCCCTCTGGCTCGGTCAGGCTCCTCCTTCCCTTCGGCTCCACCTTTGTCCTCTGTCGCTCTGGCTCCACCTTGGTCGCCTGTGCCATCTGCTCCGACTGGGCCCTCCGGATCCTCCTCATCACCTTGGGCTCCCTCTCCCACCTGCTCCGCCGCCATCAGTTGGCCCCCTGGAGTCGTCATGCCCTTCCTCCACCATGGCTCCTCCCCCTCCATCGGCTCCACCGTGGGGCCTCCTCACTGTGCTGGGCTCTCGGAGCTTCTTTTCCCGTCTCCTGCCTTGCTCCTCCCTCCTTCCTTTTGTTCCTCCCTCCACTGTTTCCACCCGGCTCACTACCTCTCGTCATTGCTTGCCCTGGTTGTCTGCCTGCCTTCCCTGCCAGCCCCTTTGCCATCCCGTCCGCCGCTCCTGACCATTTTCCTTCTCTGGCTGCATGTCGAGTGTCGCACCTTCCGTAAGGTGCGCCGTCGTATGACACATCACCCTGTGCATGGCCGAGTTGTCTGTCTCCAGCCCTTGACCTGCCTTAGTTCACCTGTGTCTCCTTTGTTACAATTTTCTCTCTAAGGTTCTCATATGCAATTTGGTGCCTTGGTGTCTACTTTTCCTTCCCTGGCGCCCCTCATAGATGATGTCGACGTTTGAGTTTGTTGTTTATTGTTTGTACCTCTCGTTCTGCTGTTTGTGGACTACCTGTCCGTCAGTGTTTGTGGAATAAATACCCTATTTGGATTTATCTTTCTGCGCCTTTACCTTCATCTCGCAGCAGCGTGACAGGTCCTAAAAAATGACACCTATCACTCAGTTGCTATTTGTCTGTTACTGAGATGCATTCCCCTTCATATCTCCATATGATTTTGACCCTGCTGAGAACCTAAAACAATCTGTACAAAAATATCAGACTTATATATTAGATATTAAACTATTAAATCTCGCTTGCCTTCTCACATGCTCTGCTGAGCTCCACGGCAATGTCTCCACCAGAATTTCCAATCCCAACGACAACAACTCTCTTCCCAAGGTAAGGATCAGGTTCCTTATATTCCCAGCTGTGAATTATTGTCCCCGAGAATGTGTCAATACCTGCAGCACATAACAATAAACAATAAAAGTTATACAATATATTGATAACATAACATGTATAGAGCCTTACAGGCAATTAGTATTACACACAGTGCTGAATGCCGCACATTCTGTATATATGATGACAGAGTGCTGTAATATCAGGTGAGCACCTGGGAAGTCTGAGAGGGGTTTGATGGGTTGTGTGTAGTGTCCTGCACACACTAGCACACCGTCAAACACATGTGTCTCCTCTCGTCCATCTCTGTCCACGGTCACCACCTCCCACTGACCAGAGTCAGAGAAATCAGGCCTTTGTCTCACACTGCGAACTGTGGTCTGAAATACACCCAACCACACAGAGCCTGAATGCTACCTGTCATCTTTACACAGAGAATGCTGTTTCAAACACTCAAAACACACAATTATCTGAGAATAATTTTCCCAAGCAAGATGTGTTCCTGGAACGTCACTGTTGTCTAATAGTCCTAATCCCAAACTCAAACCATAAAATCTAATCGGCTGAAAGGTACGTTTGCCATGACCAATGAGGATGTAAACCTGGAGCATTTCCTACTAGGTGAAATCTCAGCAGATGTGATGTCATGGTGTTAATTACCTGAAAGCGAATGTGTTTGAGCAAGTGGAAGTGCTCAGCATAGAGTTTGAGGTACTGCATGATCATAGAGTTGTGCATGAAGTTGGGGTAATGATCCGGCACAGGGAAATCACTGTAGCACATCATCTCTTTAGAGGTGTTCACTATGACAACACATCGAGTACAATGGGCTTGTTAGCGCTTGGCCACATAAGTGACGACCTCCGCAGCTTCCTGCCTCAGGTTTTTCCTGTGAATAAACAGAGGGATACGGTCAATGACTTTGAACAGATTAGCTTTGTAGCTTTGTAAAGTTTTGTTTAAAGGTAAAGTGTGTAATATTGTTCATTGTTAAAATACTCTCTCTTATCCCATCATAATATGCAGCAAAAACATTAAGTAAGCCATCTGAAGGATTATTGTCCCCAAAAGTGTAAACAAAACCAACTCATTGAATAGAGTTTGGAGCTATCTGAGCTTTTTCAGACAACTGGTCGCAGTATTGTCGTAGTGAAAGAAAGCGACCGCCAACACCATAAGTAATATACATTTTTAATTTGCTGATTTTTCTTCCTTAACTAAATGCAAGTTTAACAGGTCAGAAACAAAAAATATTTAATAAAAAACATTCCAAATGAAAAAGAAAGGTACCATAAAAAGGTGGTGCGTGCCACACATATTACATTTATTATTACATGTACCTCCCTATCTGTTACTTGAATTCTGATTAAAATTGCCAGTAAGAACGCTATAATTTATGTAGAATCATATTAATAATGCTGTTTTTAACTTTCTATTATTCAAATAATCACATGAAAAACTGATACCATGGTTATCCCCACACGTAAAAAGATCCGTACTGCACACTGACCCGCTGCCGTAATGGCGAACTTGAAAATTCAGCTTTTCCTTCACAACAAATTCTATTTTAATATATTCAAATATATTAGAAAACTTTTATTTAAATTGTCACAACATTTCACAATATTACTATTTTTACTGTATTTTTGTTACAGTATTTTTAGTCTTGGTGAGCATAAGAGACTTTACAGATCTTCTTTATGCCCCAAGATCTTGTAACACTCCAAAGAGAAAATTTTTTAAAAATTTCGCCCATCATAACCCTTTAAGAGTTTTATATTTATATATTTAATCGGAATTTTTTGGGCATGTTGTAGCGTAGCGCTTGGTGTTTGGTACATTGCTATTTCTCATCAGCACAAATTGCAGACATGGTTTGTTATGTTTACCCGCGGCCTGCGTACGAGCGCGTGCTGATCAATGCAACGTTTAAAAAGACAGATAGTCATTATAATCCATAATTATGTCCCCACTGGATGCAACGAAGGCCTCATTTATAATGGGTTTTCATGTCTTTGAATCATCGCTCCAGTCTGACAGGCCAATCACAATATGTGAGGGCGTAACATTTCCAAATCAGCACGAACGCTTGAGGTCATACAGCCATCACACGCACTTGGATACTGGCATAATCCAATCAGTAGCATCACCTCTCTTTAACCGATGAGCTTTGGCAAAAGCTTTTGCACGCGGCGTTCCAGAAAGGCCGGGTCATAGAGTGAGAAACATAATGTACAGGATTTGGAATAATGCTTTTTTTTACACCTTAAACCGGGGCATAAGACACACGTTCATTACACCAAATTCACAAAATAAATGTTCTGTTTTAGCAACTCATATGACCCCTTTTTAAGGCAATCGGCGCTGGCAACCTTATATTTGTATTGCTTAGATTACAGTTTCTAAAAATCCTTCTTGTTTAGTTTAGTCATTTTGCAATTTTGTTTGGTGATGCTAGTGGCACAGAAATGACACACTTCACCTTTATTGCTCAGCTGTTCAAACTGCAAACATTAAATGTTTAAAATGGAATTCATTTTCAACCTTAAACCTCCAGAGTCCTCCAATATCATCACTGCTCTCAAAGCACACAGGCTCCAGCCCTTCATCCAAGCAGCATTTGATGGAGGTCAGTCCAGAGCTGCCTGTTCCAATCACAGCCACACGCTTAGCCATGCTGCCAGTATGCATATAGGAGACACGGATCAATCACTTGAAGAAAACACATGGGGATAATGCACACGTTTATGAAAAACATACTGTTATACTAGTGTCTCCTCAGTTGTGCACCTTTGATGAGGTATTCCAGGAATCATTCACAGTGTTTGGCATGGATGTGCAGCATTTAGTCCGTTATTTGTGGAAACCACACAAACACACACACACACACACACACACACACACCACAACTGCAAGACAGACACAGTTTCGAACCATACTCTGCAAGCTTGAACACTTATGACCAAAGAGAATCTAACCTTTAAACTGAAGATGGTATCAAGCTCTCAGCATTCAAAAATGCCCAAAGGATGTTTTTCTGTTCCAAATAGTTAGAGCAGCTTTCCCTGGCAACCGTCTTATTGAAATTTCTCCTGTAAGCAATTGAGCGTTTCTGAAGTCTCAAAGAAGAGGGTGGTCTCAGCTGCCACTGGTTTAATGTGGATCAAACCGGAATGAAAAATGATGAGGAAAAACAGCATAGGTTAAGTGCTGAAGTCAAGAATGTTCAAAGACATGCAAGTCTTTATCTTTGAGTATTGTCATAAATGTTATCAGAAAACCAAAGATGAGTCCATTGGTTTTTCGCAGTAGTCTAAAACCTGTAGTTATTAATAAAACAAACATATTATTTGCAGAGGTCGCCTATATTAAAATAACATTAAAAATGCATATGGTTTGTATTTGGGCAATAACGACATGCATCACATGTTTGTGTTTGTTCACAAGCTAGACTAAAGCTGAAAGCCCATGAAGAATAATAAGGTGAAAGAGCTTTAGAGGGTGGGGTGATATATGTCCCAGGGTTAACCCTTTACTTAAAGAAACAAATCAATGTTTAACATTGAATATCAGATGTGTGCCAACTGACTAGATTTTTTTTTTTCAACAATGGTACCATTTAAATTCAGATATTATAGCCCTACAAAATGAGATACTATAAACCGAGATTACATCTACCCTTCTAAATGCCTGAAAACCTGAAAGTTGTGGAAAGGATAAATAGATATGTCTAAATTACTGAAAAGAACTGTGTACTGAAAAGAATGAAAAACATCACTTATTGGAGAACATATGTTATATTAGTATTTAACTATGTAACTTGGAGGAAGTTGCCTCAGTTTTCTCTCTGAGAGTCTCTGTGTGGTAAGAGAAGAAATAATAATAGTAGATAAATTTCATCATCATCAAAATCACTGTGGTTTATTTAATTTCATGAGAAATGTATGTGAAATTGTAAAGGGATAGTTCATAATTTATTTACTCTCATGTTGCTCCAAACCTGTATGATTTTCTTTTGTTTCTATTGAACGTATATGAAGTGTGCAATTTTTTTGTGCAAAAAATGTCAGTGGCCACTAAAACTTTTATTAAAGTAAATCATACAGGTTGTCCTTTAATTTGAACAAAGCTGGAAAACTAACAATTATTTTACTGATGTTTACTAATAATTGGCAGTGTGATCCTCATTATTTCCAGCAGAGGTCATTGCAGCATTACAGTTTTGAGAACATTTGGTTTAATCACAAAAAACAACATCTTTCAGTTTAGTACTTGTAATCACGCATTTTATTTAGTAGCAAACACTTTAAGTTACTGTCATGAATCTGGTCCATGAACTTCCGTCTGCTTACCATCAGAGGTCACCCTTTCCATTTTCATTGACTCTCGCACTACACACTGTTGCATATCATCCCGGACTACATAGCCCATCATTCATTGCACGGTTTACACACTGCACTGATTGCACTCATAGGCCTGTTTTTTCTACTGCACTCTGCAACACGCACTGACTTGCACACAGCATGTGTATCAATCAACTCACTCCCTATTTACCACCGCACTCTGATCTTCCTTGCCCGCCTCCGGAGTAATTGATGGCGCTTATCGCAATCAGTGATAGCTACTTTACCGAGCCCTCTTGTTTCCCAGCCCAGCCCGCCCCGTCCAGCCAGCATCCATCCAGTCCGTTTTCCCGGTTTCTGATCTTTGCCTGTTTGCCTGGATTTTTCCCCCTAGGCTCGTCCCTTTTTGATTCTGTACCCCGTTCCCTGACCTACGCTAGCCCTAGGATTATTCTTGTGTTTTTGCCCGCCATATACCTGTGTGCCATTGTTCGACCCTGCCTGTGTTTGACCTCTCTGCTTTAAATAAAGCTTGCACATGGATCCTCACGCCTCACGTCTCGTCGGTCCTGTTACAGAATACTCGGCCGTACAAGGATCCAGCAGCTGTTCAAGTGGACATTGGCCAGGTATGGACACGGCAAGAGTTTTATTAGCCCTTAAACAGGGTCCACGATCATTTGTGTGGAAGAAAAAAACCACTAAAACAAAAAATTCGAGAGGTTTTAGCCATCGCTCACTATTCTGATTTACCAGACTGTGTACTGATAGAGTTGTTCTGCGATGACATAAATCAACCTCTTAGGGCTAAGCTTAGACACGTGGGTCCACGTTCATCACTCGATCAGTTTATGGATTATGCTTTGTTGACTGTTGGTGTTGTTTACTGTGGTTCTCGCGGAGGAAGAACGCGCCCAGTATCTGTGACTGAAGTGGCCGGCTGTGTACCCAGCACGCTTCCACAAAATAGGCGGCGACACAGAGCGGCGCCTGCTCGTCAAAATGGGGACACAACATTGCGCCAGCCATTGTGTCACAAGTTTGGGACAGGCCTGTCCCTTGGTGTTAGTCGGCTGATTCTATTTGCTACAGTCTATTCTCGTCACGAAGCAAATCATTCACAGTAGATTCCATTGCATATCATGAGTCTAAAATCAGTCACAACGGATCACATGGTTCCCCCCCCGGTAAAGTCCAACAGTTGATCGTCATGAGGCAAGTCCCGTTACGTTTCATTATCAGTCAAGTCAAGTCACAACTGATCTTCCTGAGTCCGGTCTAGTCACAGTTGATCTTCCTGAGTGTAGCATTTGGACCAATCAGACACACAACTTTTTGTTATATTTAACAAATAATATCTAACTCCCCCTCACTTAACCAAATGGCCAATTACGAGGGTCTATGGACCCTTCCCCCGAAATGCACCTAACACCTCAGAAAGGCAGAACAGGCCTCTGGTTCCATGGTAACCAATGCTGATATCACTGGTTTTATGGCCTAAAGGAATGCGGGGGATAAACTCCCTCATTTTCCTCATAAGAAAGACACATAATGCTCAGAGAAATGGACTGTTCTCTAATTATTTCATAGGAAAACCTTTCTTTTGATTGAACACACATATCCTTCAGGTCATTGTGTATACCATTACTGTTCTTGTATATTGTCTGTTGTAGTGTATGCTGTTTTATGCATGTTATCATAGACCACTAGTTAATATAACCTCACCTATTTCATGTTTGGTCTCTATGAATTCATCTTCGGATGATCTAACTGAGAGTGCATATTACATGCTGATACCTATGCAACATATTGATGTTCTAAGATTTTTTACTAATTTGTGCCTCAACACCCAAGCTAATTACATATGCGAAATACCATGCTTGGAGACAAAGGGTCATAAAGCCTTCCAGCAATTGCCACCTCCCGCTCGGTAATTCCATTTTGCTCATTGGACAAGCCCACCTTGAAAGGCGTGACTCTTCTCTGACCTTAAAGGCCCACACCAGGGACCCTCCCAGAGTCGGTGGTTCTGTTAGATTCTAAGATGAAGATGTGGAAAAACCTTCAGGATACCAAAGCATTTTGTGCCAGGGACCTTTTCTTCGCTAGTCCTTTTTCCATTCATCAAGTGACTCTGCCTCAAACTGGTCCTTTCTCATCAACCAACTTAAGCAAGATCTTGGGCCTTAAGATTGCATCAGAATCTCTTTTCAGACTGCTGAGACTCGCAAGTATCAAACTTAGTCGATTTATTTGATGCATTAAGTATCAGTTACACCTTGTTACAAAGGTGTGTTTGAACTCAGATCTTACGTATCCTGAAGGGCTTGGATCGTTGATATTAATGCAAAGTGTGCCATAAAAGTCATTTTTTATGCCTCTTTCTTATGCTGAGTATTAAACCTTTAACCCTTTTCCTATACCACCTGGATGTGTGTGTTGTGTGTGTATGTGTATGTTAGACCATTTTATGTGTTTATGTAGTATGTTAGACTAGTTTTTAAGTGTTTATGTAGTTAATAAAATTTTACTTGTATCACACTTGACGTGTTCTTTGTTTGCTCATAACCGGAGTCAATAATTATGCAGATTTACGTTACAAGCTTGTAGAATTGTACAGTACGAAAGTTATTTCCCTTAACCAGGAAATTAACGTTCTTTGAATTGACAAGACAGTTGACCCTGAGAGGTCAGCTAATATCTACAGCGGATCTAAAATATTAATAGTTAATTATAACTAGTTATGGTTAATTTTTCATATTTCCCCATGAGCTGATTCGCTACATGAGTCAAGTCTAGTCACAGTTGATCTTCCTGTGACAAGTCTAGTCACAGTTGATCTATCTGAGTCGAGTCTAGTCACAGTTGATCGTCATGAGTCAAGTCTAGTCACAGTTGTTCTTCATGAGTCAGGTCTAGTCACAGCTGATCTTCCTGGGTCAGGTCTAGTCACAGCTGATCTTCTTGAGTCTAGTTTAGTCACAGTTGATCATAATGAGTGAAGTCAAGTTACAGTTCATTATCACGAGTCAAGCCTAGTCACAGTTGATCTTCCTGAGTCAATCTAGTCACAGTTGATCGTCATGAGTCGAGTCTAGTCACAGTTGATCTATCTGAGTCGAATCTAATCACAGTTGATCGTCATGAGTCAAATCGAGTAACAGTTTATTATCATGAATCTGGTCAAGTCACAGCTGATACTCATGAGTCTAGTCAAGTCACAACTGATCGTCAAGAGTCAAGTCTAGTCACAGTTGTTCTTCAGGAGTCAAGTCACAGCTGATCTTCCTGAGTTGAGTCTAATCACAATTGATCATCACAAGTAGGCAAGTCAAGTCTCAGCTGAATCTCATGATGCCATTCAAGTCCACAGCTGTTTCTTCATGAGCCAGTCGCCACCGGCTGGAAGCTTCCTTGAGTCAGGTCTAGTCACGGTTGATCTTCCTGAGTCAAGTCAAGTCAAGTCGCAGTTGATCGTCGTGAGTCAAGTCACAACTGCTTTTCATGAGGCCAGTCAAGTCACAGCTGTTCTTCATGAGGCAAGTCACGTCACAGTGGATCGTCAGGAGTCAAGTCAAGTCACAACTGATCTTCATGAGTCCAGTCAAGTCTCATCTGATCTGCCAGAGCCTCGTCACGTCTCAGCTGTTCGTCCAGAGTCACGTCACGTCACAGCTGATCATCCAGAGTCCAGTCACATCACAGCTGATCATCCAGAATCACGTCGCATCACAGCTGATCATCCAGAGTCATGTCCCGTCCTGTCTGTTGACACAAACGCCAATTCCTCAGGTCAGCGCCTTTCGGAATCCCAGTCTGGTATCCATTGTGCGGTGATGCACCGTCTGGTTGTCCTCGCACTCACAGCTGGTATCCCCAACCCACTTACTCTAACCCTTCTGTGCTTTCATCGAACTTCTGCGCTCCTGTCGTGCAGCACTTCCCATAGGGGGGGTTGTTTTAGGTGTCTCTGTGTCCTGTGTCTGTACTCCACCGCCGATTTTGCTAGAAGGCAGTCGGCACCCGGCTCAACATCTCCAGAGTTGGCGGCTTTACCGCTTGCAGCACCAGCCCAAGGTATCTTGTCCCCCGCTGCTGCACCTTGGGCGTCCCCAGAGGCATGGTATCCACTCGCAATCTCTTCAGAGGTTGCAGCACATGCGCGCCCCCGAAGCCTCCCGAACGTTGCGGTGCTCTGCGCTTCAGCTCCTGTTGCGTGGTGTTGCGCCCCAGCAACGCAATTTCAGCCTGTCCTGTTCCGGCCCAATATGCCGCCTATGAACTCTTGCCTCTCTGGTTCTGGCCAAGGAGCGTCTATGAATCTCTGCTCGTCCCTCGTTCCGGCCAAGTGAGCGCCGCCTATGAACTCTCTTCTGTCCTGTTCCGGCCAAGGATTCTCCCGTCTGGGAACTCTTTGTTTGTCCTGTCATGGCTATAGAGGCCGTTTATGAACTCCTTGCTTGTCCTGTCATGGCTATGGAGGACGTCTGTGAACTCTCGTCCCATCCTGTCACTGCTATGGAGGCCGTCGGTGAACTCTCTCCCTGTCCTGTCACAGCTAAGGAGGCCACCTGTGAATCCTCGTCCTGCCCTGTCATGGCTATGGAGGCTGTCTGTGAACCCTCTGCCCGTCCTGTCTATGGCCGTTTGCGAACTCCCTGCTCGTCATGTCACGGCTATAAAGGCCGTCTGCGAATTCTTTGCGTTGCTTTTTGTTTTCTGCGCATGCCAGTCAGTCCGTGTTTGTGAACTGTGTCCTGTCCCGACCCAGCCAGGAGGCTAGCCTCTGAACTCGCTCAGGCGTCCTTGTCTACACCCAACCGCCAATTGTCTTCTCCTGGTGTTGTCTGTCTCTGCTCTCCGTTGTTACAGTCTCCGTCTATGGTCCCCTGATCGGTGTGGTTCCCAGTTTGGGTTTTTTCCCTGTTTTCCTTTCTGCTCTTTCCGTGGTGGTCTACTGTCTGTCTCTGGTGGTCTCTGCTCCGCCGTGGTGGTCTACTAACTGGCTCTGGTGGTCCTCTGCTCCGCCGTAGTGGTCTGCTGTCTGGCTCTGGTGGTACTCTGTTCCGCCGTGGTGGTCTACTGTCTGGCGCTGGTGGTCCTCTGCTCCGCCGTGGGGATCTTCGGCCCCGTCTGCTCTGCTGTGGTGGTCCTCAGCTCCACCTCTACTGCCGGCTCCACCCTGGCTCCCTGCTCCGCCGGCTCTGCCTAGGATTATTCTTGTGTCTTGCCCGCCATATAACTGTTTGCCATTGTTCGACCCTGCCTTTGTTTCTGACCTCTTCTGCTTTAATAAAAGCTTGCACATGGATCCACACGCCTCACGTCTTGTCAGCCCCATTACAAGTACAGTGGTCTCAAATCACATCCTGGTTGCTTTAAAGATATGGTTACAGTAATACATAAGTAATACAGCACTACAGTTGTCACCTTAGAAAGTATCCACTTAAACTGACGTGATACTGGCTTAAATTCCCTATATGTTCTAATCATCTATTCCTGTATCCCTGTTCTGTGTTTATCACAAGGTTGATGCACAAGCCAGTTTTCTGACAAACTGAAACCACTAAGCAATGAAGTATATTTGCTTACCCCTATGCTTTAATTAACAAGTACAACTGACCATGACATCCTCACCTATTCTTATTCCAGAAAAGTCGTTGGGATTGGTTGGGGTTTAGGGGAGGGGGAATGTCTGAACTAGTTGATGCACGAAATTGTATTTTGTCTTTCAAATACATATTTTAAATAGCCTACATGTATCTGAAATACTGCCCATTCCTGGCTCGATCTTCTTTTTCTATCATTATCTTTTGGTGTAATTTTTCAACCACCTGTATTATTTTCTTCATGCTCAAAGGTTGAGAGAGAGACCATAGGTTCTGTATGACTTAGCCTACTGAACCTGTTGTGTTTGTTCATCAGCAGGTTGTTGTTTTTTTTGCAGGTGGTGGAGTAATATTTGCTGCCTGCACTCTAAAAAGTAGAGTATCTTTATTTGCACTGATGTTTCATGAAGAACATTTAACATCCATGAAACTTCTCCATTCCACAAAAGGTTCTTTATAACGGAAAAAGGTTCCTTAGATCATTAAAATGATTCTTCACACTAGTAACAATGGTTCCGTTCACTAAAAGTTTCTTTGAGGAACTAGAAATGGTTCTTCAATTGCATCACTGTGAAAATCCCCTTTTGGAATCTATATTTTTAAGAGAGTGCCCTGTCTTTGTATCTTGCCGGCTTGTTTTACAGGCAATCGCTTTACATTTCTCTGTTTTATTTCTGATGTGTGACTTGTGTTGTCTGTCTCTATACATCATCAGATTTGATTTGGCAGGTGTTTTGCTATCTGTCTTATTCTCCTTTTCTTTCCTCAGATCCACCTCCACTATAATTTCCACACTCTATCCAGGATCTTCATTTTAATAAAAAAAACGCCAGTGCTGCTGTCACACCTCTTTTTTTTTTTTTTTTTTTTTTTTTTTTTTACCCCTCATCATTTAGAGGTTTGTTGCCAAGTTCCTCAACGCAGCCATCAATGTCTTCTGGCTAAGTGGAGAAAGATGCAAGCTTTCCATCTCCCTCTTTGCAACTGTGAGGTTATTCCTCCACCTCTGTATCCGGCTCTGTACAATTCAATTTGATTGGTTGCTGTACGGTCCTAAGGGGGTCTTGCAAGACTTCTTTAAGTACATCGGACATTTCGCAACAGTAATATTTCATTTTTACAATCGGATCAACAATAGTATAAACTATTGTCTATGAGTGCCTTTAAAAGTAACATCTAGCCCCCAAAAAGGAGATAAGTAGAATAAGGCAAAATAAAACATACAGTTATACACATGCATTAAAAAAGTGAAATACCCTCCAACTATCCATACAGTACCCGAAAGTAAAAAAAAAGGAGAATACAAACAAACTATCAAAATGTAACAAATAAATAGAAAAACTAAGACAATACAAGCTTTAAGGGAAATTGTAAAAACACTAAGGAAATTCCTGCTTGCCTTATCTCGGCAGTCAAAGAATTAGTTTTGGAGATTTTAATGAAACTTTTCACCACCGGAGACAAAACATAATCTGGCAATATTCTAAATATGATGTTTGGGGGGGGGAGTGTTCTGACATGAGAACAAAACGCCCATATTGTTTCGTGTAGAAACATTCACGACTCAGCATTATGTAACGGGTGGGTGAACCATGACATTACCGTTTTGGGGGGGGCCACTCTTTTATGGCTGCGCTGCAAGTCAGCTTTCCTTCACAATAAATTCTATTGAATATATTAAAATTATTAGAAAATATTTCATTTAAATTGTAACATTTTTACAATATTACTATTTTTACTGTATTTTTTATCAAATAAAATCAGCAGTAATGAGCATAAGAGACTTCTTTCATAAACATTATCTACCCCAAACTTTTGAATGTTATTGTATTAAAACGGCAGGGTATAAATTATTAAGGCATCGGCTTCTGGCACCTGATCTTGTAATTGCTTCGATGACAAGTGTGACTCAAACATTCTTGTTAGTTATACTTTTTCCAATCATTTTGTTTATCATGTCCGTCTGGCACAGAAATGACACACTTCACCTTTATTGCTCAGCTGTTCAAACTGCAAACATTAAATGTTTAAAATGGAATTCATTTTCAACCTTAAACCTCCAGAGTCCTCCAATATCATCACTGCTCTCAAAGCACACAGGCTCCAGCCCCTCATCCAAGCAGCATTTGATGGAGGTCAGTCCAGAGCTGCCTGCTCCAATCACAGCCACACGCTTAGCCATGCTGCCAGTATGCATATAGGAGACACGGATCAATCACTTGAAGAAAACACATGGTGATAATGCACACGTTTATGAAAAAACATACTGTTATACTAGTGTCTCCTCAGTTGTGCACCTTTTTGATGGGTATTGCCAGGAATCATTCATCAGTGTTTGGCATGGATGTCAGCATGTGTAGCGTTAATTCATTAAAAAACCACACTACACACAGACACACACACAACACAAGTCGCCCGTTGCCGCAACACTGCACATGCAAGACAGACACCAGTCTAGAACAAGCTATCTGCAAGGCTGGACACGTTTATGAACACAAATTAAAATCGTCACGTTATCTTTAACTGAAGAGGTGTATCAAGCTCTCAGCAATTCAAAAATGGCCAACTTTGGATGCATATTTCTTTTCCAAATAGTTCAGAGCAGCTTTCCTGCTGGCCACAACCCGGTGCGTTGTCCTGGATAGCTTGCAATCAGCACGCTGTCCTTAGCTCAAGTGTTCGTGGCGTCGCGTTGCCTCCATCTGTTCGCCTTGTAACCTGTTAGTCTCTCCTTTCAATCTTACGCTAAAGAGGGTGGTCTCAGCTGCCACTGGTTTAAGGTGGATCAAACCGGAATGAAAAATGATGAGGAAAAACAGCATAGGTTAAGTGCTGAAGTCAAGAATGTTCAAAGACATGCAAGTCTTTATCTTTGAGTATTGTCATAAATGTTATCAGAAAACCAAAGATGAGTCCATTGGTTTTTTGCAATAGTCTAAAACCTGTAGTTATTAATAAAACAAACATATTATTTGCAGAGGTCGCCTATATTAAAATAACATTAAAAATGCATATGGTTTGTATTTGGGCAATAACGACATGCATCACATGTTTGTGTTTGTTCACAAGCTGAACTAAAGCTGAAAGCTCATGAAGAATAATAAGGTGAAAGAGCTTTAGAGGGTGGGGTGATATATGTCCCAGGGTTAACCCTTTACTTAAAGAAACAAATCAATGTTTAACATTGAATATCAGATGTGTGCCAACTGACTAGATTTTTTTTTTTCAACAATGGAACCATTTCAATTCAGATATTATAGCCCTACAAAATGAGATACTATAAACCGAGATCACATCTACCCTTCTAAATGCCTGAAAACCTGAAAGTTGTGGAAAGGATAAATAGATATGTCTAAATTACTGAAAAGAACTGTGTACTGAAAAGAATGAAAAACATCACTTATTGGAGAACATATGTTATATTAGTATTTAACTATGTAACTTGGAGGAAGTTTCCCATCAGTTTATTCCTGCGATCTGCCTCCCACACGGTGTTTCCGGAGTGTCAGTCGCGCACTGTCTGTTTCAGATGGTAAGCCAGTCAGAAATCCACATCTAATAGTTGCAGCCCTGGGCGGTTATATGGTAATGTCATGAACAGTGATATGTCGCAATGGTAACGGATAGTTTTCCTATTTATTTACTCTCATTTGTTCCAAACCTGTATGATTTTCTTTTGTTTCTATTGAACGTATATGAAGTGTGCAATTTTTTTGTGCAAAAAATGTCAGTGGCCACTAAAACTTTTATTAAAGTAAATCATACAGGTTGTCCTTTAATTTGAACAAAGCTGGAAAACGAACAATGATGTGACCATGCGATATGTTCTACTAATGATGAGTACAAAAGGCCCTCGCGCTGACATATTCCTCATGTATTGTCCAGCAGTCTCGACGTACTTTTGCCATTGATGGTGCCTCCCTCAGCCATTGCACCGCCGTCTTGTTTTGAGAAGACGTTTGGTTTAATCACAAAAACAACATCTTACGTTTTAGTACTTGTATCAAATCAGTTTATTTAGTAGCAACAACAAGTGTAATGATACGAGACTTTCAATCTTTGGCCTGGTTGTTTAAAGGTGCTGTATGTATGTTTTTGACTCTACTAAAGCATAAAAATACCATATATAATTGCAGATAATTAGGAAACATGCTAAGTTCACAAAAAATAAACAGCTTTGTCTTTATGTGATCTGAAAAAACAATGGCGACAGTCCAGTTTATTCTACTTTGAAAAATGTGTCGTGTCCGGGCCGGATGTGTCTCATGTTTGTTGGTGTTTTGTTCAACCCACGCACACTTTCTGTCCGCATCTTTATCATCCCAAACATGTAGGTTCTTTCGAGGACCCTGCTGTTGTATTTGCCACGCTTTCTTTTGTACCATAAACACAGCCGTGAGCTGTATAATTTCATTCCTTTCACTCAAGTCGTGCTCAATCGCTGATCTCTAGCACCCAGTCATAGATTATGGTGTCTGGAATTCTCGTGCAACCTGCTCCCCTGTGCGACTCAAACTGACCTGAGTGAGTGATGGGCCCGGTGGACCTGAGAACACCAATACCCTCGCGTAGGATCCCCAAGTAATATCTTTTTCGAATCTTGGACTGCAATCGGTTTTCAATCCTACACACTACCAATGCGTCCTATTCTCAAAGACATATGGTGACGATCATACACACGAGCGGTACGTCAGTCGCCGCCTAGCAGTCTTGGGTTCTTTCAAATCTTACAAAGTAACGACTCTAAATAGCCCTCCGGCGTCACATATGCCATGAAGTGTAACTGGTGATACTAGCCAGCGACCTCAATTAAACTTTAGTCCCGACCCACTACATTGTTAGGGTTCCATAATCCCTCGCAAGAAGCCAAGGTCTATGTATCTCAGGGCCACCACGGGAACGACTACGAGGTCACTGATCTCTCATGTCGATGAGTCAGGGGGGTGTGTGTGAATGACCCGCCACAGGTGCTACACCTGGTCTGCGGTCCATTGCGCCTTCGCAGCAGGGGCCAGAAACCTAACGGATTTGAATGTATGAATATACGACATTTTGTAATAACAGCGCGCACAGTCCAAACCTGCCTTGCCATTCGGGTGTGGAGTGCTGAATCTCAGGCCATTTCCCTTTGTCCAGAAGACGCCATTTCTGCACTAGCGGCTGATGGCGCTATACTCATTTGCGTAATGTGGATCGTGTCCTCGATGCCGATACCGGATATGTCTTATCAAGCCCAGCCTTATCGGTCCTCTATACATCTGGCGTACGATACTTCTAAACTAAACTGATCTTTTAAATTATTCAAAGAATATATGAATCAGTAATTATACTCACTTAATATTAGCTTTTAAAGCCATGTTTTTTTTAACATTCATTCCTTTTTTTGTTTACTATAATTGTATTTTAGCCCTTTACTGGGGCAGTAACCTCAAAGGTGCAACTATACCCCTAAAAGTGAGCATATTAGTACCATACAAGTATGCATGCTTTAAGGGTAGATAAGTTACAAAGGTGCACCTTTAAGGGTACCTCATGAAAATAAACATGGTGTTACATAAGTACTAAAATGTATTATTATTATTATTATCATGGTAAATTTGTGTTTACTGCAGTTTTACTACAAATACTGTGGTAAACTGTGGTTACTGTAATAAAACCATGGTTCATTTTTGTAAAAGGCTACCAGGCTGTTGTACCCCTAAAGGTGAAACTTTAGCATATTTTTTCTGACAGATTTATTAACAGCAATTACAGAACATAACACAATCCATTTGAACTTTTAACAACCAGTTTAAATAAATTTACTTGCACAAACTAGCCAATTTAAAATAAATATTACATGTACACAAAAGTTTGGGGTCAGTAAGATTTTTTAATGAAAGAAATCTCTTATGCTCACCAAGGATGCACTTATTTGAGAGAAAAAAAAAACTGTAAAAGCAGCAATATTGAGAAATATTATATTATATATCAGCATCATTACTCCAGTCTTCAGTGTCACATGATCCTTCAGAAATCATTATAATATTTGCTGTTCAAGAGACATGTATTATTATAGCTGCTTTATATTTGTGTGGAAACCGTGATGCATTTTTCAGAATTAATTTTATATATAGTAACAATGTAATGTAATGTAATAATGTGGCAATGCTTCTGATGCTTTTGGGAAACGCAGCCCTATTTGAACAAGCACTGAGCCATGCGTCAGTAGCGAACGCTGTCTGTGATTGATTGGTTTTGTCTTTCAGCATTTGCGTGTGTTCCGGTGAGCAGGAGAAATGGTTCTATCCAACACAATTATTCGCTAATATAGTCTATTTTTCCACTTAGAAGCTTATTTTATGCACCGAATTTCTTGATAAGTAAATAAAATTAATGTTTAAAAAAATGCACTTCAGAATCGATATTTTTATGTGAGGATCGATCCTTTCGATACAACATCAGTATCGAAAGTATCGATACTTAAGGATCGATCCGCCCATCCCTATTCTGCACGTATAATAAGCGCAATCGCATCAAGCACATCACACTCCTCGTCCATGCTTCTCTAGCCACTCCAACTTTCCAATAATTCCTACACACTATAAGCTGCACGTGATTGTCATATCACTAAGTCCTAACATGCACACTTGACAAGCTAGTTGATCAAATAAAAAACAACAACTGATTAACTATCAAAACTGCTTGGCTAATGCTATTTTTCCACTTGTCGGTGCTCTACTGTTCTTTCATGTTAACTCAAGGCAAATACGAATGATGCTTTAATCAACAAGTACAATTGACCATGACATCCTCACCTTTTCTTATTCCAGAAAAGTCGTTCACCCAATGCCTAACGGAGTTGTACATGAATGTTTGGGTTGGGGTTGAGGGAAGGGGGCATGTCTGAACTAGTTGATGCATGAAATCCACACCTAACTGGTGGGGTGAACTAATGAGCATTACCGTCTTGTCACTGTTTAGACAAAAAAGTGTCAAATTTCTAGACATCAATTTTTAATCACAGAAATACACAGAGAAAGAAAGGACCCAGCCACATTAACATCAGGCTTTGAATGTATATAAACCTGGGTGACATCTGTGTTAAAGTAATTGATACCAAGTAAAAGTTGACCAAGAGGATAAATGTAGATGCTAAAAAGGGCCCTTAATTGATCCTTGAGGAACACCAAATTGCACAACACCAATATCAGACCTGCAACCACCGACAGCTACAAACATGCTTTCGATCTAAGAGATAGGACTTAAACCAGCTTAGTGCAGTATCAGAAACACCAAAGTCAGACTCTAGTGAGTAAGTACATTTGAATGATCAACAGTGTGTCGAAAGCGGCACTGAGATCAAGAAGAATCAAAATAGAAAGGCAGCCAGAATCAGTAGTGACCTTAACTAATGCTGTTTCAGTACTGTGGAGTTTATGAAATCCCGGTTGATGACTAATCAGTTACCAAACATCAGATATCAGCTAATGAATGTCAATGCTCTTATACTGTATGTCTGCATGATGCTGATACTTACACAATAATGAATTTTATGTAAACTTATTAATGTAAAATGATCAGACCTGTATATCACCGAATCATTTATTCTGCAGGGTGATTTACACCACTAACACAAATGTTTGCTACTCAAAAGTGTTACGGAGAGCCGTGAAAACATTTAGTGTCTAGTCTATCAAGCATTTTCACATGAACACACTGTGCTACATGATACGGGGCCTGTCAGAAATGATGTATGCACCAAAATACAAGGGCAGAAATTAAATATTTTGGTACAAGCTTGAACAAAGTCTCAAAGGAATTGTTGACAATTTATATTGAAACATGACAAAACTACATTCTTAAATGGTTTTCCTTAAAAGTCTCACATCCTGTTCACACTACATAATAGAACCAGATTATGTTTTGTTATTTGTTCTATAACACAGGTTTCTTTTCATACAGATTAACCTGTCCCACACCTTCGTATGGAAAAACTTACCGCAATAAAACATCATAGGTTGCAAGTGGTGCAAGATATTGCTGAGCTTCAGAGCTTACTGTAAAACCGATATCACGCTGAAGAAAAGTGGAGTTTCCTGCTTTACAGTGCCAAAGACTTACTCACAAGATTAGATGTTCAAAGAAAAAAATAATTCAAAGACACAAAGCCATTATGTCTTCATATTTATTTAGAAAATACAATCACATTTTGATGGATGTAGAGTATATTTTACATCACAAATATAATCAACAGTCATAGCAGGCACCACAATAAGCTTATGAATATCCCTTGTAAATTTGACTTTGGTGAATGTAAATTGCCACTTTTCACTGCAGACTACACAGCGATCAAATGTCAGATTGTGAAATAGCTGGTGAAGCCATTTAAAATGACTGTACACCCAAAACACGTGAATTAAATAAAAACGTCTTCCATCTCTATCTCCTAAAGAAAAAATAACACACATGGTCCCTAGCAAACAACCATCACCAAAACAGCACAAAGTTATTGCAATTTTAAAATAACATTATTGGTTGCCATCTCAATTGTTATATTGCACAAATGATCAAACGATTAACAAGAAATAACAGTTATTGCGAATGAAAAAGGTGCATATGGCTCTCTTAAAACAGTCAAAACGCCCACAACCTTCACCAGAAACTTATTACTGTGAATCATTTTGAGAGCATGTGCTGTCAGAGAAGAAATATTTCATATCAAAGAAAGAAGAAAAATCTCTAGATTTTGGGGTGGATTTGTCGAAATATCTTTGATGCCACAGTGCTTTAAAAGAGGAAGACCTATGACTGGATAAAGCTGACAGTCAGCTTGACAGTGTTTCAAAAGTCTCTTTCAACTGATCAACCAGCCTGAAAGGGTTGAACAGAATGTGAGAAATTCTCATTAAAAACACATGCAGACATACACATGCTGATTAAAAAAAAGAAAGAAACTGAAATGACAGAATTGACATCTGCCTGATACTGAGACTAAAGAGAAAAAAAACGTGGAATGAAAATGAACTGGAAAAAAATACACTATTGTTATCACATATACAGTATAATGCATAATATGGAGAGACACTGTAAAATACAGAGTTATCAAACACTATATTGTCTATATATGTGACCCTGGACCACAAACCAGTCATAAGGGTCAATTTTTTTTAAATTGAGATTTATGCATCATCTGAAGGTTGAATAAATAAGATTTCCATTGATGTCTGGTTTGTCAGGATACGACAATATTTGGCCGAGATACAACTATTTGAAAATCTGGAATCTGAGGGTGCAAAAAAATCGAACTATTGAGAAAATCGCCTTTAAAGTTTTCCCAATGAAGTTCTTAGCAATGCATATTACTAATCAAAAATTAAGTTTTAATATATTTACAGTAGGAAATTTACAAAATATCTTCATGGAACATGATCTTTACTTAATATTCTAATGATTTTTGGCATAAAAGAAAAATCTATAATTTTGACCCACACAATGTATTTTTGGCTATTGCTACAAACATACCAGCGACTTAAGACTGGTTTTGTGCACCAGGGTCACATATAATCTTTAGTTTTCCTATTCAGTTCTTTTGCATAACCAGTGGAATGTAATAAGATGTAATATATATCTTGGAAAGAATGGGTTTGGCTATTCCAGACATTTCTGTGAGGACAAATGTTAACTGTTGCCGCAATGTTGGAAGCCAATTTTCTATAATGTCAGTGCATGTGTAGCATTAAGACTGTGCTCAGTGGAATTAAAGGAATAGTCCATATATTTTTGGCCATATAAACATACATGAAGAAGTAGTAGAATGACAAAGTTATTTTCAATTGTCAACAACTAAGTCTCAAAATTGGAAAAAATCCATGCAAAAACACAAATGGGAAAGTCACCCCCCCTTTTCTTACTCACTTAATTGAGATAATTATTTGAAAATGTCAACATCTTCCTCCACTAACACAAAAGGTTGCATCAGTGCTTTGATAACACCATGTTTTTTGCACATGTACATGGCAAGACCAAGAAATTCTAGAAGTACTCTTAAAGGAACAGTTCACAGCTCGAAATGAAAATTTGCTAAAAATGTACACTCAGGCCATCCAAGATGTAGATGTTTATTACAAACACACAGTTTTTCTCTTCACAAGACATTAACTGATGGACTGGAATCGTGAGTAAAAATTACTTGGACTCTCATTCTATTGGCACCCATTCACTGCAGAGGATCTAATTGGTGAGCAAGTGATGTTAATGCTAAATTTCTCTATATCTGTTCTGATGAAGAAACAAACTATATTTTGGATGGCCTAAAAGGGAGTACATTTTTCCCAGCAAATTTTCATTTTGGGCTGAACTATTTCTTTAAGCACCATGTAAAGACTGGTACATAAATGGTTATCACTCAGTACAATGATATATTAAAGTGCCATGATTAGTAATATTACCAGAGTACTTCTTAGTCCAGTCTGACAACTTAGCAGAACTTTAGTCAAAATTATGGCCAACGTGGTGCAATTTACACCTGCTTAATGCTACCAAATGGTCATTATGACAGGTTCTCCTGTGATATATGGCAACAATTTGCAGCACATCATGTGATTTATGGCTCTATAATTACAGCTGTGGCTTTAACCCAATTAAAAACCAGCAAATTTGAATAAGACCGTAGCAAAATACAGCAAACTTCTACAGACCAATAAGACTGCGTCAAAAAGTGCAATAAAATTTAACAGTGGTTAACACGGTCACAAAAAAAGCACAGAAAAATGAACAATTTCAACTCTTTTGAGACACAAACACAAAACAGCTTTAAAACACACAAAATACTTTTTCAGAGGATAGATATGTGTAATGAGGAACCCTATACAACCCTTCAGAGATAACAAAACTACTCCCCTGTGAATGTCTATTGAGGACGCCGCATACCCTAAAGGTATTAGATCTGCACTGAAATTTCAAATCCTATTCCCTTGTTTAATTAAATATTCATTCATGAAGAGCTTTTCATGTTAATTAGTGATCTGGCTGGTGTTTAATTAAAATGGAAGCCAAATCTTCAAGACGATGCCTAGTGTTGCAGGTGTTATAAAAATGTAGTATCACAATGGTGAGGTTTTATTCTGTAATCAAGAACACTGATGTTAGAAGCCAGAGGTCGCCCCATCCATCCTCCTTTGATAAGGACCAATCCTCAAAAGAGCAGAACAGGATGGCAGCTGATTCATTAAGACTGGAATAATCTATCACAGTACTGACTGAAGAAGTAGAGAAATAACTTCAAGTGATGGAAAACAAGTGAAACCTGTTTACACTTCTCCAACTTAAACTCATGTATCTGTTCTAATGTGAACCTAAAACCTTGGATATTACTGGCAGAAGATATGTGACTTTACATTCAAGAAAACGTGATAAACTCATGCACATAAAGCAACTTGACAGACATTAAGGAATTATTACCAGCATACTGGCAGCAAACAAATGTGTCTAGATCCTCAAATAATGGGGACCTCAGTCTTAGCTTCTCATTGAAGCTGTCCAATCGTGCTTTGCAACATGACTGGAGA
Source organism: Sinocyclocheilus anophthalmus (assembly GCA_018155175.1). Taxonomy (NCBI): domain Eukaryota; kingdom Metazoa; phylum Chordata; class Actinopteri; order Cypriniformes; family Cyprinidae; genus Sinocyclocheilus; species Sinocyclocheilus anophthalmus. The sequence goes on along the minus strand of JADLZN010005996.1, from coordinate 734,469 downwards.
CAACCAGAGCATCTCAACCAAATTATACTGCCAGTAGCCCATGAGGAAACCAAACGTGACATCCGTCACGTGATGGCGTCCAAGGAGAACTCTAGAAAAACCAACAAATGTGGCCCAGAGCAGGACAAGAACGCGGAGTGGGGCCGCCAGCACCAGATGGGCCAATAGAAAGCGGGCACACATTGCAGCACGTGTGGCATGGCCTGATGGGAAGGAATAGCCATCCACAGAGAACGTGGCAAACATGTCCATACGGTTATGGGCAGGACGCCGCCGCCGTACTAGAGCTTTCATCATGCCGACCAGGACCAGGTCCAGAACCAAGGCTGAAAAATAAATTATGAAAACGTAAGTCAGGCGAACTTGTATCCAACCTAAATATTAATATAGTACTTGGGATAGTTCACCCAAAAATTTTAATTACCCCATGATTTACTCGCCCTCAAGTCAGTGTACATGACTTTCTTCTTTCAGACAAATACAATTGGAGTTATATAAAAAAAATGTCCTGGTTCTTCCAAGCTTTGTAATGGCAGTGAATGGTAGTCAAGATTTTGAAGCAAAATAAAGTGCATAAATCTATTATAAAAAGTGCTCCACATGGCTCGGGGGAGTTAATAAAAGCCTTCTGAAGTGAATTGATGCGTTTGTGTAAGAAAACTTTCCATATTTAAAACTTTATAAACTTTAATGTAGCTTTCGCTAACTGTCGTACGCATGTTCACAAGAGAGTGGCGTTCCCTCGGATGACGTAGTACTAGTGCTGTGCAATTAATCGCATGCGATTGTCATGCGCCTCTTGTCAGTAAAGCCGGTTCCGTGATTGGTAGTAAATCTCCATCACTTGCTTTCAGATGAAGCAACGTTTAATACACAGAGCCGTAGTTCACTAACAATAAGGCAATATCGCGTTCATAATCGAATGCGTTTCATCGGCGATTATTGCAACTGAATTGCCAGCTTGTCAGATGAACTACGGCTCTGTGTAGTACAGGGCTGTACAAACTTGGTCCTGGAGGGCCGGTGTCCTGCAGTGTTTAGCTCCATCTTGCCTCAACACATCTGCCTTTAAGTTTCTAGTATGCCTATAAAAGCTTGATTAGCCGGTTCTGGTGTGTTTAATTAGGGTGGGAGCTAAACTCTGCAGGACACCGGCCCTCCAGGACCGAGTTTGGACAGCCTTGGTGTAGTAAATGCCCCTCAATCTGAAAGCAGGGGATGGAGATTTACTACCAAGCACAGCATAAGCTCCGGTGAGAAGTGACGAACACAGAAGCAAACAAACACTCGTACAAATATTACAAAACGAGGATTTTGGTAACGAAAAATGTTGGAAGACTTCTAAATAAACCAAGAGGAAACTGGTTTCCGTTTCTGTACACAAACTTGGTTCTCGCGATAACTAGCTTATGCCACTCTCTCATGAATGTGCGTCCAACAGTTGGCGGAAGCTAGAGATTACAGTTTATAAAGTTTTAAATATGGATACAACACAAATGCATCGATTCACTTAAGAAGGCCTTTATTAACCCCCTGGAGCCGTGTGGAGCACTTTTTTATTATGGATGAATGCACTCTCTTTTGTTTCAAAATCTCGACTCCTATTCACTGACATTACAAAGCTTGGAAGAGCCAGGACATTTTTTAATACAACTTTGTATTCGTCTGAAAGAAGAAAGTCATACCTAGGATGGCTTGAGGGTGAGTAAATCATGGGGTAATTTTCATTTTTGGGTGAACTATCCCTTTAAGGCCAGTTCACACTGCATCAACAGACGCAGACCTAGCCAAGAGTCATGAGATTGCAACCAGAAAAACAAATGCAGATCTACGGCTACAGACATTGAAAGGAGTAATGCACTGATCCGACAAAACCTGATGAACATGTTTGTTGCCGTTTGTCTCCATCTGTCATGCAATGTGAATTGGCCTTTATAGGATGCCTTATTAAAACGTGTTTGAAAATGTGTTTGTAGCTATGTCATATACACATTTGCATTAAGCCCACCTAATAGCTGCTTTGGCCTGTCCTCAAAGAATAGTTGGGTAAGCGATTTTGCTAAGTTAAGGAGATGCTGCAAGGCCAAAAAGCATTGTATGATCCTCCACTACTCATGCCACAGTTAGCAAATATAATCCTTTTTACAGCTGCTCATGAAGCCGTGGGAACTGAAACCCGATAATGGTAAGGACCAAAAGCATTTCAGGCAGTGGGAGTTTCTGGCACTTTCTTTTAATGCAAACTAATTCTTAGAGCAAATGTATCACTTGCGTTTTACAGCCCCACTTGCAGTAGGTCCTGTTGATCGGAACCATTTCACCAATCATGGTAAACTACAACTGGTCACACAGAAGACATTTTTCCACAGTGATGAGTGGAACGATCTTTTCAGAATACTTTATGATTGATTACAGCTGCCTCTGAACACAAGGCATTGTGATTAAAAATTAAATGTAAAAGATGTTAAATTGGGCGAAGACATTGTAACAAATCACCTCTGGAAACAGACCAAACACTGTTTCATTAACAAGCTGAATAGGCCATGCATCCAGTTCAAAGTAGTTTTTAAAAATGTCAACATTAATGACTGGGATGTCAAAGTAACAGGGTGTCAGTGGAACGACACAGCTGCTGTAGTGGGATTAGTGAGTGAGTGAATATTTCTGTAGTGGGATTAGTGATTTCCTCTGGAAATACGGCAGAGAATCATGATAAATATGTCTGGATCTCTCTGCAGCAACAAACAAGAAGCCTGTTGCATTTTAAACGGGTTGCCAATAAGCCACATCAATAATGGAAATCTAAACTGAATGGAAACATGATTCACCTGCAGGAACACCAGGCACTGAAAACATCTGAATAAAAGAGAGGTCTAAAAGAAAAAGACGAGGGATGCGTCATATGGAAAGTGGAAGGAGATGAAGGTGGCTATGATATGCGTCTTGCATCATGGAAGAGAATGAGCCTGAAATAGAGCCAGAAAGAGTGGTGAAAATATATAAGAAATCAAAATATGAAGCCAGCCTATAAGACTGATATTAGCTAACTAAACAAAAGGGCTGATGGAGATACATGGACAGCAGTGTCTTAGATTAAAAAAAATGGTCCAGGTTCAATAAAGGAAAATCTGAAAATTAGCACTGGAGTCCCTATGAAAATTTCTAATAAGTTTTTCGTATGACAGTTTCAGAGATTAATTAATAACTATGGGTGAAAATTTAGACATGTGAAAAAATTCATGACTTTTATTGTTTTTGTTGTTACACCTCTTAAAATAAAGGTTTGCTTCACGATGCCATAGGAAGAAAACTTTTGTATAAATGGTTCATAAAGAAAGCTTTAACATCTGAAGAAGCTTTCTTTTTCACAAAAGGTTCTTTGTGGCGAAAATAAGGTTCTTCAGATTACAAAAAAAGGTAAGAAAGAGATGGTTCTTAAAAAACCTTTGACTGAATGCTTCTTTGTGGAACCAAAAAAGGTTCTTTCTATGGCAATCGCTTTTGAAAACCTTTTGAAGCACCTTTATTTTTAAGAGTGTACAAAACATTATATACTCAGGGGGTGATTCTAAAGTGGTCTTTTTTTTTTTTTTTTTTTTTTTTTTAATTAACACCCAAGAGGATTAAGTGGCTAAATTATTAAAAAAAAATTGAAATATCATGGCAACGGAAGACACTATTCAGTTTACAAGGCACAAGTCTATGATGCCAGTGCAGAAATAATTGACACAATTAAAAACAGTTTACACAGTGAGCAACAAAGACCTTCACAAGACAATTCACATTGATTTGTTCCCAAACAATTTCATCTTGCAAATTGTATCGGTTTTTAACCTCCGTTTTACTCCTTAAAAGTAAGAGTTTGACTGTTTTCTGAAAAATCCACTTTAAGGAATGACACGCGCATAACACTCAGCACCATCCAAAAAATACTCTGTCGATTTTACAGCCCCCCCCCCCCCCCCCCCCCCCCAACAAAAAAACACATTTTTGTACAGAAGAATAAAGAAAAAGTCTTTAAACAAAAGCATCAACATTCATACTTGTAAAACACTAGGAACGTCTTCCCCATATTGACCTACATTGCAAGAGCAACATTGCATGTCTGAGTGGTGTCTATATGGCAGGGGTTTTCAATGTGGGGCCCAGGCCATTACAGCGGGCCGCAATAGAGTGCAAGGGGGTCTGTGTAAAAATCAGTGCTACCAGAAAAAAAAGGAAAAGAAAAAAAATACATATATAATAAAGATTTGTCTAAAGAAATACATTTCATTAAAATAAAACATATATTAAAATAAAGCAAAACAAAATGACTAATTTTAAAAACAATACATTTAAATAAAATAAATCAAACTGAGTTAAAAATAAAAAAAAGTGATTGACTAAAAATAATAAAAATTATTTATTAAATAATTGAAGTAAATAAATGCCTTGATTTACTACTTAATACAGCTAACAGTATAGTGCCATTTTCTACTGTAACGTAATCAAAACGAAACATTTTACAATAATTTATTATATGAATTTTTCACAGTAATAATAATATATAGGCCCTAGCCTTCGCCATTTAAGGATGGGGTGCCTTGCATGAAGACGATCATATTTGGGGCTCAGGGGGCATCTGAAAGATCGAACACCCCTGTTCTATGGTAAAGTCATTTGAAATCCGACCACTTCATTAGTAAGCAGCAGTTAAAGCGCATTACCCATGAGCAGGTTCAGCATGACCTCCTGACCGGCGGCGCTGTCGCTTTTGTACAGGCAGTAGGCGGCACCGGCCAGCCACGGGATCCCGTGTCCGGAGATCTCGACGAGCTTCATGAGCGGCCTCACGCTGCCCCAGGACGCGTCCTCACAGGCGCACACCCCGAGGCGCTTCGACAGCCACAGGTCGATGGCCAGCAGAGAGCTGAGCGCGATCCCAATGAAGGACGGGTTCAGTTTCATACAGTCTTCCTCCGGTAACTGCTGCCCGCCGGTGGAGGAGGTGGACGACCCCGAGCCGCGTCGCCGGCTGGGGCTCTCGGATGCTCGGAGCCGGGCCGCGGTGGGATCGGAGCCCTGCCTCTGCAGCAGGTGCGGCGGGGGAGTCCGGCTCAGAGAGACGAACTCGTAGCGCCCGTTTCCACCGGCGCACGGAACACTGCCGCTGCGCGCCGCGCTGCTCCGCGCTTTGGGAGAAGGCATTTTACTTCACTAATGCCAAGACAGGCTAGTCCGCTACTATTGGAATGTCTTCTGTGTTATAATATAGCTTTTGGATCTATCTTTTTCAGGTCGTAGTCTTACAGGTGATAACGAGGGGGTGGTTCTACTGGACTAACACGTGGGCCGGCGCATCTTTGAAAAAGCAAGCCCTCATGCGCCCAATGCACCAACTGGGGGAAAAAAAAAAATGGTACGTTTATTTTCAGGCCATGTGCACTACCCAATACAAAATAAGTTAACATAGTAATTACGTTAAATAATAATTAAGTACTATAATACAAAAGTGGATTTAAAACAGTACAAAAGCGTATGATAGGTTTTTAGGGGACTCATTGAATAAAAATATTGGAAAATTAGGTTTCAAACATCATTTCAGGTCACTCAACAGTCATGCAAGTACCGACACTGCATAATTTGTTGGTATTTGTGTTTTAGGGAGAGTCCTTTTGTGCTGTACCTGACATTACGATATAGAATTAAATGTTGGTATAAAACAAAAATGCAAAAACAAGTCATTTCTGGCAATGGGTTTAAGTATGAAACAGCATGTCAAATGTCAAAATTTATTGTAATAAACGCAAAGGTAAAAAATCAAACATGAAGAAAGGAAGCTGTCTGAGCTTTTAACTAAATTATATATATATATATATATATATAGATATTTATATAATATATATATATTTATGATTAATAAATAAACTGACATGCAGAAGGCGAGATTTGTCATTGGTCAGGTTCTACTACATCAGTTGGGGTTTCTTCCATGTGCAATGATAAAATACTGAATAAAGCAGAAAACACATAATTGCATTTGTCTACATTCTTTTGATTAAAAAGTCTTGCAGAAAATGCACTTACGTCTTATCTGCTCAATGCAATATTTTATTTATGATGTAGAGACATTAAAATGTATTTTAAAAACCCAGAGTTTTCTCAAGTTCTTCGTGTGTTTTTTACAGTCTATGGTTCTTCGTTTAATCTTTGAACTCTGAGAGGCGGCGGCGTTTCGTCCAATCAGAAGCATCGCCCCGCCCACCTCTGATTTCCTGATAGATATAAGCCGCCATTCCACGCTCACGCGAGCCGACTATAACACAAGTGCAAAGGAAAACAGCCATGCCTGGAATTCTGTTGGGAGACGTGTTACCTAACTTTGACGCAGAGACTACAATCGGCAAGATCAAATTTCATGAATTCTTGGGAAATTCGTAAGTAGCTAAATAGGTTAATTTAGTTTCTGAGCGAGCAGGCCTAATCGGACACGATCTCTCTGCGTTTATTGTGGTTTGACACATTGACGCATGATCATTAGGTGCCTGATGTGCGACATATTAATATGACCGTTACCTTACCAATATAATGGTATTGTGATGGCATATAGCGACTTGCATCCGCTTTTCTATGTCGAGCGTTATACTTGAACTGAATAATGTTATTAGCAATATTTTTTTTTCTTAAAAACAAAAAAAATATTATTTCTTATTGCAGAGTTGGCTTTCAGGGAGTCTGAAAGACCCTTAATGCTGAGTTTAAGCCTAAGAAATCTGCAGGCAGGCAGCTTTATGAATCTATGATAGTGCAAACCCTGGTTTTATTGCATGGAGTGACATTGCTGCACAGGAATGCACTCAGTATAATAACACCAACAAACTGTTGTAGAATTCATAACTAGTATATTACGTAAATGCAAATGTATTTTAAAAAGGGTGCCACATATGAGGTCAAATCAAGAACCTTAAACAAATTAAACAAACAGCAAATTTCTCAAAGTTAGTGTCAGTGTTCTCTTTAAACCAGCTTTAATGTGTGTACAAAGTGTTTGGGATGGGGTGTAAAATGTGCCTAGTCATTATGACTGCAAGATTAACAAGGCCAGTATTGCGATTTTGGCAAGAGTGTAAAGTGTTTGGAAGTCCATCCATATTGTGCCAATTTTCTTTTCTTTTATTTCATTTCAAATGTAATGTCTTAAGGTTTAGATTTCAAATTCAAGTCATTTTTGTGTAGCACAATACACCGTTTCAAAGCCACTTTACAGAAACTCATTATGTTAATGTTTATAATATCTTAATATGATCATACTTTGTTGCATTTTAAAAACTGTGCAGTAAAAACAACAGATTAAAACTGTGTGACCATGTAAACAATCAGACCCCAAAATTTTGATGTGTAGTATTTATTGCTTGGCATAAGATTACTATATGGATGCAGGTCATTTTGGATGTACTATATATCCAACTTTAAATATATTTATGGGTGATAATATATTTTACTGTTTATGTATGTGCATGTCTAATCCTGCTTATATTTACATGATGCACTTATGGATTATAATGGGCATCTACAACCCATGTACGTGTATCCAGTAGTGTATACATGGTATAACCTGTTTTAAATTGGAAAAAACAAAACGTGAAAGCAGTAGGAGTTGTTTATTTATTGTCATCTCTTCATAGCAGAGTGGAAAAGTTTTGCTAAGCAGGCTGAGGTCCATGAACTGACCTGAAAAAAAGTTGCATTCTTAATAAACAGTTGTATAACTGTCCTCATTTTTCCCTTAATGCATTATCTAACAGAAGAGGGCCTGACTGTGGTCCTCATTTCAAGCCAAACGCACTGTGGAGTGTGTCTAGGAGGTTCTTCCCTCAGCGGAAGATGCTGAAATTGAAGCGTGATGAATAAGAGCGTGCTTGGCAACCCTTCCTTCTACATTTCCCAACTGTGTAAAAACAAGTTTCACAAAACCTTCTTGTTTTTGACCATTTTAAAGTGTCCATTTTGAAAATTTTAAACCTTTCAAACTTGTCTTCCAATTTACATTGTGAACTTCAAATGTTGAGAAAAGAGTTTGCAAGTGTTTGAGTTTCCTTTCATTGTGGCGATCATGTGACGTGACATCCAAAGAGTGTGGCGTTGTTTCTTTAACAGCAGTCGAAACAGCTGTTGGCCTTTGAATAAGAAGTGCTGCTCTGTGCATTTCTACTAAACAATACTGAAAATCTTTTGGGCTGAATGGAGATAATGATATCTTTACTAACTAATGGGAGATTCCCAGAACTTCCCAGATATATAAAGAGTGTTTTCAGACGTGCTCAAATTCATGTCTCCAGGGAGTGAATGATTCTTTTCCTTATAACTTGGAAAAACATGTGACCTGGTTACACAGTATGACTAATTGTCTCTACACCCAGATGGTTTCCTGAGACAACTGTTTTGTAATCTGCCACTTGTTACTCATCTAGTACAGAAAGAAGCATGAATTTGTAATCAATTACCATTTAATCTGAATCTCCCATTATCTGTTGCGCTTTTTATTAAATGGGTAATTTAGTGCGGGCAAGAATCTGCTTTTTAACTGGTGGTGATGCAGTATATTACTAAAGAGAAAAAGGGCTGTGCTGTTCCTTTTTATCTAAAAGGTAGGAAGAATTGAATGCCTGTAACACACTGGGCTTGATCCAACTGTGTGTGAGGTGGGATACAAAACTGCAGAATTATGATCTGACGATTCTTTCACAAAGTCCTGGAGCTGTCAAAAGTTGTCCATTTACATGTACTACTTTTGTTCCCCCCCCCTCTTTTAGATGGGGTATCTTGTTCTCACACCCACGTGACTTCACTCCAGTATGCACGACTGAGCTAGCACGTGCTGCGAAGCTTCACGATGAGTTTAAGAAACGTGACGTGAAGATGATCGCACTGTCCATTGACCGCGTGGAGGACCACCGCAAATGGAGTGAGGTCGGCAGATTACACGCATACATCCTACAAAAGAAATATTGCACCGTTATTATAATATTGACATTATTTGTACATTTAAATTTTTTTCTAGTATTTTAATGTTAATAAAATACGATTTAAATGTGTCCTATTTAAAAAAATAAAATAAAATAAAAAATTTCTGTTGCAGAAATTGCCTCCTGCAATTTTTATTGCTTCATTATACAATTTTTTTTATGTCCTAACCTAAATCCCATGTACACTACTGTTGAAAAGTTTGAGGTTTGGAAGTTTTTTTTTTTTGTTTTTTTTTTGTAAATAAAGGAATTAATAGTTGTATTCATCAAGATGCATGACATTGATCAAAAGTGATATTAAATATATTTATAATATTTCAAATGTAAGCTGTTCTTTTGAACCATCTATTTTTCAAAGAACCCTGAATAAAATATCACTTTTCACAAAAATATTAAGCAGCACAACTGATTTCAAAGTTGATGATAAATGTCTCGAGCAGCAAATCAGCATATTAGAATGGGGTGGTGGTGTGGGGGGGGGTGATTTCTGAAGGATCATGTGACACTGAAGACTGGAGTAATGATGCTGAAAATTCAGCTATGCATCACCGGAATAGATTTTAAAATTTTAAATTACATTAAATTGTCATACCATTTCACAATATTATTGTTTTTACTTTTATTTGTAATCAAATAAATGCAGTTACTTTGTAAGACTTTTCAAGAACATAAAAAATCATACCAACCACAAACTTATGAACAGTAGTATACACTGATGAAATTGTATGATACTCCTAAACAGACACTTAAGGGGGTCACATGGTCCTCCCTTTCTTAACTCCATTCTCTGATGCTGCATTGTTTTGGGATTCACTTAAACATCTAATCATTGGCCTGTAGCTCTTAGAAACGCACACAGAGGACTTCTCTGATTGGTTCTTACTTTAATCCCGAGAGGTGACTCTCGCTGAAATTCTCACTGAACAGTTTAACAAAAGGGCTGATTACATGTTACAAGACATCTGGCTTCCCAAGGGTCTGAACTTGGCCAAACGTTTCATAATAACACTAGAAAATGCATTAAGATCTAGTTTGTAAAGCTTTGAGGCACACAGCTTTTGCTACTGTTATTTATGGTCTGATGGTTTTAATGGTAACTCTTTTACTGGATATGAAGACATACTTTCACACCCACGTGTGCCTTTGGCTGAACTCTTGTTTTCAAATTCATGTGAATGTTGCAGACGCCCGGTTCCCACAAGACAATGTGTTTTGTGCGATGTTAGTCACTGGTAAACCACACCACTCTTTACTCGTATACAAATATCCAGATGTATACATGTACTGTAATCCTCGTAATTGTAAAGCATAAAAATAAACCAATATTTTCCGTTATTTGTGGCTTTGAAATTGTAAAGGAGTTTTTATATTTACTATGACTTCATAGTTCTGTATCTTTTGCTCTCTCTAGGACATCGTGTCGTTTAACCAAGACACAACCTGCTGTCCCGTGCCTTTCCCCATCATAGCCGATGACAAGAGGGAGTTATCGGTCTTACTGGGGATGCTAGACCCTGATGAGAGGGATAAAGATGGGATGCCCCTCACTGCCCGCTGTGTGAGTTTCCATCGCAACCATGCTTTAATTGTTCTCAACAGGGTTATCGAAGTTAACAAACTCTCAAACTTTTTTTGTTACTTGAAATGAAATTAATGTTAAATTAATTAATCTAAAACTAACAAATTTTATTTCAGCTAGTTGCCAAAGCAACACTTCTAATTTTCATTTAGTTATATACTAAAATAACTAAATATAGAAATTAAGAATTATATAGATTTTAATACTAATATAAATGCATACAAAAATAAATATTGTGCGACACATATCTGCTGATTCTTCATCAAAAAAAACAACAAAAAAATTTAAATTTCTAATACTTTAATATAATAAATATTTAGTCCTAGTCTGTGATACCATGATTTTTTTTTTTAAGGGGATGTATTAAAGTTGCAGAATTTGCATTCTGAAAATATTTTCATTGCTTTTATTATACTAATTATTTTATATTTCCTAACCTAAATTTCATATGCACTACTGTTCAAAAAGGAGTTAATGCTGTTGAAATGAAAAAATGTGAACTGAAATAAAATCTAAAGTAAATTTTAATTATTATAATTGTTTTGGCTAGTTGCCAAGGCAGCATTTCTTATTTCCATGTAGTTATGTACCAAAATAACTAAAACAAAAACCAAAATAAAAAAATGCTATTTAGACGTTTTAAAACTAATAATAATAATGACAAAATTGCACAACACAATGACTTAAAAATTTAACTAAAGTAAAAATGGAAAATTATAAAAAATATAAAAATTCTAGAGCTGTAACAGCATCTCAATGTTACTAAAATAATTTGTAACATTAAAGTCTTAATTTGTATTTAATTATATTAAAGGGGTTGTATGATGCGATTTTAAAATTTTTCCTTTCTCTGGGTGTTATCATATTGCTTCCTTGGTTCCTAAAAAAGGAAGATCTGTTAAAGTAGCCAAAGACTAAAGTCTCCCAAACTCCACCTTTTCTTAGATATTCAGTTAAAGGTCAAACCAACCCCGTAACAAGTAAGGCTTAAACACGTGTTAAGTAAGGCCGTCCCTTTTCTTGTCGCTCGCCAGACTGTAGCTGTTGCTGCCGCCATGTCGTGAAGAGCTGTGTGCTTCGTTATGAAAGCGAAACTACATGGTTTGGTCTTCCAAAAGAGGACACAAAATCAGTGGTTAAGTTGTATTTACAAAAATGTTCCAGAACAGTTCAACCCAAATAACCAGATGTGTGCAGCACATTTTATGGAGGACTGTTGCCTGCTCCTGGTTAGCAAGACTACAATGAGGCGTTCTGACTCACAGACCAAGACGGTTTTGTTTATATTTAAGAATTTGCCACTGGACGATTCAAAACAGAGAGTGTTGACGCAGTGCTAGCAGTAGCACCTGGGTTGAATTTTCTCTGATCACAAAACCAGACATGGGTTTTATGCTTACGCAGCGTGAGCGGGCAAACGCGTTTTAAAAGAACCGTATAAGTCATAATCAGTAAATGTCCCACCTGGATGACACAACAAAGCCTACGTTTATAAGGACGTCTGTTAACCGTTTTTGTCTTGTCGCTCCGGCTGGACAGGGCATCACAGTATGGTAAGGGGTGTAACATTTCCGTCAAACGCTTGAGGTATTCGGCCAATCACAACCACCCCCCGCACCCCTGCGACCCCACCTAGTGGCCAATCAGAGCACACACTCGCTTTTCAGACACGCCGATGAGCTTTGTAAAATTGAGAGTTTAAGAAATTGGCGCGCGCGAGACCCACCACATACTGCCGAGCCCCAAAACCAAAGTACAGTATGCTGGAAAAGTGTGATTTTTTTTTATTTTTGTTACCAACCTAATACACCTGCCCCCCCCCCCCTGAAACCATAATCTACCACAAATACACAGTTCTTTTCTCAGCAGCTCTAGACACTTAACACATACTAATTAAAATCTTTAAAAAATAAAGCTGTACAATATTTTTAAACCATATGGTTTTCAAAATCAGGTTTTTGAATTTATTTGTTCATGACAACCGTAGTGCCAGAGGTACAAGTCGGCTTATAAATAATTTCTAAGTGGGATTTGGCCACGCGCTCACACAAAAAAGTTTGAGAACTTGCTTCCTATGTCCTGGACTTGTGACCAATGCCGAATCGTGTGATTGTGACAAATCTGATACCCTCCACTACATTTCGTTGATGTTCGCTGAATGTAAAGGTCGTTTCACGAGACTCCCTGTACAGCAGATGTCATTAGTCTTTGACTACAAACATGTGCTTAGCAGCCGTACCATCACTAGGGTCTTATTATGCTTTTTCACTTTTTCAACCTTTAGTTAGTCTGTAATGTTGCGGTTTGAACTTTGTATAAAAAAATCTTTGCCGACTGTTTTTAGGCGTCCAAGTCCAATTCAAAAGGATATTTTATTTAACAGAAATCACTTTAAAAAACTACAGTGAACGACTCGTTTGGACTACAACGCATATTTTACCGGGATTTGTGATATCACAAATACCAACAAATGGGACGAGACCTGGTTGAGCTGCAATAGAGAAGACAATGAGTGTTATCACTATGTCGGAGACAAGCTAGCTTTCCCAAGGCAGATGAACTTAGAGTGGTTACAGTCATCCGGGTTTAAATCACACTTAAATTGATTTGATATTGACGCAATATTTACACTGAAGCTCGCAGGCGACTATGGTAAGGGGCGTGAAATTTCCCGACAGGTGTCGAGTGCTGCCGATCACAACACACACGGCCCAGCTAACCAATCACAGCACCATTTTTTATTTCAGAAGGCGGGCCTTCATTTGAAACAGGAACTATTCGAGCCGTTCATGCCAGACGGGGGAGAGAGGTGTTAGTAGTTAATAATAAAATAATAATAATAATTAAAATATGTGAGGTGTTTTTTTTTTTTTTTTTTTTTCTCGAACAACCTAGTATGAGAGCCTGTTATAGTACACCCCCAAAACAAAACCAAGACTTTGTAAAAGAGCATAATAGGACCACCTTAACAACAAAAGTTACTAGAAATAAAAAACCCTAAGGAGCCTGCCGAAAGCTTCTATTCAAGGCTCAACGATATGTGCATGCGTTATACTGTTATACGGTCACTGAATAGGATTAGTGTGGTGTTATTTCATTATGCCACCAATTATGAAACTAAAAGTGCTTATTTCTATCTGCACTTACCATATTTATTATATTTCAGGTGTTCGTAGTTGGCCCAGATAAGAGGCTGAAGCTGTCCATTCTCTATCCAGCCACTACAGGGCGCAATTTCGATGAGATCCTCCGTGTCATAGACTCTCTGCAGCTGACTGCAACAAAGAAGGTGGCCACACCTGTGGACTGGAAGGTAAGATACAGCCTTTCTTTCCTTACTATATGTAAGCGTTTATTTTTTATTTTAATAAATTAATTTCTTATGTGGTCTGAGAAAAAAAATAGTGAAGTTAAATTTATTTGTATTTTTTCCCTTTTTTTTAATTTTATTTAAATTTTATTTTTTTCCTTTTTGTTTAAGCCTGGTCAAGAAGTCATGGTCATCCCTTCTTTGTCAGATGAAGAAGCCAACAAACTTTTCCCAGCAGGTTTTACCCTCAAAGAGGTGCCTTCTGGGAAAAAATACATGCGCTACACTAAACTGTAACTGATATATTGGGGCAATACTGTAGAAATGGCATTTAACTAACATCATATTTAAGTCCAATTGATGTGGTGCATTCTCTGACTTTGATTACATGACCCATCACCTGCTACTATCCAGAGAGAGAAGTCATCAGAATTTAGCATCTTAAGGTTATTACATGCAATCGAATTATTGTATTGTGCCTTAATCTCAATAAAACTCTGATCCTTTTGTAATTTAAAAAGATGTTGATGAGTATTCATTTGGACTGTGATATTTTGAGATGTATATGAATAATGAATTCTAATTTTGGATACTTGCTGTTTATAGTTCATCTCTAAAATGCGTACGTTGTGGTATTTCACGGTGTATAGTATGTGACAAATGTTTCGTTCCTTGTAGCGGTCATGACTGGTTATGACATGGTGTATGATGGATTTATTGCAAATGCAATTTAAACATAGATCTGGTTTACATTGTCACAAAGGAGTTCACACAACCAATTTAGGTAAAGCTGAATTTTCAGCAGCAATTACTCCAGACTTCAGTGACCTTCAGGTATTATTCCAATATGATGCGTGATTAAGTAATATTTCTCATTATCAATGTTGAAAACAGTTGCTGGAAATGTAATTTTGTTTTCGGTGTTACAGTTTAAACGTCCTTACTGTCAGTTTTAATTAATTTAATGCATCCTTGCTGAATTTTCAAAAAGAAAAGTATTATTATAAGTTATGTTTAAAGGTGCAGAATGGAAAACTGTATTTACCTTGGTATAGTTGAATAATAACAGTTCAGTACATGGAAATAACATACCGTGAGCCTCAAATACCATTGTTTCCTCATGTAAATCTTGTGCATTCAAAAGACCACTGAAAAATAGGCAAATCAGAACTAGGGATGGGCGATACCCCTTATTTTGTTTTTGATACGATACCGATATTTTAAGGCAGTATCGTCAATACCGATTTGATACTTCTGCACTAAACTTTTAAATGATTAAATTACTAGGAGTAAAATGGATGTATTCAGAAATTTATTCGAAATTGTTACTTTTTTTTGTAAACCATATCATCACATTTTATGTGATGCTACCCGTATTACAACATTAAATTCTAACTGATTGTGAATTTGAAATTTGATTTAGTGCATATTTGTACTGCCATAGGGACTTGCCAGGAATGGCTGTTGCATGCATAAAAAGGCAACCTTTTTTTCTTTTTTTTGTGTTTAGGACGGTGTATGATTTCTGTTAACATTACAGAATGGAACATGATCAATATTATCTTTCAACATTCAATGTATGTAAACTATATGTAGGCTACAATTTCAATTAGTTTTTTTTGTGGGAAAACTCGAACATTTGTTTTTTTTCTGTCCTCTGAATGCTGTTCCAGGGCTGCTGTTACCAAAGCTTAATCGCTTCGATACTTTTGGGAAAACAGCCCTTGTTTGAATGCACTTTTAGAAGTGAGTGAACGCTCTTTTTGATGGATTGGTTCTGTCTTGCAACGTTTGCGTGTGTTCAGATGAGCAGGAAAATAGTTCTATCCTACACAATTACTCGCTAACAAAGGTTATTCGTCCAATTCGATGCATATTGTACGCATATTATTTTTAAATAAACAAAATCGCTGGTAAATAAAATGCATCTTTAGTACCTATTTTTTACTTTCGATACTCACGTCAGTATCGATACACCCATCCCTAATCAGAACATAACACCGACTGTGACATTACAGTCGGTATCACTAATAGTTATGCCCCCGACATTTGCATATACCCACCCATGTTCTAAGCCAGCCGCCAGCCGAACCTGCACAGCCGAATTATCAGAAGTTCTGCAGGTATTGTGAAGAAACAAGCGAGGACAACAGCAAAAATGGCAGATCATGGAAATAAATATTATGTTCCAGGCTGTGCAGGGGATGTGAAGTGCAGGGATGGGTTGGTGTCTGTATTCAAAAAGGCAAAAAGCAAGAACGCACATTCTATAACGCCAGCCACTAAAGGGACATGGTTAGCTGCTTTCTAGTGGTAGCCTGTTACATTACAGTACATACGATTTCACTCATCACATAAACAGAGTAAGGAGAGATGACAGAGGATTATGGCAAATGATTTACAGATCCTCAGCAACACTGACAAACATCTGGTCTTGTAAAATGTGTGGCAAGTACTGCCGCTGTAGTTCACACAGAGCACGTGCGATCGCAAATCTCGCAAGTGAAAGTAAAACGTGATCGTGCATTCGAAAGCAGTTTCAATGCCCCGCATATTAATAGCGGCTCCCTGATGTACGCATTTTATATACAATATAATTACCCAACGATATAACTGCGAGAGAAAGTATTGAAGTTTCCTGTGTTCCTTCTGCTGTGTGAGCTACTGAAATGAAACAGCCAATCAGAGTAGAGCTCAATATTATTATTCATGACCCTTCCAAATAAGGTAAAAACAGACCATTTCATTCTAGGGACAAATCCTAGGGTTGTAAATGGATGAAATGCTGAACGTTCACATTTGCCACAGAAACAAGTTTACATAATATAATATATATTTTTAAGGTTAAATACAAATGTATACATCACATAAATAACTGAACCAAAATAGGTGGATGGAATTGATCATTTCAGATCTCATAAAGGTTAGCAGTTACCTAATGTGACCCTGAAAATAGTATTGTAAACAGTAATCCGATATTCCCTTGCACCACATTTAATATCCAGTAGGTGGCGGTATAAGATCTCTGATCGAATCTCTCAAACAGAATTTCATACAAACTAGAGGAAAGGGTCAAAGTTTTATTTTACAAGGTTTAACAAGTCAAGCATTTAGATGACAAATGACCTGTCCGTTATGTTGGTATGTTGCTGAACTTTCAAACTTTGTTGAACGACCCCAAAAAGCTACAAGGAATTCTCCAACTGTGACCACAAACATCAATGCTGGGTGTCAACGAGGCATGAAAGGACGCCTTGTTATCACAAGCATTCCGTTTGTCCATTAAAAACTGAAAAATGTTCCCACACAGGCATTTAGCAGAGTAAATCATTGACACACAATCCTCATTCCTAGGTTACCAGCAGGAAGCGCTCTCCTCGGCTTTGGCCCTGGGCTCTGAAGAGCAGGTGAGAACTGTAGAGATGAGAGTGCAGGGACTAGCGTGGGGTTTGGGTTACCACAACTATTCAGCCAATGTTACTGCAGCTCATATAGCAGGGTGAAGGTCATGGAAGCTATGCGGCTCGACAGCGAGGGCCAGATGCTCTTTTACTTCAGAATAGAGGACAGATTTCCTCTCTTTCTCCCTCCCTCCCTCCTCAAGAATGTCATGAAAACAGACAGGGATTCCCCTCGTTGTCCATGAAGGATGGTAAAATGCAGATGGCATGTGTTTGATTGTGGAATGCCACGTTTCCTGGATGCAGGCCGGACGAGCCAATGTCAGTGTCTGTTACCCTCTCATTACCCCCCTCAACTCTTGGTCTTCAGAGACATTTTCCACCAGAAATTTCAAATAATACTTTTATGAGAGGACAAGCAACCACTAGATGGCAGTAGCAGTTCGTGTTGAAAGTTTTCTGCACTACATAACGGCCACAATTTTGATCTTAGAATCAATCTAGTGACTTTAACTCTGTTAAGCATGATGCCACTCAAGGATGGATTATGAATCAAGTCAGGACCATCAAGTATGGATTATACGGCCTCACAATGTCAGGGGCCTCCAGCTGAGAGGCCCTCAGGGGCCCGAAACCTGGCGATAAGCTACTGCAGATGTAAAATTCATATAAATTGCTTGATTATATGCTAGTGACAATTGCCATAATGTGAAATAAACTAGGGCTGCTGCGATTCGTCTATTTTTTTTTGACTATTTGATTTTTTTAAATCCTCGACTTCATTTTGCTCGTGTCGACTAACTGGCAAAATACCGGACGTGGCGCATTTCACGGACGAGAATCCATAAAACACATTATTAGACTGTTTCCCAAGGCTGCATGATTAAGCATAATTGTGAATTCACAAACGCTACGCGATGCAGTTCTAATACAGTATATGCGCTTTATTTACATGCGTGTAGGTTAAGTACGTGCGTCACACAGCGGCTCCGCTCCGTTCACAGTAGTTCCACAGGAACTGTTATCATTTACATGTGTGGAGCTCCATCTCTGCATGTTGTTGTGAGTTTGGGTTTATTATAACGTTCATCTGGGAATGCAGTTTACATGTTTTGATGTCCACATATTCTTTTAATTACAGTGGCTATAGCATTTCTGTCCTAAAGAAATGGCCAAATATTAAAGATTAAGTGGACATTTGAATTAAATGGTGCTTGGTCAATATTAAACAAGTATTAGATCGCACAGCAATGTGTAAAAATAATCGCCAGGCCATTGGCGCCCCCTGCAGGCCTTTGTTGTAATGTGTAATGTACATTAGCTCTATTGTTTATAATACATTATGTATTTTAACAGTTTTGTTCAAAAAACCATATGATTTCTTGCTTTTGATACTTTATTTGAACAAATTATTATTGCCTCATTGCTATTATATATGTATTAAGTCATTTTAAAGGCTATTGTTCACTTACATCTATTTTTATTACCACAAAAAAAAATAATTATAATTATAGGGCCCTATCCAATGTAATTGATTTTACAACAAAAATAATTATATTTTTTTTTCAGAAATACTGCACATTTTAATTTTTCTCCTAAATGAATTCTGACAAATAACATTTCTGGTAAATACTCCTTTAAAAATTGTTTTTTGATTATAATTTTAATATTAGTAGACTATAACACGTGGATATGTTGTCATTCTTACACTATAATACTGAACTTTGATTTTAGGGATTTGGACTATGAGATGCGTCTTGCACGCTATGTTGCCTGTACTTTTGTTAAAAAAAGGATTTCTAGAAATTTGGATTTCCTTTGTTTTAATAAAATATAGTTTTAATAAAATATTAAGTGAATTGTTGATTTTTAGAGTTTTTTTGTGGAAAATTAATGGTTAGATTAATCGAGAAATCAGTCGATAGCTTAATCGAATAAAAAAATAGCCGTTAGTGGCAGCCCTAAAATATACAAAGAAATAAGAAACATTATCTGTTCCTTGGATGTGGACCCTTATGAACGGTTTAAAAACTGTTGTTATATTTATTCAAAGAATCCTGTAAAAAAAAAAAAAAAAAAAAAAGATTCCATAAAACATTAGATTCTGAATGGTAGTGTGTACACTGCTCAAAATGAATACTTTTTTATACCGTTTTTTTTGGTGTCCATAATGAAGAATTATTATAGCTGTATGGGGGGGGGGGGGGTTTTATATAAGAACTTCAAGAACTCACTTAATCAAGTCATGATTTTAAAAGTTGATCTTTATGGATAATAAGCTATGATGGATGGACAGAGTGATCTACCACAGGACTTTCTGTAAGTTTACGCTGTGGTCACACTAGACTTCATGCTCCATTCGCTTCCATTCATATGGACGTAAACGTGGGAGACCAGAAACGCTCATGTGAAAAGGTTTTATCTTCCATCACGCACCATGGTTCACGTTTGGTGAACTCTGGCAAGTGCATTTGAGTAATGAATAGTCATTTAACCCATATTTGACCTACATTTGAGCATGTAAATGTCACAGATTGACCCCATGGCTAAATTCAACACGCGAATTTAAAAGCTTAAACATTTTTTTTGTAATTATTATTTCTGTATTTATATATGTTTGTTTTAGGTATTATGTCTTGGCAACAAAGATGTAATTTTACACACAATATATATATTTTTTAACAAAAATAATGTTAACGTGTATTGTTTGTGTGTTTTTACGTTACATTGCCCCCATTCACTTCCATTGCAAGTACCTCACCGTAACCCAGATTTGTGCTTTTTTTAAAACTCAAAATTACTTTTTGTGCTGTTGATTGAGCTTACCTTGCACAGAACCTGGAATATTCCTTTAAACAGAGTTTAGAGCAAACCACATATTCAACCCAGTGCCTCTCTGTGTTCATGTGATACAAAAATAAATCTTATGTTTGTGATCCATGAGATAACCGAAGACCTTCAACAATAAGCAGCCATGGTGTTAAAGTGGGGCTGTGAAGGGGTTAAAGAGGGGTTTCTCACAGTCACATGCTCACACACTTCATATCACATACGCAAAAGAGTTGAGAAGTCACTTCTACGGATCAAACCCATTTCTCACATACCAGACCACAATGGCAAGTGTCAGAATATTGCAAGTGACAGACGTTACCTCTTTTTTGTCAATGAACTCTGTCTCACAAACACAGAAGAGAGTCAGACCGACGGTCTCCATAGTGTAACTCCTTAGGGGGTGCTACACGCACCACTCTCCCAGAAACACCACAGTTAGCGGCCTGCATGAGGGACGAGGGCTGTGTGTGTGTGTCGGTGGTGCCAGCAGGCCAGACTACGGGCCTAGTGGGACCTGTACTTATGAGAGAGCATCTAGTGGTGATCTGTGAGTAGTTACGTCTAAAGACGTTTTGTATGTGTTTCAGTGGCTTTGGTGGGGACGCACATTGCAGGGTGCCAGATGCAGCTGGTATCACATATCAGTACACCAACAAAAGAGTCCACTCCCTAAACCTCGCCTGTGCGCTTTCCACTCCTGTTTAATCTCGCTAGAGGTGAGGAACAAGGACAGAGAGATGAAAGTAGGATTTGATTTCATTACAATATACTACCTTCGTTAAACGAGTTTTTGGGCTTGTGGGGCAATCCGACAGCTTCCAAAATTACTTTTTGCTACAGCTGCAATTAAATACTGAGGGTCAGTCGAGATCTCAAAAATATGTAATATTGGCTGTGCATTTTGAATGGCTTTTGTTTAAAAATATATATATATTTGGTTCATATCATGTGAGGAGATCTACAGACTTTTAATGACTGTGTAAAGGTCAGTAAGTCACCTAAAATATCAGATAATTGAACCCTTTTATGACAAGCCAAAATTAGTTCAGCCTGTAACGTGATATTTATGAAGTAATAATTTATTACTAATAATTTCATATTTTTTTGAAAAAATCGATTTAAATTAACATATTTAAAACCTTTGAAAATAATAAGTGCAATCATTTTCAAGGTCGAACGAAAAAAAAGAGAACACACACACATTATTAATCAACATTTGAAGTGGATCAAAAAAGTTCATCAAAGTTGTCCTAAGACAAGAACGCTCTTAGGTTGTAGGGCAACTTTGAAAGGTTTTGATCCACTTCAAGTGTGTGTGTGTGTGTGTGTGTGTGTATATGTTTAAATATAAAGATATAACTTGCACAGAGGTACACAGATATCTTCTAAATGCACTAATATCTTCTAAAACTACTTCAGGAGCAGAAAAAAGCTTAATGTCCAGGAAGATCAGAGGAAGAGAAACACAAACGTGTACATGGTTATTAGACAGTCACTTTAGCAGAGCACTTGTATGTCTTTGATTTGATTTGCTCACGTCACTTGTGTAAAAACAGTGAGGGTCAAATATCATTCTTGCAATTTAAACCATGCACTATGTTGCACTTCCTAATAACATTATCAGCCAAATGGCCAGCAATTTATATATATATATAAAAAGGTGCTTTTTACCAGTAATCACAAATGTCTCAAGAACTCAAAAAGGTGATTGCTGATTACTGCACAGTTGACAAAAAAAAATAAAATTCATTAATCATCATGGCAATATTAATGCATAGCAAGAAAAGTAGACTCCGTTGAGGGAGATATTAGCCATAATTACATATATAACAATATCAATAATTAAAAATCATTCATTTTGTTTGTCATATTCGTATACTCAAAAAATTCTGGCCCCATTGGGGGTGCATTGGCCCCTCTGAGACCTCCCAAACTCCATCCGTGACCTCAGAGAGACATCAGGTTTGGTAGTTTCCAGATCAGTCCAGTGGTAGAAAAAGGCCTCAGGCTGCCAGCTTTGTGCTAATGTGATTATGTTTGGTGGCCTTGATCATTTTCTTTTCCTCCTATCTGGCAAATCGCTTGCGGCTTATGAGTTTGACCTGGGTAGAAATAACAGGCCATGGCTTGGGTTTGGAGTACAGAGTGGCAGTTATTTGGGTAAAATGTGATGCTCATATATGCAAGTTTTCTCCCACATGCCATATTTCTTGATGAATTTCAATACCACCAAAAAATTGCTGTAACAAATCACTCCATCTGCTTGTCAAGAGGAATTTCGTTTCCTTAGCCATATGGTTTCTTCATCCAGCGTTTGTGGTTTATAGCCTTATTCGTTCTGGGGAGACTCTGGTGCTGTTGCTTCATGAGAGAGAGAGATTTTTGGGGGTTTTCTGTAGTTTAATTGCACTATACTGTACTAAAATCTGCAGTTGAGCTCTGTCCTACAGTCTAATGCTGGTCATGATCCATGCTGAGAGGTTTGCAGATGGAAATTAGGTCACTCTTACAGTTTTTGATGGTTTACTGTGTTAAATCTATCTAATGAGTGTCATTGACAGAATGAACATGAAAGGATACTGAAAATGCGCTGTTTATATGGAATTCATGGACATCTTAAAAGTTCATTGGTTGACCGATTTGATGTTAAAGAAACAGTTCACCCAAAAATTTAAATTCTGTCGTGTCATAACAAACAAGAATGAGTTATTTCACAGTAGTCAATTTTGTGGATTTAGAAAAAAAAGAGGTACTCTACTCTCTCTTTTGCTACTTTTATTCAGCAAGGATGCATACAATTTATAATTTAGCATTAAATTGCATTTTAAATATATTAAGTGACCAAAGGATATGGGTTCATAAAATCAGTGGGCTGCCCGTTCTTTTCAACTATTCGTTTAAGAATCTTGAAAAAAAAACATCATGGTTTCTACTGTAAAGAAATAAATGAGTAGCAAAGCTGTTTTAAACATAATAAATGTTTCTTGAGCAGCAAATCAGCATATTAGAATGATTTCTGAAGGATCATGTGACACTGAAGTCTGGAGTAATAATGCTAAAAATTCAGCTTTGTGTCACAGGAAAAATTAGCATTTTACAATATATTCAAACAGAAAACAACTATTTTAAATAGTAATAATATTTCACACCTTTATACAGTTTTTTACTGTATTTGTCATTACATAAATACAGCTTTGGTGGGCACTGGAGACTTCTTTCAAAAACATTTAAAAATCGCACCGTCCTCAAACAGTTGAACGTTGATGTATATGAGTTTAGGCACTGTATTGACTCAGTTTTTGCCATAAAGTGACACAACATGCTGTGCATGTTAGGAAAAAAAAGCCTTCATAAAGGTAAGAAATGCCCTGGAAAATTAATTTCTGGGGTCAAATTCCCCTTAATAGACAAAGGGGTCATTTCTGGCACTGGTGTGTGATTTGTGCACCTGTAGATGATTTCTAATCCACGAATTTAAGTTCAGTCTGAGCCAGGTGTCTCCAGATCTTCAAAACAAAGAGCTCTTTACAGCAGACTCGCAATCCCCCTCCTCTTCTTCTATTACTCTCTCTCCCTTTACAACACCCCACATGGCTCATTACTCTCCTTCTCATGCTTTTTCACTCTTTCACATGCTATGTGACCTTTTGGGTGCACATATACACCCTATTTGAACTGTTAAAGGAATTGTTCACGTCATCTTTTTGTCATTTTGCAGCTTGACAGCTTTGATTCCCATTCACTTCTTATATGAAAAAAATGGCCAGAACATACTCCAATATTTCTTAAACTGTTTTTCACTGAAGAAAGTCTTTCATACAAGATTTGGGATGACATGAGGGCGAGTAAATGATCATAAAATTGCCATTTTTGGCTGAATAATCCTTTTAAGACTAGTACTTCCATGGTAATTGAAGTGTTCTGGAAATTTCTACGCAAAGTGCAAAAACACGAAAGCGATCAGACCTACAGCACGAGAGATTGATCACGGTGAGTAATACTCTGGATCATGTGAGATGTTTTACTTCTCCAGGTACAGTAGAGAGCTGTGAATCTGTAGAGAAAGCATGAATCATGATAGTGTTTGTGTGGATGTGTTGATGAAACACACTCACACACATACTGTGTAAGGCTCTTTGGCTGTTACTGTCTCGAGCTTATTTCTTTTCCAAAATAAATCAGCCGCCCATTGGATATAACCTGAGTAATGAAAGTAGTCATGACAAATTAAAAAATCTTTCTTACCCAGACCGCACACACACATAAACATCACACACCACCACAACCCATTTTCTCAGGCTGAGCGCAAATGGCACACATCTATAATCATGACAAAAAGACCCCTGCCATTGCAGACTTCAAACGGGAACATTAGCGCAGAGAAAGGCGTCCTTCTCCAGAGAGAGACGAGAGTGCCTGGAAAGGATCTTCATTATACACCCTTCATTATATATCACGGCTAGATTTTCTGAACTGAGAAAATCAGGCTGATATTTAATGAAAAACACCACTGGCTTTGCACAAAGAGTGATTGGAGGCACTTTAGGGTTGATTAAATACAATAAGTGCAATGAATTAATAAACTGTTAAGTGCTGCACTATATAATCTGATATAAAAGGGCAAATCTATAAATCAATGCCAAACAGAGGGTACCACCACACTGTTTTAAATGTGGAAAGTTTTAGGCCCAAAACGGAATCCATGCCACTATATTAACATAGCTATTAGCTGTTATTCTAAAGTGCCCTACATTTTGTACTAAACTGCATGCATGCAAAATGATTTTTTTTAATGCATTATTGGTGGTTTGTGTTAGGAGACTGGCTTAATTGTAAGTTCTGTGAAATGCCTTGAACACTGGCTAAAAAGCAATAATAATATGTTAATTTTGTACAAGACTATTTTTAGTAATAGTAACTCAACTGTATGACATAGCTGGTCATGTGATGCCAACATAGTGGCAAACAAATGATAAAACAGATTTTTCTAGAAATAAACTGTCAAAAGCCTTATTTTAGTGTGAGTGAACCTCATTTTAATAATACTTCTCAATGTTATTTATTTCGCAAAAAAACTAAAACTTTTGAAAGGCACAAACAAATGTACTTTTAAGTATGTACAAGTCTGTGTGTTTTAAGTGCTTTACCAAGCATTCATGTCTGTTTGCGCAATTGTGAGTGTTATTTTAGTCTTATTTATATAATTTTATAGTATTTATTAATATTTTGAATTAGCTTTTGCTTTTATATTTTCTGTTGTATTTTTAGGTTTTATTAATTGTCATTTTTAGTATTTTATTTTATTTTTTATATTTTTATTTGGCTGTAATTATTTTTCATTTCAGTTTAATTTTAGTTATTTTAGTACTTCTACTTATTTCAGGTACTTGTGCCAATGCAACATCTCTTTATTTTATTTATTCTTTATTTTTTTTATTGATATGATTTCAATGACCATTTTTTAAATAATTTTATTTTTAGATAATGATAATACTGGCAATTGCATAAAACATATTTCTAGCCTACAACTCAAAATTCCTCCTATTTAAAAATAACCAAGTAATCAACTAACCAAGATTGTTCAATTGTAAGGCATGAAATAAAGGCAACTAAAGCAACATTCTATTGGTTATTTTCAAGCAGAATTCCGAGTTCTGAAACACTTTGAGGTTGGAAGTGGGACATTTAGTATTCCTCGTCATCTGGAACATTGCATTAAACCATTCATAGTTACAGTATCACTGAACGTAGTAATAAGGGACAAAATGTATTTCCAATAGTGCAAGGTCAGTATCCAATCAGTGCATTTGGTTTTGCATATGAAAATGGATGATGTAAGATTGTGTTTTGTGTTCTGTGTTTGGGCACCTAAAGTAATTCGTCATTGTGGCCATTTGCCCAACAATAAGTTTTTTAAGGTCAGAGAAAATATATGAAGTCACTCTGATGAGTGAGTCCATGTGCTGTGTGTGTGTGTACAGGGGGCATGCAAAAGAATTCCCACAAAAATGGGTTGCTATGGTTTCTGTTTGGGGCTTGGATCAAGTTCCTGACCACAGCAGAGCGATTTGGGCAATAAAACACAGGGTACTAATGAAAACAGCATGGTCCTCCTGGCACTGTGTGTGTATGTGTGTGTGCTTGAGGAAGAGAGATGGCTGGAAAAAGCACGAGAACGAGGAGGCTGAGACAGAACATTTGGTTCTGCTCTTGAGTTCTCACAAGTGTTGTTATTTGCACACATCTGCAGTGTTTGTGTGTTGCAGGCATGCACACGTGTATGTGTGTGTTTGTGTTGTTTCCTGGCCGGTGTCCATAAAGTCACATGACATGGCAGTGTTTGGTGCGGTTTTAGTAGGAGGAGAGGCAAGCACATGTTTTACTTTATTAGTTGTTTATGTCCTCGGAGTGATTTTGGGCAGACTCACAGGGAGCAATCAATTATTGTCGAGATCATAAAGCCAACGGTGATAAAAGAAACTCGCACATTTCACAAAGAGGGAAAATAGAGAGGGTGTGGTGTTTCCAGTGGGGTTGTGAGGAATTCTTTTGCAAGATTATTCAGGAAAATTAAGAGGAAAGGAACATTTCTATCATTTTAACATGAGACTGAGCTGTGGAAACGTGATCTAGGAATTACAAGTCCACATATTACAAACTTAGGGAAGATGAGTAATTTTTATATCACAACCAGTGTTTGAAAAGCTACTTAAAATGTAGCTTGTCAAGCTAAAAGCTAGATAAAGTAGTTAGACTACAGCTTTTGTAGTTGTGAAAAAGGACTTGACATTGCAGACTACAGTACTAACAACATGTAGGTAATTACATTGAAACTAAATAAATGCGATGATAATTTCATCAGGCCCATATTTGTCCTGGCACAAATCAATGAGTGTGACAGCATTAAACTTAAACTAGAATACACACAAATATAACAGTTGAAAACCTTGTTATATTAGTATTAGTTAAAAAAAAAAAAAAAAAAAATAAATGAATATATATAGATAGGTATATAATAAGCGTATATATTCAACCTTTAGCTTGTTATTTGATATTTTCAGGTTTTTATGTCATATTAAGTTTTATTATTTTTGGGTTTTGATTTTTGCTACAATTTAATTTCAGTTAGTTGCAAAGGCACAATTTTTTTGGTAACTTTACAATAAGGTTCAATTAGTTAATGTTAGTTAATGTATTATCTGTCAAATACCTAACAATAATACACTTGTTACAGTATTTATTTATTTGTTAGTATTAGCTAATAAAAATACAAATAGTTTTGATTTTAATTATGCATTAGTACACTTTGGAATCAACAGAAACTAAGAATAATTAGAAGTATTTTTTTTATTGTTCACATTAACTTAACTGATATTAACAAATGGAGCCTTACTGTAAAGTGCTACCCAATTTTTCGTAATTGTAAAGTTTTAGTATGACTTAATATCAACAATGGTCAAAAATAGTATTTAACTTTAGTTAAGTTAGTAGCATTGCTTCTTTTATTTAGTTACTCAGCAACACTGATTATAACACAGCATTTACAGTAAATCAAGTTTTGCGGTTGGTGTTTTCAGGTTTGGCAGTAACAGATTGTTGTGACTGATTCTTGATTCCCTTCCAGCAAACTTAAAACACTCACCTAGTTCAGTTCTTAGCATAGCTAGTGTTTTAAATCATTGAATCGCTACATGACAAATTTATTGGACTCTAGCAGGGGTTTCCTAGTATTTGTTTGTGCAATATAGGCTTTAATTGCTACAGATTTTTCATATTTGTATGCATTTAAGTGTATATTTTTATAAGAAGGTTAGTGCAATTACGGCAGAGCAACCTGTGTGTATGTATGTGAGATATTGACCTTGAATGAAGTCCCATGGGCAACATCTGCTTGAAGGCAATATGCAGACCACTGAAATTCAGGAGTTGACCATGAAACCCACTTAAGTGTTTATTTAGATTGAACTGCTTATTTGTACAACTTCTAGCCATTTTTTTAGGCAAACAAAGTGAAAAACTTTCCCTTTCCAATTCTCTTTTCCCATCGGAAACACACATGACTCACAGTGTCTGGAGAAAGTTTGATCTGAGCAGGAATGTCTCACTCCATCACGACAAAAACCAACGCATCAGATTTTTGCCCACAACCAGTCTCACACTAAAAGTTGAAGGTCAAGGGTTCAGGTGATTTAGGGCTCATACTAACTGCGGCACATAAGCAGCACATACACACACACACACATCACAAGCACACACCCACACAACGACACACAAAACACACACACACACACAGACACACTCACTCTCTCACACACACACACACCCACACACACACACACACACACACACACACCACACACACCACTCTCCCTCCTCTTTCCCTCCCGTTCGCTATCTTCTCGGCTCGTCTCTCTCGGCTCTCTCTCTCTCCTCTCTCCCACATGACAAAATGTCCACAAACACAAACACAACACAAAAAAAAAACCACGGCACACCCACGACACCCACATGTCACACACTCTCTCTCTCGTGTCTCGCTTCTCTCTCAGCAATTTTGCACCAGCGCTGTGAAACGGAAAGGGGCTAAATGTCACCCCCCTGGGTTCTGGCAAATTCAATGTTTTCTGCTTCTATTTTTCAAATCGTTGTTTGATTGGTTGGTTTTGAAATGAGTGTGGAGGCCAAGGAAATGAGTGTGCTGGCTGTGTTGATCAGGTTGGGACTGTGAGTAAGACTAATGGCCAAAAACCTGTACCACCATTCCTGCAGAGTGTCCCACAATGCCGATTTCAGAAAGTGAGGACTTTGCATAACAGATATCAAGAGATACCGGAAAAAAAAAAAAGAAAGAAGATAAACCATGTATACAAACCAGGAGCACAAAAGCCTGATACCACAAATGAAAATTCTTCATTTTCACTTGGTTTTCCACCTAATGACTAGACACTTAAAAAAAAACATTTACCCCTATTTCAATCATAAATTGTTAGTAAATTCACACCCATTGAATTCAAATTTAATTATTTTATTGTAAACATACTCCATTACTTGATGTGTATTTACAACTCCTTGTTTTTTAACCTTCATTATTTAAATTTGGCTACCCAAGGCTGACAAATACCAGACAATAAACGTAATATTGTGAAATTTTACTAACAGTTTAAAATCACTGTTGTATTTTTACTATATGTTAACATATAATTTATTCCTGTGACACAAAGCTGAGTTTTCAGCATCATTACTTCAGTCTTCAGTGTCACACGACCCTTCAGAAACTTCTAATTATGAGGTTGCTGCTCAAGAAACATGCATTATTATTATTAATGTTGAAATCAGCTGTGCTGCTTAATATTTTTATGGAAACCATTTAGTATTCATTGATAAATAGAAAGTTCAAAAGAAGCGCAATTATTTGAAATGAGATGTTTGTAACAATGTAAAAGTCTTTACTGTCATTTCTGATCAATTTAAAAACCCTTGCAGACTTTTCAAAAGTAGTGTATCTTTGTTTTAAGTCATACAAATCCTAAAATGTTTATTTCCAGTTTGAAATTAGACTTTAAATCCCAGATTGTCAATGCGCTCTCAGACTTTTGGACCCCGCTGTATTTCACATAGACGTCAGGGTCATGAACCCCTGCGATGGGCCAAAAGGGTGGAGGAGCTTTGGGGAACAACACACAAGAATGCTAATCACAAACATACTGTAGGTTGAGAAAAGAACATGAGCGACTACATGCTTTTCTGAAGCAGTACCATAAAGTATGCTATTGTGCTTTTATTTAGTGCCATTAAGAAATGGGTACATTAGAAAATACAGCTCAGTTCTCAGAATACACAGTAGATATGTGTATATGCACATTCACACACACTTGGAAGGCAAAGCTATAATGACTTGTAATGGAAGGCTGTAATTGCAATAATTGCTGAATAACTGGTGGGACTCATTAATGCGCACAAGCCTCAGCTGGGGATCCCTACCGTGTGTGTGTGTGCGCACACGTGCATTTATAGCAAACTACTGTTATAAAACAATGTTTCTAACAGACTTTTCAAACAGTAATGAACTTGGACAACATCATCATGTTCCTGTCTCAGATTGGTTAGCATGAAGTCATCACATTCCCGTATTTTGTGTAAGGTTTCAGCTGAGGGACTCCCCCGGCCTAAATTCTATTTTATACTGTGCACACACTAGACTTTGTGCTCCATTTAACTCCAATCAGTGCCATTTGAACAATAGAGATTGGACAACACAAGCTCATGCGAATAAGTTGTGTCTTCCGCAGCAAATCAAAGTTGAAGTTGGTGAAATATCAGTTGTAAATATGCATAGCAAAAAGATACACTGACCTCTTGAGCAGCTTCCCAGCTAACAGAAATATGCTCTAAGAATGTTTTGCTATAACATTGTGATTAAGTTATAAAACAGTTCTGAATGCTTAAAATGTACAGTTTTGAAATGTTTCAAAAACATTTTGAAACATTCAGAATTTTTCATTTGATCGTTTTGCAAACATTATGGTGAATGTTACTTTTGAATATTCTGAAAGATATAACATTTAACTAACCTAGACTACACCACCAACCTCAAAAGTTTTTGAACAGTAAGATTTTTTAAATGTTTTTTAAAGAATTATCTTCTGCTCACCAAGCCTGCATTAAGTGATCCAAAATACAGTAAAATTTGTAAATATTTTTTTTTACTATTTAAATTAACTGTTTACTATTTGAATAATTTACATTTATCCTGTGACTTTCAAAGCTGATTTTTTAGCCTCAGTACTCGTCACATGATCCTTCAGAAGGTGGTTCTAATATTCTGATTGGCGGCTCAAAAACAAAATCATTATTATTATTATTATTTTGAAAACAGCTGAGTAGATTTTTTTTTCATGTATTCTTTGATGACTAGAAAGTTCAGAAGAACAGCATTTAATTGAAATACAAATCTTTTGATACTTAAATGTCTTTATCGTCACTTTTTGATCAATTTAAAGCATCCTTGCTAAATAAAAGTATTAATTTCTATACCCCCCCCCCAAAAGTATAAAAATATGACTCCAAGCCTTGGTGATGTATAGTGTAATGGTACAAGTTTTTTTATTTTCAGATAAATGCTGATCTTTGGATCAAAGAATCCTGAAAAAATGTACTGTTAACCTGTTTTAAATATTGATAATAATAATTAATACTAAAATGTTTCTTGAACAGCAAATCAGCATATTGAATGATTTCCAAAGGATCATGTGACTGGAGTAATGATTGCTGACATATAACCTTTTCATTACATTTTAAAAATAATTTCAAATAGAAAGCAGTTATTTTAAGTTGTAATAATATTTTACAATATTATTATTATTTTTACTGTATTTTTGATTATCAATAAATGCAGGCTTGGTGAGCAGAAGAGACTCTTTAAAAAAACAATACAAATCTTACTGTTAAAAATCCTTTGACTGGTAGTATGTCAAACTAAACATTTTAGGAAAAATCTTTTTTATGAAGATGTATAATATTATTAAAGACCAGATAACTTTGAACAAACGTTCTATTAATGTTACTGGAAGTACGTTTGTTCATAACTTTGAGGGAACATTTCCAGAATGTTACCTAAAGATCCCTGTTAGCTGGGTCTGATGCTGCTTTGGAATGTCATCATTTCAGGTGTCTTACAGCATATTTATTTTAGAATTTTTAATATTATTTTTATTTATAGATTTGATGTTTTTTAAATAGCTCTAACCTACACCCAGGCTCGTTAGCACTTGCAAAGAGGTCGGTTAAGGCACACACAATCTAGTAACATTTATTTAGCCAAACACTTAAATTATAAGTCAAATATTTTAGTTTATAATTTCAAGGTTTCTATATTAAATAATTCCTCTTTATACATTGTTTTCAAACTTATTAACACTTTACACACTAAAAATTATCCCTATTCAATTTACGTAAAAAAAAGTCCTAAAGCGTGCAATGGTTCCATAATGTTTCAGTATATGTAGGATGGATATTGGGCCTGCAGATTATACAGTTTTATTAATTTATAATTGTATATTTCATGATAAGTGACGTAATGTTAATATATCAAGCTACTGTGCTTAAACTACCAAAAATCTGCGTTTGCTGCTAATCACCACAATAATACAGATTATACAAAAGAAAGCTACATGATGAATCGTTCATCATACAGTAACTGTCCATCATACACTATCATGAAACATGGCCAATATTTATATTATATATTTAATAATATAAAAATATTATATTTATATTATATTTTATATACACACAAACACCTAAAAAAATGAAATACCAGAAAAACATTACCTAAATAACAGAAAATAAACAGAACACCTAATGAAACAAAAACATTGTAAGCAATATATGTTACTGTTTTACTTTCAAAACCTTAAATTTGACAGTATTTTACAGTAAAATTACATATGATGTGATGTTAAACCATTTACATTAGTTTTTCACCATAAATGGTAAGATAACTTTCAGTTAATCAATTAACAGATTTTTACTGTAGAATATTGTAGCCTTTTTATGTAAAAATTGCACAAATGTAAAAAAAAAAAAAAAAAAATAATAATTACAGTGTATGAAACTTTGTCATCAGCTGTGTAAATGCACATTTTTATGGTATAATATTCTGTTCCTGTCCTTACAGTGTAAAGTCGGCACAAATGACAACATATATATTTACACTGTTTTTTTAATATTAAATACCCAAATGTAATTACACTGAATTTTTTTGGGAAGCTGCGGGGGTACGCCGTGGGACGGGAGGAAGAAAACTTTTGCATTTATTGAATAATTAAAAAAAAACAGTATGTTTACCTTTGAGAACATCCTCAAATGTGCCCACAGGCAGGTTTTGTGTGATAAGTAAAGCCCAACACACATAAACACTGCCTCGTTTTACCGTGTGTGGGTTCACTACATTAATCGTGCTCAATAATAGACATGAAAATCCTCTTAACGTGCCATTCCATACCAGATTTACAACAAACACACACTTACTCTACCCACACACTCTCTCCTTGCAGTCAATCTGGAGTCTATTGTACGGCGCTCCAGAACGTAAATCAAAGTCACATTTTCACAGCACAATAATGGTGTGCGATGTTATTTTTAGGTTGCTTTTAAAAAAGCAGGGGCATTTTAGGCCATGTGCCACTCGGATCTGACACACTTAGCAACTGTCACCTTAGCACAAGGGTACCCCGGTAAAATCTTTTGGGGTTTTGGTGTGTGTAGGCCACTGACACCCATATGGAGTTGTTGGAAAGGTGGAGAACACATGGTGGGATTTCCCCTGTGCCTGTCAGTCTGCGTCCCTCATCTAAATTTAGGAGTTTGAACCTATGAGGGTGATTCCCAGCATACCAGAGACTTAATTCCTATCACATGCACCTTACGTGTAAATCATCTGTCGCCTCCTGTACTGGATTTCAGTCTGACCTGCTGTCGTATGTTTAGAGCTCATTATTGCCGTCATGCCTCGATGACATCAGTGCCATGTGTTACCCCCCGCTGAGCTGGTAGGGTGGTTTTGGGGGATTTTAGGTGGCACATGCCACACATGCCGTAATCCTATCAACAAACCTTCACATTTACACTGTCTGGATTAGAATTGGGACAAATTTGTCTTGTGTGGCTTTTCATCCAAAGCCAATAATACAACTTGGCTTTGCGTTTCATCAAGTAGCATTACAGTTATAATTAAAACTTTTGAGTTAGAATAAGGATTATTCCACGAATATACAGTATGTGACCTTTCAGTTTGAATCTGTTTGACCCAGAAACAGTATTTGAGATTTATGCTCTGAATAAACGAGGCTTTCGAATGATGTGCACTATTACAATTTCAATTTCAATTTCAAGCTTTTATTGTCATTGCATCGGAATGTAATGAAATTTCAGAGACTACACACAGAGGTGCTACAATATGATAACCACATACACATAGTCCACAATAACGTAATCAAAATCCATGTAAAAAACATGAATGATGCAGGTAAGACAATAAAGTGCTGTTCTAAGTACAGAAATGACTGCACAGTCCACAAGGATTAACATAAATAAATAGTGCAAAGCATCCCTTAGTTCAGGGACTGAATGGCTCTTGGATAAAAACTATTTGAAAATCTAGCCGTGCGTGTTTTGATTGACCTGTATCGCCTTCCCAAAGGTAGGAGGGAAAACAGATGATGACCGGGGTGAGAGGAGTCCTTAACAATGATTTTTGCTCTGGATAGGTACCGAGTGTTTGCAATGTCCTGTGAGGGGAGAGGGCAGCCAGTGATATTCTGCCCAGTCTTTATGACCCTCTGTAGAGCTTTTTTGTCAGCTCCTGAACAGCCACCATACCACACCGCAAGACAGTAAGTTAAAACACTCTCTATGGCAGAGCAGTAGAATGCCACCATAGTTTTTGACACAGACAGTTTTTCTTTAGGACTCACAGGAAGTGCAGATGCTGCTGTGCCTTTTTAACAGCCGCTGTTGTATTTGTGGACCAGGAGAGATTGTCAGATAAATAGATTCCCAGAAATTTAAAAAGGCGAACTCTTTCCACATCGTCTCCATTTATAATGATGGAAAGGGGGTCAGCTTTGCACGTCCCGAAGTCCACGATGAGTTCTTTAGTTTTCCTTGTGTTTAACACCAGGTTGTTTTCAGAGCACCACAACGTCAATTTCCTGACCCCCCTCACAAAAAATGAGTCCGATCACTGTGGTGTCATCTGCAAAGTTTATAATGTGATTGGAGGAGTGTGTGGAGGTGCAGTCATAAGTATAAAGGCAATAGAGTAGTGTGCTCAGCACACATCCATGTGGTAAACCGGTGCTGAGAGTGAGAGTGGAGGAATGGTGAAGACCGAGCTTAACACACTGAGGGCGATTAGTGAGAAAGTCCATAATCCAGGTACAAAGGTGGGCAGAAAAGCCCAGGTGAAGGAGTTTCCTGATAAGAATGTCCGGTATGATGCTATTGAACGCAGAACTGTAATCGATGAAGAGCATCCGGATGTATGTACCTCTGTGTTCCAACTGCTCTAGAGCTTTGTGGAGTGCTGTAGCAATGGCATCCTCTGTAGACCTGTTGGCCCTATACACAAATTGGTAGGGGTCAAAAGTGGGAGGGAGGCTGGCTTTAATGTGCCTCAGAACCAGTCTCTCTAGACACTTTGCAACAACAGATGTAAGTGCATTTGGTCTGTAGTCATTTAAACTGTCTGCAGCAGGATTCTTAGGGGCGGGAATGATAATGGCTGATTTAAGGCAGGCTGGTACGATGGCTTGTGATAGGGACAGATTAAAAATGTCTGTAAAGACAGCAGCAAGTTCGTAGGCACAGGCCATGAGTACCTTTCCAAGCACTCCATTAGGGCCTGCAGCCTTTCTTGGATTTACTGACCTGAACACCGGTCTCACCTCATATTCCTGTACAGTCAGTGTCTGGGTGCCTGTAACAGGAGGAGATGTATGTTGGAGTGGAGACTTCATTTCAAAACGCGCAAAGAAACAGTTTAGCTCCTCTGCCAGTGATGCGCCGGTGTTACAGCCAGTGGTGGCGCTGCCCTTGAAGTTCGTAATGTGCTGCACTCCCTGCCACACCCGCCTTGTGTTGCTGCCAGTAAAATGTTCCTCTATCTTCCTCTTGTAGGCCAGCTTAGCATTGTTGATGCCTCTTTTTAGGTTAGCTCTTGCAACACTGTAAAGGGCCCTGTCACCTGATTTGAAGGCCATATCACAGGCTCTGAGGAGAGTATAGACTTCTGACATCATCCAGGGTTTCTGGTTCGGAAAAACCTGGATGTACTTCTCCTCAGTGACAATGTCAGTACAGCTGGCAATGTAGAACAGAACAGTTTGTGCATATTTTGCCACGTCCCATTTAGTCCTAGCAAAACAGTCTTGTAGCTGGAATAGTGCTCCCTCAGGCCAGGTTTTGATGGTTTTAGTAGTTGGATTCATCTGTTTCCTGAGGGGATTATAGGCTGGGACAAGGAATATGTTGTTAGACAAAGGTTTGGTGTCATAAGGTTTTTGAAAGAGGCCTCTTATGCTCACCATGGCTGCATTTATTTGATCAAAAACATACGATAAAAACAGTAATATTCTGAAATAATATTACAATGTTTTCTGTTTTAATCTGAATGGTAAAGCTGAATTTTCAGCATCCTTCCAGTCTTCAGATTCACATGATCCTTCATTCTAACATGTTGAATTGCTGCTCAAGAAACATTTCTTGAATATTTAATACATATTTTTAAATTATTTTTAATAATTTTATATTGTGAGCATAAGAGACTCCTTTAAAAAAAAAATAATCTTAATGATTCCAAACTTTTGACTTGTAGTGTAATACATTCCCCCAACTGCTATCAACAATAATAGTTTTAAGTGCGCTGTCAATCAGAAAATAAAAATATGATTTTAGCAATATGCCCCTCTCTAATGAGCTATGGACATTGAGCGGCTTTCTTGAGGTAAGTGTAACATCAGGTTTTTATATTTTCAGTTTTCATTTTCATTTTAGTTTATGTTTTAGTCATTTTGTTATGTGCTTTTGTTATGTTTATTAGTTTTTTTTTTTTATATTTCTATTTAGCTTTAATTAATTTTTTTAGTTTTAGTAATTTTATGTACTTCAACTTATGCTTATTTTATTTCAGTTAGCTGACAAAGCAACATTTTCAGTTTTCATTTCAAGTTTAATTTACGTTTTTCATCCATGAATTGAATTTTATTTCAGCTTTATTTTGATTAAGATAAACTATTTTAATATTTTTAGTTAATGATAAGCTGTTTTATTGATTACCTCTTTATATGGTTGAATATTGTGGTTGACTCGTCAGCATTTATTCTTTGAATTTTGCAATAGAATGTGCATTATTTAGAATATGAGAGATTTTATTAATAATCTTTGATATATTTTATTAACAACAGGCAAAATTCAAGTTTTTGCATATTATCATGTTTCTCCAAAAATGTGACTTCTGACTCAAGATAATAGATCATACATTTCATATCTACATCAACCACACAAATTTAGCATCAAAATTCTTCCTACCATCCAGAAATGAAGCCCTGTTAACAAATGTACCCAAACTCAGGAACATTCTCCATCAAAAAAAAAAGTTATGTGGATTTTATTTTTGATAAGGCAATGTAAGAACATATTTATAGCCATATGCCATGCTAAATATTTTGGGATTCAGCAGAATGCTGCCTGCCGTAATAATAATTTATACATACTCTTTTGTTCTAGCTTAAACGTGCGCACACCACACACACACACACACACACACACACTCATCTGGCACAAGGCGTATGCTGGTCCTTCAGCGTTGCCTATATTTAAAAGGCCACTGGGACTCTCTAGTTCTCCAGTCCTCTATTAATGTGGCCTATTGAGATTAGAGCGACCGTTGCCATTAATACCTGCATGTTTAGAGCTGCCAGTAACAGCAGGTCCCTCTCATTATCCCGACACACTCACATTAGAGTCACTCACCCTACAGAGCGGCCTTTGTGGTGAGAGTATGTAAGTGCTGCTGAGAGGCCATAATAACTCCTCATAACTCCTCACCTGAGATCTGCAATGGCTATGTATTGTGTCAGGAGAAAAAAAATACTGTATAAAGAAACAAGAAGATTTAAACCATTTCATTTTAGGAAATCAAATGGTCTTAAAGGAGTCATGTTGTGAAGAATCAAACTTGACTGAAAATGGTCATGAAGAAACCTTGACTAACAATGTAAATAGACCCAAGGAAAGAACTAAGTAATATTGCCACTTTGAATATCATTTAACATCAACATTTAGGAAAAGTTCATGGTCTTTAGTTGCTGTGCTGTATTGTATGTTTCAGTATGAGTTTATGAATGCAGTTTGCTAAACACGGAAACCAACCAAGTCAATCACAGAGAAATGTCTAAGGTGTGCACGTGAAACACAGTGATACCTTTGTGCTAAAATTATGTTAGATAGCATCTTCTCTTCATGTTGGAGCCTCGGGTGATCAGATAGCTGACAGATTGTATCTAACAGTGAAGCTTTAACTATGAATCGGTTCATCATTGAATGGGAACACAGAGGGAAGTGTGTTCGTTTGGGTTTGGAAAAAAAAACAGTACAGAGATTGTGGGAGTGTGTGTGCATGTGTATTTGCAAGATTGTACATTTGTAAGCATGATGACCCCAATGAACTGAAGCTGAAATGTATAATATAAACTTAAAAAACAGTAATACAAATAATGATAAAATACGTTTAAAATAAAACAATAGATTTAAAACAAAGCATGTAAACACAAATAATTACAACACCAATAACCAGTGTCCTTTACACACACACTTCTTCAAAAGTTTGGGTCCAGTAAGATTTATTATTCACTATTATTTTATTCAGCAAGGATGAAAATCCTCAAAATTGTTTTAAAGGATAGTTCACAACGCCAATGTGAAAATTCTGTCATAATTACGCACGCTCAGTCGTTTCAGGACCCGGAACCTCGTTTCTCTGCGAACACAATTAGATATTTTCTGATGGAATCGAGGCTGTCCTGACCTCCATATACAGCACGGCACTGAATGGTTCCCAAGTCCAAAACGTAGCAAGGGAGATCTTAAAATAATCCATGGTGGCATCATGGTTCAAACTGTAATTTTACAACTACGAGAATTATCTTTTTGTGCCAACAAAAAAAACGACTTTAGTCACAATTCCGTCTCTCCCGCGTCACCCTGTACGACATTTGTGGAAGTATCAGCTGGACGAAACGCAGATATGGCTGTTCTGTGTCAGCGGCGTCACCGGATACGCGTTTTTTTTCGTTCATATCAGATCACAACAACGGATTCGTTGACTAGCGTACACAGAACCATACGTTGTTTACATCCGCTGATATTCTCCAAAATTGCACCATGTATGCGGAGGAACGAATTTTGAATAAGTCGTTCTTTTTTTCTTTTAAAGCGCACACAAAGATTCATCGTAACAAGCCTACTCGTAAAATGACAGTTTAACCACTGATGTCAAATTGATTATTTTACAGATCTCTTTGCTACGTCTCTGGACTTGGGAACATGTCAGTTGTGTTGCTGTCTATGGAGGGTCAGAAAGCTCTCGGGTTTCATCAAAAATATCTTAATTTGTTTTTCCGAAGATGAACGAATGTCTTATGTGTTTGAAACGACATGAGGGTGAGTAATCAATGATTTTTGGGTGAACTATCCCTTTAAGTGATGTGTCCATTTGATGTTGTCACTTTTTATTCATCAAGAAGCATAAAAATGTACA
This sequence comes from Sinocyclocheilus anophthalmus, assembly GCA_018155175.1. Lineage (NCBI taxonomy): Eukaryota > Metazoa > Chordata > Actinopteri > Cypriniformes > Cyprinidae > Sinocyclocheilus > Sinocyclocheilus anophthalmus. Next base: position 695,024 of record JADLZN010005996.1, on the reverse strand, counting down.
CCGATTCTACAAAAATATTAAGCAGCACAACTGTTTTAACATTGATAACTGATAAAGTTTCTTAAAGTGCCCCTATTATGCCATTTTTAAGGTTGTTAATATTGTTTTATGAGTCTCCTAAAACAGGTTTACATGCATGCAAGGTCAAAAAACACGTTAGTTTTCTCAAACAATAGATTTAATTTTACCTCATTTCTAAATGATTCGTAAACGACTCGTGCGAAGCAGTTCAAAGAATCAGTCTCTCTAAACCCCTCCTTTCCGTGAGCCCTCACTGCTGTGATTGGTCAGATGGCGCAGTCCTTTGTGATTGGTCCACAGCCGTAGAGAGATTGGCTCTGGATTGGTCTACCGCATACAGCATGTGTCGGAAACGAAACGCAAATTGCCATGATGGAATGACAGCCCTGGAGACTTGTCAATACATAGAAATGATGGGATCGATTGTACATTACCAATTCGAGCCGGAGTCTGATGATGAAACGGCTGAACTGGCTGATCGACAAGAGACAAGCAAGCACGACTGGAGCAGGACGTTTCTCAGTGGTAAGTGTCAAGTGTGGTAATTATAAGATGTGATCAAACTAATTTATTCTCACAGCGTCTTCTCGACATGATGTTAACCACACGGAAATTTTACTGTTTGTGGGCGGGCAAGTTGGCGACGTAGAACGTGGGCAGATATTATGCAAATGTGTTACTTCGTGACATAGAGCCGTAACAGAAGAAGATTCGAATTCCTGACGACTCGTTTAGGCGATTGTGAGCAGACTCTTTTTTTTAACTTTATTTATCGGCTTCACAACTTTGCAGATAGTTTATGTTCACATACAGCTACATGACACGCTCATTAAAGGTAATATTCAAAAAGGCATAATAGGGCCTTAAGCCCAATCATACATAATGATTTCCTAAAGGATCCTGTTACACTAAACGCGTACTGAACATTTTACTTTCAGCTTTACCATCACAAGAGAATTAAATTCAAATTTATTCAAATAGAAAACAGATATTTTAAATTGCAATAATATGTCACAATAATTTTAATTTTTAATCATAATTGTATTATTTATTATTAATTTTAATTAATATATTAAAAAACATTTTTTTTTGATCAAATAAATGCGGCCTTGTAAACTTCTTACAAAAACATTACAAATATCTTACAACGCTAAACTTTTGGACAGTATTTATGCCTGCTGAGCAGTATTTTCTACTGTTTTTCTTTTTGAATAGACAGTATGTGAAGACTGGTCAGGTAAATTACTGGTTGTATGCAACTGATAATCAGCTGTCTAAAGCAAGGCTATCTCAATCTTTATTCGTCCGTCTGTCCCCCCTCACTTGTTCCCTCCCTCCCCATCTACTTTACACAGTCTTCCCTCTTTCAGGCTCCAGATGGTGAGATAAGAGGAGACAACAGAGGTTTGTGAGCTTTGAGTTTCTGTAAATGTGTGTGTTAGAGAGAGAACAAGAGAGATGGAAAGGACACGAGACGTAGGGATTTTACAATGTTAATTTATCTTTATGGGCTCCTTTAATGACATACGTCTAGGCCTTGTCTCTCATTTGCTTCCAGAAAAGGGATATCTCAGGGTCACTGTCCTGTGCTCAGACGGTGTACGACAACAGGAGAGCACACATGCTCTTTACTTCACTTAAAACTGTAAGTGTACGTTAATGACAGACTGTGATCCATACAATGATGAATAGCACTCAGCATGAGTCAGATGGAGTTTTTTTGTCCAAAACAGGTAGTCAGAAGCCCAGAGAGGCTATGCGCTATTTGCACCTCTGCCAGTTTCCATCAGAAAGGCTGAGCAACATCTTGACTTTGCAGAGGCTGACTCACTATTCTGCTGTATTCGTTTTATATAAAAAAGTAGCCTATGTTATGGCCAAGAAAAGGTGGAAAAAGATAATCCACCCCTTATGAAATAGAAGTACACTTTAGTATACTTTTTACATGGGTACTTATTACGGAAATAATATATTTGAAAAAGTGTGAACTGAGTGTTATGTTTACGAACACTTAATTGCATGTTATTTACAACTGAATTAAAATGGATTATAGTTTAAATTGATAGTAAATGCAATTGGCTGAACTTTAGCATGTTTTAACCACTTAAGTCCATCTACATGTAATTTCATAATTACTTTGTTGTATTTTAAATATGATTAAAGTGTACTGCTGAATATTCTGACAAACATTTATAATAAACTAAAATATACTTTCATGTAATTTCTATTGAAAGATGTATGTCATGTATTTAAATATATTTGCAATGAGACGTTCCAACTTAGTACATTACGATATATTAATTTCATCTAATAACACATTACGGTTACAATTATAAACAAGTACTTTACATGCGCTTTACTATGCTAGTCAACACACCAAAATAAGTGCACTTCTTCTTTAAAACATGGCAAAAGGATTTCAAACGTAAAAAAAACATTGAATTTGGCATTACAACAAAGTGAACGTTTTAAAAGTGCACTTAAGTGTGTAAAGTAGTCATAAAAGTCTACTTTCTTTAAATGCACTTAAGTGGCCTTTTATTACATTAATATTATATTATCTGCAAGTACAGTTTTTAAAAAAATATATACTTTTAAGATTTGAAGTTCACCACATGCAAATTCAGACTAATTTTATTAGTAGCTTTAAGTATTGAATGCAATATATTTATAATTTTGCATTTCTCTGAGCTTCTTGCAGTGCATTCTGGGATACAGTGGCCCTCTAAAGTTTTGGACACTTCAAACTGATATATGTAAATCATTTAAGTCACCAAACAGAACAGGTTTCCTGGACACGCCCTCAGCGTTTCATTGGTCAGACAAACTGATAATCCCGCCCCCAACTCATGCAAATTGTTGAGCCAATGTTGCTGTGTCGGCTGGTGGGGATGTTGCAATATAATTGTTTTTTCAGAGATATCAACTAAAAAATGACTTACTCTGTAAATATCTTAGATAGAAAAAAAGTGTTTTGACATAAAATTTATACAAATTCAGGCAGGGTTCAAATGCCCAGGCAATGTGTGAAATAAGGTACTTGAGAGTTAAATGTAGAAAGAGAGATGAAAGAAAAGGCTGGAAGAGACAAAACAAAGTGATGATCATGTTTTTGCATTCATTAGAGAATAAAAGTAAAGAATCAGACTAAAGACCAGAGACAAAGTCGAAAATCTAAGCATGGAATAAGGAAAATAATAACTACGTTATCTAAATGACATTGGTAAGAGGTTTGGGTTCAACGGTCAAAAGGTTTAGGGGCGTTTATAGGTAAGGCTGGAATGTTCCCTTCACAACCCCATTCATTGTTGTATCGTCATTATCATACCTCTCTCTCTTTTTTCCTTTTAGTCTCTGCCAAACCACAACAGAGGACTGACCCTGAAATTGTCTCAGTGCTGATTTAACACTGCGTTTGATATGTGTGTACTCTGTTTTAACTGGAATGGTATAACACCAGCCCTGAGATCAAAGGTGCTGCCGCTCCGTTCCTGTGCTCTCATTACCGCCACCTGGGTCAGGACAGACTGGTCCTCTGTGCCCATTAAAGTCAATGCCAGGCGTGCCAGGTTTGGCCGTCTTTGAAGCAGCTGTTCTCCTTTATGTGCATGATATGATGACACTGCTTTTGATCGATCAGTCATTCTGTAAAGTGGATGAAATCACTTCATGGATTTGGATCATTTATTCTCTTGATCTACATCCAGTGAGTCTCTAGGATCCTCACTTTTGGAGGCTTTGGTGTTTCGCAGACACAGAGGTAGTGTTTCAAAAACACACGCTATCAGCTATCTGTCATCTTTACTCCAAAGCATCAGCGTGGGCCACCTGGATACTGTGTCTTATCCTTACAAATGCCTTTGATCACAATTCATAAATGCTATAACGTACTATAAAGTAAGATAACAGGCCACTGTCAGTTCTTTTGGGATCAGCCAACAGTCACACAAGCGCTCATATCCAATAACTCAGTATGAAAATATAGTGGGCCTCATCCAAAATTGTTCTCAAAATGTATAATGAATAAAAAAAGAAGTGTGGACACAGTTAAATATGTGTATATAAATTTTAGTTTAGAGTAGAAACACACAAAAATTGTTACGTGGCAATATTAGAATTTATATAGTTTCAATTACATTTATTTTATGAATGCTTAACATTGTCAAAGTATGAAACTGGTTCAGTTTATGCCAAAGTAAACCTGCAATTAAATACTTTTATTTTAATGACATATTCTGTATTTAATATTAAGTATTTAAGTGAGAGCCAAGATTATTCAAAGCACTCTGAAATAATTAAAATGTTTTGTGGTGTCGCTTATTCAGTTTCTGAATATAAATAATATCATAAAATAATAATAAAAAACATTAAATACAACATTTCTCCTCAACCCATTCTGTTTCTAAGGCTAACAGGAGTGTCATTTTTTAATTTTTTTAATTTTTTTGAGTTAGTTCAAAATTTTATCCCAACTACTTTTTGATGTGTCCTTATTTCAAAAAGAAGATTTGATTGTTCGTTGTCTTTTACTGTCACACAATGCTGCATTTGTAAGACACTGTTAAAACTGTTAAAAACAGGTTCAACCTAATAATAACTTGAAGATAAAAACAACATCTTTAAACATTATCATCATCAGTAGTTGTATATTTTTTATTATAGTGTTTGTAGTCAAGTCTTGTCTGTGTTGTTGTTATTGTTTGTTGTGATTGCGTGTGATCATTTCTTTGGTGCGTCTCTTGACTCAACTCATCATTACATCTACCTCGTCAATACATCTCATTCAGGTTCTGAAACCCATTTCAGACTCTCAAGCAGACCACTTTATGCTGAGAGAGGCTTCACACCAGTGACTTTCAGGTGCGGTTGGTGATTGCATAAGAGACGTGCTCTTCAGTGGGCATGAAGGGATGCCAGTTTCAGAGAAATGTGCAGAAGTGTATGGTATGTAAGAAACACACACATAGAAAACCACATCCCTACAAGCTCTGTTCCACAACCTAGTTGCTGTTTGCTGCTAAACCTGCCTGCTAAGGAAACACTGATGCCTACAGGCTGATTTACAAACTGTAGACGAATCATTCAAAAACTTCACACACCACTCAAATAGCACTCCTCACATGAAGAGCACAGGAGTTTTACATTAGCATGTTGCTAAGCTAACAGTGTAAACAATGCATCAAAAATGGCATACTCCTTGAGCAGCTACATTTATGATTGTGTGTAGTATAGAAGAAATCTGAATGTACATCTGTGTTGGATGTCATATGTGACTTACGGCATCAGTTGTGTTGCTTCACTGCTATTCACAATTATTCACAACAAATTCCTGTGGCCTCATGGGATAGTAATCATCAGATGCACTCTTAAGAATTCAGGTACTTTTGGTACTGATTTATGAGTACTGTGAATTCAGACATATTACTCTTTTCACATTCTGTTTTTGCCTACTATAAGACATAGGCATATTAAGATGCAGGACATTTGACCTGGACCTGAGTTAACATGAACTAATCATTTTTTACTAAAGTTAACAAACATGTTAACAGTTGTATTTATAACTAATGTCACCAAAGTGCTGTTTATTAACTAATGTTATATACTTTACACAATGTACTTGCCGCCTGTTAACTTGCCCACCTCATGTTAATATGGACCGATTTTAAAGTGGTCTCCCCCATTCATAATAAAAAGCGCATTTGTAAAGTTGTTTCAATTTATCAAGTGGTCCAAATATGCATACTTCTCAACTATACAATAGATAAAAAAGAGTATGTGGAAAAAAAGTAGTACATTTTCACAGTAGTCCGTTTCACAGAATTCATAAAACGGTAAATACCTGGTGACCTACTACTTCAGACAGGAATCTAAACTGCACATCAGACAGATACCTTACTAAACACGGGATCGTATCAACATGACAAATGTAGTATGTCCAAATTTCATTCATACTATATTGAATGTACTTTATTAATAACAATGGTTTCTAATTTAATCAAGTACCAACTCAGACATAATGTTGCTGGCCAACTTTTTAAAACAGATTTTGCGAATGCCTATAATGCCTTCTAGGTGTCTGTCTAGGTAGGCAGCACAAAACAGAGCAAAAATCTCTTTCCTTCCCACACCCTCCTACATCTCCACCCAAAAATTGTCCATCAGTCAATGGTGTTGTTGTTTTGTCCACAGCACTCAGACTGATTTTGTTCTCATCACTTCTCTTTGATGTGAAATCCTGTGAGGTTTAAACTCCTCCACCTAACAGATTCTCCCTTATTTGTCTTTCTCTCGTTCGTTTTCATTCACATCTTAATCACCCACGTACAGTGTATCCCATAATTCCAAGCAGTTATTGTCCATAAGCTAAGCTAATCTGCCTGGCGTCTGTGTTGTTTTGTGGGGGTGGGGGAGTACAAGGCTCCAGTGGTGTGGAGGTGTGTTTTGGTTACTTGTGCATACTGTTCCTGTGGGGAACAGATCGTCGAACATAAGCTCATTGGAATAACGTGCCTCTACCTACATTTTTTTGCAAAACTCAAAAATGTATTTATACATACAATTCACTGCAGTTTCCATATGACATGAACACTAGTGGCAGTAAAACTCCAACTATTTTTGTTCCTTTTACACAAATTATGATTAGAGGCCAGATTTTCATGCTGTTGCTTGCACAATACTATGTTATGACCTCAATACACTTTATGATGGTGCCCTTTTCTATGACATAACTTTCTCAATAGCACACCTGACAGCACTGCACTTGTCATGTGAGATGTAATTCACTGCAGTTTCCATCTGATATGAACGCTAGTGGCAATAAAACAGCAACTACTTTTATTTCTTTTCACACAAATTATGATTACAGCCAGATTTTCACCGTGTTTCTTGCACAATACTATGTTATGACCTCAAATGACCTCATATGAATGGCTTTTCTACATGGTAAACTTGCTCGGTAGCACACGATACAGACTGGGCCACTTTCCTCGATTATGAACCGCTAGGGCATAAAACAACCAACTAGCCTGCTTTGGTAATTCCTTTTTCATCACGATTATGGTTACACCAAATTTTCACGCTGTTTTCGTGCACAATATATTTATTATCCAATGACGTCATGAATGGCTTTTCTTCTATGTGGTAAACTTGCTCATTCGCACCTCTGGTACCGCACTGTACTTGTCATTGAGATTCTCAGTTAGTAGTCCTAGTAAGTCGAATGATATAAACAGAGTTAAATTTTGAATCACTAAAATGTTATGGTTGCTTCAGGGGATCTGTTTTTCATTTAACATTTGAAAAATATCTGAACTGTGCAATACATACAACAACCCACATACTGTATTGACCCGAATAAGACAATGTTTTTTTCTTGGTAATACATCTGAAAAAACGCGGTCGTCGTATATTCAGGGTCTAGACTTTGATATGTCAATAATACACACACAACAATAAGTGGCGCCAAATACGATTAAAACGAGTGTGCCATGAAATACGTAAATGCGTGTTGTAAAGATCGCGACCAAACTCCCTTTGTGATTTTAAAACGTAAGACAGTACCCAGATTTGAAGACTACAGTAAGATTTAACTTCTACTGTTAATAAGATTTTGATAGGCTACTATTAGATGGATAGCCTAAATGTCCAAATTCAGATGGGCTACCTGTTTTTTATTTTTTAATGGTATATCAAAAAGTGTATATTTTTTAAATGTGATTGTTGGTACAATTTACCAGTTTTTACCATACTTTCAAAACAAAAATTAAAATAGGAAAAATATGCAATATGAAAATAATTGAAGACAAAATGTTTTTCAAGATCTGGTTTTTAAAAAGCCTTTTTCCAAAAGGTACATCTGGAAAAAGGGGGGTCGTCTTATAATCAGGGTCGTCTTATATTTGGGCCAATATGGTAATAAAACGTAATAAAACGTTGTTAGGATCACACTCATTTGTTTTTGGATAAACTATATGCCCGTAAATAAACTATATGCCCGCTCACTGTACACTTAATGTACAAGAAACAGTGTAAGATCATTTTGCAGAAATGTCACCACATGCATGTTTTTCCAGTGAGCCTGGGTTGAGATCGTGATAGAACCTAAAAGCTGCTGCTATCAGTCACTAATGGAGCCCGAGACAACTCAGCCTGGGTAATGCACACAGTATCTGCAATCTCTTAAGGTAGACAGGGTCAAGGACGCACATTTTTCATCACAAACAATTACACCCCTTCTTCACCCCTCCCCCTTCCCATTCTCTGTCTGTCCCGACGCGCTTCGCATTCAAGTGGTTGGGAATTCCTTTAACAAGAAACAGAGCAGCATTTGATCTGCGTGGCCTCAACAGACACTCTTATTGTGCCTTTAAATAGAGCAGAAATCGAGAAAAAAGTCTTAAAAATCCCCACCAATGTGAACTCGGATCTGAAGTGAGGGATCGCTATTCATCGGACGACTTGGCAACTGCGATAGAGCGATAATCTTGACCTTCTTGTTTTTCTGGAATTCCAAACATTCGCCAGCCGTCTCTTTCTGTCTCTATTTTCTCAATCTGCTTTTTGTTTCTATTTCTCCTTCCATCTCTTTCTCTGAGAGTCATGTGCAGGCATTTCAGGGGAGCCTTCAATTAGCCCTCGACCCGTGACCTTTGGCCTGTAATTATAAAAACAGCAAGAAGAGCTACGGTACTCAGCTAGAGGTTTGTATGAACATGCAGATGTATGGGTAGAGGGGGGAACGGTGTGGGGGAGGGAGTGTGGGATTGTATTTCACTTAGATGACTCAGCTAAGTGTGAAAACCACAGCGAGTCACAGGCCTCAAAACACATCTACCGTTTCTTTCATTGCTTTCATTTCTTCAGACTGGGTTAGGGTCCTGATGGTTTTGCTGACAGAATCAAACCTACTTATTGAAAACTGTCAGAGAATGTCAACTTCCGCACAAATAGAGACATTTTTATTTATTTAAATTTTGTTTTTATTTATGAGATCGGACAGTTTAGAGCAGAGCTTTCTTTTGAAGGCCGAAGGAAAATCACTTTCATGAGCAGGTCTAACTGTTGTAATATGTTTCTTAAAAGTATAGTTTATAAAAGAAACTGTCATTATTTAATCACCCTCATGTGGTTCCAAACCTGTATGAAAAGAGGATATTTTGAAAAATGTTTAAACTGTTTTGTCTGTACAATGAAAGTAAGTTTGTTTTGTTTTCATGTCAAATGGGTCTAATGCTGCTTCGGACTTTCATTTTCAACAAAAAACAAAACAAAAGAAAATAAAAAATGAAACAAAAGAAAAGAAAACACACGCACACACAAAAACAAAACAAAACATCTTTTATGTTATGCTGGACTTTCATTTTCCATCCTACCACCAACAAACAAACAACAACAAAACACATCTTTAGACTTTCATTTTCAACAAACACAAAACAAGAAAACACACAAATAATTTTTGTTACACGACGAGACCATAAGGTTTAACAATGAATAAAATAATAAAAATAATAATAATGATAATATATTCTTTAACCATCCCATTTGGTGAGAAATAGGAACCTTTTCTTTATTAGTAAAGTTCATTTATGAGAAATAATCTTTGGTGAGGGCAAAAGGAACTTGTCTGATGATGTTCAGACTTGAGAGGCTGACTCACAGCTGTATGTAGAAACAAACAGTTGGGATTTTGCATTTATGGAGATTTAGTAGTGCTTCATGTTATCACTTTTTACACACTCTCAACAAATTAGAAATCAATTTAACACCCGAAGCAGGAAAAAAAACAATGTTCATTGTATTTGAACTAAACTGCATTCAATTTGAACCCATCTGCATGGACATTGCTGTCACGCTGCGCATCCATTTCATAAAATCAGTAAGACGGTCAAATAAAAACTAGAATGACAGAAATGTTCAGATGGAATGTGATGAGAAAAGGGTGTAGATTCAAACCTAGGTCCCTGCAAGAGTATGCGGCAACTGCTTTGCCATGGCTCTGACGCAACAGTTGCTCATCTTTTTAGGTTTTTCCATGTATTCATCAACCACAGCAGTAATACATTTCCATTTAGATGTGTTTATTCTCTGAGGTGGAGTGTGCTAAATTTTGTGTCCCTCTCAGTGTGACCCCCTCTATGGCGCCGATGTGATGAGTCGCCCTCACCCACAGATAGCGCGTCACTGCTCAAGAAGTTCTTACTAATAGACCCCCTGGATTTAATGCCAGATGAGCAGTTCGGACGGTACTGTGTGGGTGTGGACCGCTCTATTGCAGCTGCGTGGGCTGGGGATGTTAGTGATGTGTCTATAAAATAAAGAACTCTAAAACTCAACCCAGAAGACAGTAAAGGGCTTTCACTGAACCAGTATGTCCCAAGGGAGCAAAAACACCCTACGCATTCAAAACACAACAATTCATGTCATGATTGGTCGTGAGTCAGACTGAAGGGTTCCAGGGTCTTAAATTTAAAGGTGACGTGTGTCATTTTTTTTATATGCACAATTTAATTTACAGAGACAAATATAAGTAACAAATATTTGCTCAAACAATGACATGAGTTTGGGGCAGGACTATCTCTTTGCTGACCACTGGCAGAAAGGGGTAGTTGTCTAGAAAACATGCTTGAAACGTTTTTTTCACATGCTTTTATTATTGTTATTTTGTTTTATGTACTTAAATGTACTTTTTAAATAATATTATTACATAAAATGTAAATACAGCAATAGATAATATTACATTTCATTGCTTCAAAATGAATTAACCCTTTGAAATATAATTAAGAGTATTTCATTTTTAATATATTTTACAATGTCAACAGCTGAAGATATAAAAAGAATTGTATGTAGAACTCATTGAACTATATCTAAAATGTGTTTCTTTAAATAAATTATTTCGTGAAATTAAATAATAATTTATACATCCACTAACAACAAAGTATCATAATATTACCATGTGGTTCAGTATTATATATTTTTACATTTAACATTATTGTTTTTATATATTCTTTTTTTTTAATTTCATTCATCAGTTTTCATTGTATGTCTGTTGTATCTTTGTTGTTTGTTTTTGATGTATTGATAATTGTATTTTTCTGTTTGTTTTTGCTTTGTCTTGTTTTATTTTTATTAAATTTTTTTGGAATGATTGTGAAATATGTTGGAACCCTCCAGAAAACAAGATGATGCATCTAAAGGGTTTCACTTGTTGACTTACAGGTACAAATATTTAATGTTGGCATAAACCTTTTTTTTTTTATAGCGTACCATGATATTACCAACTGAAACCATCTCTGTACCATGGTCATTTTTCTAATGGTCTGCTCTCAGAAGTCTTATTTTTGAACTTCTCACAGCTCTGAAACATGATGTAAATCTGCAGTCTTTTATACCTTTTTCACCCCTAAAACATTTGCACTGCTAAGAACTGCTACCTGATTATAATGTTATTCCCAAATAAACTCATCCACCACTTCACAAGGGAACACAAACCCTGAACACTGGTGTGCTTATGCACTCTTAATTTGAGTTAATTATTGTTTGATTTCACTGAGCCAGTCAGTGCGTCTGTAAGTAGAAACAAATGTAGTTCACCCTCTGGTAGCGCAAGAAAACAAACAGCCATGAGCTGATCAAATAAGCAGCATGAACAGATTCATTACAGGCAGTGGATGAGTGTCATCAGGGCAGAACTAAACCAAACACACTTCCTCAAGTTCACATGGCTCAAAAATGTATGAGACACATTTTTCAGAAGTTTTCAGCTCAGACGTTTACTGCCAGTTCTTAATGATTTGAGAATTCAGAATAATACAGCCAAATGTGTTTCCAGCTTAAACTAGTTTAACATAAAAAAAAAAACTTTAAACATGCAGTTGTGGCCAAATGTATGGAAGCCTGTTTCTGCCACGGAATACAAAATACATAAATAATAAAAAGGTACAACATTTTTTTTGTTAGAGCTGCATGTTTAACGCTCGCATTTTTGCGTTTACATTTTTTAAATGTTTTATACCGTGTCTGAAACTGGCCTCTGTACAAATGTCATATACATAGTGATTGATTATAATTATTACTGTTACAATTATGAAGTTTTATACAGAATCTGCATTTATGCTGCGTGACAGACCAAAAATATCATCATATTTAAAGGTGCCATTTCTGTGCTTCAAATGACACAAAACACAAAAATAAGGACCTCCTGTCTTTATGCAAGAAAATAATCTGTAGAAAAGTGGAAAAGTTATTATTAATTTTCTGCCAGGACATTATTTGTTCAATTCAGATATTTTCTTTAACCCTAAACCACAGCATAAATCAAAATTGCACTGTGTAAATCAATACAGAGTACGCTGTGTCCCATTTTTAAATGTTCTCACAGTGTGTCATTGGTCAGACAAAAGAATCCCACCCAGAACTTATGCCATTAGTTGAACCAGTTTTGATGTGTTGGGCAGATTGGGTATATTTATAAAACTACGCACTTCTCATGTAAGACCATTTAAATTTGTGCTTGGGTCCTTTAATAGGTAGTAACAATATTTTTCTTCTATTAGATGTTTTGGTGAACATAGACAATACTTACATTGATTCCATGAAATAATATCTTTTGTTGGGTGGTAAGCTTTGGCAAAGGCCTAATAATCTAGAAAAGCTGCAGTCATCAACACCTCTCACCCAGAGCAACCACAGAGCATATCTTCTCTTCTCTCCCATGACATATTTTCCGGTTTCTCTTAATAGTCCATCACTATATACCCCTACTGTTATAACAGAAAGAGCTTATTGTTTGTTGCAAATCCCTTCATATATTACTCTGCAGACCTTCTGCCAACTTCTGATCCATTCACTGGAGTTCTGTCTCTATTTTAGGATTATTATGACACAAAAGACTCACCTCTCTCACTGAATTCACCTCTTTTCATTAGTTAACCCTTAAACTTTTCTGTTTCTTTCCCTTCAGCTCTTTGTCCTCCTCACTGCTTTGTACGGTGTTGGAGAAGCTGGCTTCAAACTAGAGCTTACCTAACTAATCTGAATAAGTTAAATTACAGTTTTAAAATGATAGGCTTAAATCCTGAAAGTTTTTAAGCCCTGCCTGTCTTTTCCATGCTTATCTGGTCACTTTAGTCACTAATAAAAACATTCGCGAATTTGAAAACCACAAAATATGGTGCAATTTACTGTTTGTTTTGCAACAAAGTGAAAGCTCATTTATACTATTCTAGAGCCTTCTGTTCTGTATAGACAACCCTAAAAAAACTTTTTGGTCAAAGTTGTGCTGAATCCAAATGTAATATTTCAGTGAATATTTTACAGGCATAACTCTGATAACAGCAGAATATACAGTTCCGCTTGAGGAATTTGCAAACGTTAATGCATAAGCTTTCCTGCAGATCTAGCAAAACTCTTTTAGGTCACAATGCCATGGACTTTGCAAAATCTGGCAAATATAGTGACAATTTAATTAGTGGAAAATGGTAGACAGTGCGAAAATGGAGTGAAGTGTGCTTGTAAACTTTTTAGCTACTGAGTATGCAAAAAGAAAAAAACAGTTTGTCATGCTACACTGCTATAAAAAGCTACACTACTATGAAAACAACTGAACTACAGTCACACTACTTAAAGGGGTAGTTCACCCAAAAATGGGTCATTAATTCTGTCATTATTACTTAGGGCTGTGTATCACCAGCAAAGTCACGATATATACGGACGCAACCACACAATACAGAGGCCACGCTACGATACGTATCACGATACATTACTGCACGAATTTCACCTCATCAGACTTAGAAAACAGCGTGTTTATTAAACTGCTTACTATAGAGCCTTTTCAAACTATGGCAGAGCAGGCCGTGCCCTCTGCATTATGCAAGGGCCTACCAACCTGATACCAACAGTACCTATAGGTATGGTATAGTTTCTGTTTACATGGTGGCACTCCCCACCAGGTTACATATTCTGATTTTTTGGCAGCTTGTGTTAAGCCATACATAATACTGTAATTGTTGCTAATAAATTTATCTTGTAATGATACTCCGTCGAATATGGTTAAAAAAATCATTTACTTTACGGTCAGTTATCATTGCACCATAAACCACTCTCTACAATAAAAAAAAAAATTAGAAGAGTTCTAAACTAACGCTCTGTCTTCACTGTATCTAACGCACACACTCTCAAGGCTGATTTAAGGCTGATTTATACTCGAGCGTCTGCAAGTTCGCTTTGAGTGCGCGCGACGTTGTTTTGCGTGGCGGTGTGCACAACATTTTTTTTGTAACTTTCCGTGCAGCTCCTCTTCCGAAGATGCACGAGTTAAAAGCGACTCTAGCCGAACATGCACGTCTGTGCCGGCATTTGTGTGAAACAAGCAGTTTGGTTTTAAGTACAGTCACACACACAGATCACGCTGCGGCCGAACTCAAGACATTCAGGAACAAACATTTTAGCGCTGCCCAGCAATTTTTGTCAACTAAATAGCTTAATCACTCAAAGAGCTACATTATCTTTCTCAACAAGGAACTGGTAGCATCATTGTTTCTAAGGAATTAAAGCGTAGCTGTAACTGTTAAGTAGAGAAACGCGGCAAAACGGTGGGGTAATTTCATACATACCCCGCCTGATCTCATCCCTCAATCTGTCCGTAAATGAACAGTTGATGAAGAATCACACTTTTCTGAGAATAGACTTGAAGTGGAGATAGCTAAACTGCAAGTTAAGCGGTGTTTTCAGAACGCAAGTGCGTTTATCCACAGTGGAGACTGGAGAGAGAGCGCGTGCACATGGTTGCCAGATTGACAAAGATAAGTAGCACACTTAGCATATATTTCTGTATTGCGCAAGTGTAAAACTCTGTTTTGGGGATTACGTCTCTTTATAACAGGCAAAACCCATTGTGTTCCTCTGTGGCCATTATAACAGATGCTCTATTCATTTTTTTTTTTAGAAACCTCGCACTTTTCTACTAAACTTTAAATGTTGTAAAATTAAGCGTGGTCCACTGCTGCACACGTGCCACAGTATCGATACAGGGACGGCTGTATCGATACTCGTATCGTCAAATCTCTGACGATACATCGTCGTATCGATATTTTGAACACAGCACTATTATCACCCTCCACTGCGTTCCACAACCCGTAGGACCTTCGTGTCATTTTTGAAATCCAAGAGCTTTCTGACCCTGTGCATATCACAACTACCACGTTCAAGGCCCAGAAAGGTAGGTGAGGACCTTGTTCCATAGTCCATGTGACATCGTGGCACAAAAGTATCTTGGTAGCTTCATAACATAAGTTTGAACCACTGATGTCCACATGGACTATTTTATTGATGTCCGTATTACGTTTCTGGGCCTTGAAACATGTCAGTTGCAAGGTCAGAAAGCTCACGGATTTCACCCAAAAATCGTATTTTTGTGTTCTGACAATGCATGAGTATAACTGGTTTTGAAACACATGAGGGGATTCAATCTTAAGTTAGCAGAATTTTTTCATTTGTGGTGAACTAACCCTTTCAAAGATGTTTTTCATATTACTAGTGGCCGCTACTTTAGCCAGTTGCTCTCCATCACTAGTTCCTTGTAGTGCTTCCTCTCGTCTTTTGTTAGTAGTATTATTAGGTTGCTTTGAAGTTCATCCAACACAGCCGGATTTTATGGCGAAAATGAAGGGTTTACAGCTCTGATAGATTGAATGGAATGTCTGTGGCCATTTTTGCCCTTGAACACTTCCAAAATATCCCCGATACAATGAGGCTGGTTTGCACTCTGCAGTGTGGGACAAGCCACCGTTAATGGATATCGCCCCATCTTCTTGACACCTTTACCCCACACGACAATCCGCAATTTACTCTACATCATTTTTTATCTCGCAGTGCGAAATCATCACGTGGTGAAACGCAGAGCTGATTCTGTTGCCAAAAGGCCTACCCAAAGCTTTGTTGAATTTATCCCCAAGTTATTGAAAGGGCAGGATAGGGAAAGGTGTTCAAGAGGTGACCACCTTTGGGTTTAAAATCGCATTTGTAGGCAATATAAAAAAACTTAAATTACATGGTGTATTGATGGCAGGGTTAAGCACAACGTCTCCCCCATCAGGAAAATACACCCCCTGGATGTACTCATACCACCGCATCAAACCAAACTCCCGAACTTGTGCGGTAGGTGGGCTGTTGGAGTCTGAGATAGAAACTCTCATTTTTTATTCCGGAAATCCAGCCCCACTTTAATAAGAAAGAAGATCATAATCAAAGAGAGGGGAAAGCAACAATGGCAGCCCTTGTGCGAGCTCGCACCTTAGCGTCACCACCCCATGACTCAAGTCAACAATAACGCAGTTCACATTTACTCTCTCGTGGCAGGGAGTTCACGTCCCTAGAGTGGTGTGAAGACAGAGAAAGAACAGACCATTTCAAAATATTTAAAATAGGGGGTGGAGATAGTAAGAACCACCAACTGATCGTAAAAGAACACAAACTGTCAGTTGCATAAAAATACAAAAGCCTCTCAAGAACAAAACAGATCCGCCAGTCTCCGATAGGTTGGTCTAGTCAGAACATGAGTCCGGTTCTCTGTTTATTTGGCCACCGTTGCAGATCTTAAAGTCTATTGGTAAGGTTATACCAGATCCTCCCCACAGCAGTATTGCAATGTTTTATAGCGACTGAGTGTTTTAACACTAAGTGGTTTATCATTCAATTCAACTCTCTCAGGCTTGTAAAAACGAAAATATGACCGTCTGGTTTTTTACAAGCATTCATGATGTTTTGATTCTGTTGGGCTAAAAAACGGTTTCCAGCACATACCACGGGATTAGGCCTTTATGAAGCACACTGTCGACAGTCTGTACGTTTACACTCTTTAAGTTTGGCCATCACAACTTTAAAGGATAGCTCACCGAAAAAAAACAAAACAAAACCAAATTCGTCATATTACTACCCTTATATTGTTTCAATACTTTTTTCTTTTTCGTCTGCAGAGCACGGGTTTAAGCGGTACAATAAAGCCAAGGGCCCCAACAAAACGGTTCCCATTGACTTGCACTGTCAAAACAAAACACTTTTCTATGAACCTTCCTATTCAGTTTTTGCATGTTTAGATTCGAGTTGTGACTAAAAGAAAAAAAAACAACGGTATTAAAGTGCATGTATGACTACTTCTTCTGGCAAGCACCTGTTTTTAGCATCCATGAGAGGATGGTCCAAAACCTATTGGACCCACCTGCTTCATGTATGTCACAAATTTGTTTACTAACATTTTACATGGGTAGATTTAGTGAAAATCCTATAAAACGATTCCCACAGAACAACGGTTACTTAGATTGTTTTGAATCACATTGACCGGTGACATTTACAACTCTTCAATTTGGTTCTTGCACACATTAAGGGATTGTCCTTCAAAATAATTCAAATTCGGTAATTACTCACCCTCATTTTGTTTCAAACCTAAATGTCTTTTTGTCTTACACAGTGCACTGTTTTTATTTGTACAATGGAAGTCAGTGGAGTCCAAAAACAAACGTGGACCACCCTGACTTAAATGGTGTGTGTACTCAAGAAATAATATATATATAGAGTAAGATATATATAATAATCTATAGATTATTTCCCAAAAGTATTCAAACTATATATAATAATATAAAAAATCGTCTATATATAATAATTCCAAAAGTATTCAACTAAGTACAAAACATGGTATGACTTGAGGGGGTACAAAACCTTTCATGATAATTCCTTTAAAACATCCACCATCAAAAGCTTTCGAAAGTAAGATTGTTTCTGTGTTTTTTTTTTTTTTTTTTTAAAAAGCTGCATTGTTTGATCCAAAGTACAGCAAAAACAATACCATTTTTAAATATTTTTAACTATTTAAAATAACTGTTTTCTATTACAATATATTTTAAAATGTAATTTATTCTCGAGAATTTCACAAAAGCTGAATTTTTTGCATCGTTACTCCAGTCACACGATCCTTCAGAAATCATTCTAATATTCTGATTTGCTGCTCAAAAAACATCAAATCAGCATATTATAATTATTTCTAAAGGATCATGTGACACTGAAGACTGGAGTAATGATGCTAAAAATGTGGCTTTGATCACAGGAATAAATTGCATTTTAAAATATATTCAAATAGAAAGCAGTTATTTTAAATAGATTTTTTTTTTTTTTTACAAAAATATTGCTTTTGCTGTATTTTGGATCCAATAAATGCAGCCTTGTTGAGCATACAAGACTTCTATCAAAAACGGAAAAATCCTCTCGACTGTTCAAAAACCGATATGTACACTAGGTTAAAATGTTCACATGACACAACTGTCATGTCCCATATTGTTATGTTAGGCTTTAAATCCTATTTTTTTTCTTTAATAGCAAAGCAGGTCATGTGTTCAGCATGGTTTTAGTGCAGGTGTGTGATATTAGCTAAGGGTATAATTTGGCCAAGCTGTTATTATTGGAGAGCTTTTATGGTAGATCTGACCCAGATACCTGCGTCTCCATTTCCCATCCTTATCACCATTCTGAGACGTCTGTGAGAATAATGAACTAATCCGGCCCATATCCCGGCCTATAAGCACAGATGCACATGTGGTTGCATTTTATAGATTAAACATGGCACTTGAACCTGTGATTTATCAGGAGTACTGCCTTGCCAGAGACAGAGCGAGACAGCGCTATACCTCTTTAAAATAGCAAACACGGCCGGAGAAAATCCGCAAAGTACACTGTTATATAAACCAGTAATAAATGATAAATAGAGGGTTCGTTTTGTGCATCAGAAGCCTGTGGTTTATGCTTGCTGAGTGGACACATTGTTCAATTTTATAGCCGTATACAGGTCGAAAAGACCCAACCGTACCATGGCATAACTGCCAAACTAGAGTTAAAATCTGCTGATCTAACTTGTTTTCTGTATTATCAAGCGCTGGTGATTGTGGGTACCAGTGGAAACTGTGGTGAGCGATTTGAAACCGTTTCAGATCAAAACTCCAGATCATGTCTCTTTATGTTTTGACTGGGCGTCACTGATCAAATATTTTAACTGGAGATTACAGCTGTCCATCAAAATCCTCGGCCTCTTCTCCCACAAGGAGGGGAACGCGAGGGGAAAACGTGAAATCCCATCTGTAATGTGTTTCTCTGAGATCTAATATCCAGATGGAGTGCGTTTGTGGCATAACAGCTCTGTGGGTATAAAATCACAAGTGTCAGCTTTTTAATTTGAACGGTATGGTGCTGACAGATGTGAGATTTAGAGTGCACTAGTTCAAATCTGTGAGTACTGGAGTGAATGGGAGCTTTGACCTAAGTCAACAAAATTACTCAACAAAAATTTGTGGTGTAGACAATAGCTCTGGTCTAAAAACCTGCTTTGCTGTTTATATAAGCTACTGTTTTTACACAGAAACATTCCATCTGAACTATTTTTCAAGTCTAGTCTATGTATCAGATGGCCATATTTGGCTGTTGTGTCACGTCTCTTTGTTTTGTCAGTAACCAAGTTGATGGTTCAACTTTGAAAAATAGTCTTAAAATTCCTGACTGTTCTTGAATGCAAGTATGTGTTTAGTGTGAATGACTCTTTAAGCAGTAACTAATGGCGCTTTTCCACTGCATGGTACGGCACGGTACGGCTCACTTTTGGGGGGTTTTCCACTGGGTACAGTACCTGGTACCTGGTACTTTTTTTAGTACCACCTCAGTTGAGGATCCAAGTGAACCGTACCATTACCAAAACGTGACGTGTAAACTCTGCTGATAAAGGATTGGCCAGAGAGAATCGTCACTACCTGTGTCACTGAACTTGCGACACAAACACAACAGAACCGCTAGATTTAAATCAGCACAGGCAGCGAAAGATCGAACGCAACTGTTTTGAACGAGCGCACCTTTTTTTAACAACCAAAAAGTGGCTGTTTTGTGGTCTGTTGAGGAAGTACAGACATTCCTCTCATTGATAGCAGAGGAGCGGATCCAGCGAGAGCTTGATGGGGCGACGCGGCAGTAGAGGCGGCGCAACTAACGACATGTGAATAATCCCGCCCACTCTAAAGCGGTACAGAACTGCATGGAAATGCAACCGACCGAGCCGTGCCGTGCTGTGCCGTACCGTACTGAGCCGTGCCGTGCCGAGCCGAGTCGTACCACGCAGTGGAAAAGCGCCATAAGAGGCACTGAACTTCATAAATGCATTGGATTTGGAATGCTCTAGCAGCAACTGCAAACAAAAATAGCAATACGCCCGGTAAACAGTAATATATGTTTGCAGTTGCGAAGATAACATAACACTGTGCTGTCACATTAGCAAAGTTTTTGCAAAAAAAAAAAAAAAAAAAGTTCACACAAGTTGTTTGACCAACTTGAACCAGTTGCAAATCAAGTGGATTTCTTTGCCAGTTCGTCCTCCCTATTGAAATAACTGATGTCTCCGCAAACAATAGCTGAACAACTGTAAATGTGACTGCATCTTAAGTGGTAAAGCAATAATAAACGCAACACAGACGCAGAAACATGTTCTGTGTGAAACGTGAAAAATATGGCAAATATTGGGTAATATACTTTTCAATATTGAATAAAACCTCAACTATTTTAGTATTTTAGAATATTATAAACTAATTTAGATATTTAATACCTTTTTAGGTTGTTTTCAGACCTGCAAAAGGCAATACTTTTAAAGCATACCAAAATTTGTTTTTGCAAGTCACATGTGAGTAAAACGGTTCTCTCATTGGTCAGAGATTGCTTGTTTATGTTTTGGGATTCTGCTCACATCTGCAGCAGTTGTTTACGAACACTTTTCCAAATGTTTCTAACACTTCACCTTCATTCCTTCCCTAACTGATCAATGACACTGCAGCTTTTTACTCAACACATTTCCCATTAATGGATTATGATGCAACTTTGTTTGTTGGCCTTTTGGGTCGATTTGCAACAACCAAACCAATTTGTTTTCAGTTGGGTCGAGACCACTTTGTTCTGGTGATCTCAGACCAATTGTTTTGATGCAAATCCGAGTGCATTTTCGTTCATATATACCCTGAACTAAATGAGAAAACACTTCATTCCGAAACACACTTCAAATGAGCCAGATATGATGAAGTATTTTGTCAAAATTCCTCTCAACCTAGTTATCTTGGATTGATTTTTTTCTCTGAGCTTATTGCAATGCAATGTTGAAACTAGAAATGTACCTTCTTTCCATATATCATAACAATTGCAGAATTTGTGTGCCTGTAACTCAGTATTAAAGATAACTTGATATCCTTTTAGACTCTGGTTCTTAACAAACTTTTCCTTTTTAGTCTTCCATTTTTAAGGCCCTATATATTTCAATCTCAAAGATATGCAGATTGCAATGTGGCTCCATGTCCAAACTGAATTACATCCATTTTTAATGGTTGAAAACCAAATGTGGTTTTGTGTTCAAATACCCTAAACATGCAAATTTTTTGCTGCCTAATTTTATGTTTTTCTGTACTTTCTTTGTACTTGCTTAAGTCAGTATTGGATTGTCAGTTTGTCTTTAAATAACTGAAAGAAAAAAAGCACAGCTATATAATTTTCCAAAATCTTCCAAAATCAAATGTGAAACGTTTAATCCAGGTCCTTCAGGTGAAACGAGAGGATTAACAAGAAATGCTTTGATTCAAAACTACTGTAGAGAACCCAATTTGATCCAGCTGAGATACATGGCCCCCCTTTCAAGTGCACAGCACAGGTCCAGTTCTGGAGCCGTTACTGTCAGATCACATTCAAAATGTGCTATAGAGAATAAAGTGGACTTCGTTTTCTGTTTCCACTTTCCCCCTCTCTTTCATTCATCTATTTCCTCTTTCATTCAAACTTTCTCCTCGCTGAGCCACATGGTCCAGGATCGGTTTCACGGGGCTAAATCCAATCAGGAAAATCAACAGCTTTTCCATCACATGGCCTTAATGGGAAAATGGCTGGATTTCCAAGGTGCCTGATGGGCTTGTTTTGTTAAGAAAGGAGGGGTTGTTCTGAGAGGAGAGTGGGATTAACTCCTCCGAACCAAAGGAAGTGAGAGAGTGGGCCACTGATAGTCCTTCCCACATTCGAAACAAATGTGAAAAGCTGGCAGTAGGTGTTATGGGTAAAGGTTACATCCTCCTGCTAATGGAATTTCACATACACACATGAACACATGCACACACACTTCCTCTCACACATGTATGGAGTATGGATTTTTGCCCCCTATGCACGTGTGGAAAGTGAGTTTAAGTGAGATTTGACACTGTTGTCATATGTACTGCAATGAGTGTCCAGTAATGATGCATTTCTTGAAATGATCTTCATATTCTCTCGTCTGTGTGAAACTGGCATGCACCGCTGCATGTGTATCGCTTTCTCCCCCATGTGAATGATCAGACCCCATTGTGCATCAGCCGCAGAAGAGTAAGTGCTAGAGAAAGACCAGAAACGAAAGAGAAAAGACATTGAATGCGTAAATGTCATATATGAAGAGCACATTGTGGGTTAGTGGGCTTTCCTAATGCACCGTTCACACAAAAACACATCCATCTGCATTTTGCTTTGTAGTCTTGCATGCATCACCTTTTTTGTTTTTTTTTCTATAGTTCTGAAGAGCTTTGAGCGTCAGACTGATTTTTCTCGAATTTGCACATTTCTGTGCATATCCTTTTTACACTATACAATGGAGTTACATATAATTATTCCATGTTACTGCATTAAGCAAGCATAACCACAATGTTCAATATATTTAAAACTGATACACTTTTTTATTTTTATTTATTTATTTAGTTGAAAATAAATGTGTCAAACTCCTCATAGCTGAATAATATATACCAGCTAATTAATAATAACTCTATTAATAAATGAATCACTACAAACATTTTCCTTGAAGCTTCTAAATTTCACATAGGTCATTTGTGACTAATACATGCATTTTAAGGGGGAATTTTTAGGGTTAGCAACTTTAAGGGTTAATGTGTAAAGATTCGATGGGAAAAAAACTTACAAATATGTGTCAATAACAAGTGCATAATTTGTCAATTAATACAAGGTCATACAAGCAGCATGGAAAAAATAAATCCTGTTTAAAATGTTTACATGGACTTTAAGTGGAACATATTTCATGTAAACTACACATAGGCAACATGGAAAATCAGTCCATAGTTTGCATTACCATATTAGTCAAACAATTTATCAATGCCAATACATGTAGGCTATATATTCTTATGTCAATGTGATATATTGTAATGAAACAATTGTCTGTCACAAGTATTCTCAGTTTGTACATGGTCAGAAAATGCAAGTCTTTACATCAGTTTCCTTCTGATTCAGAATGAGTTCATCCTCTCAGCAGTAGCCGTAGTAGACAGATGTGAACAGAATGAGCATTTTAGCATACGCTAACATTTTGTTTTCCAGGAAACAAGCAAAGTATTTTAAGCATTGCTCATAAGATATTGTATGAGTGGTGTTGTGAGAAACCATTCAAAGTTAGCTCTTTTAAGATGCCAAAAACACTCTGTTCGGTTTGCTAAATATTGATGGTATTCATCAAGAAGGTCTTAGATCCAGTCATGAGTGGCTTTGTATGTCTGTGCCAAAGTAACAAAACAGTAACTGTCATTGCGGCTTTCCGATTTTAGCATTGGATGCTTAGACACGGCTCAGAAATCAGAACTTGGCAAGTGTTGTTTTTTCAATCAATAACGCAAGTTCCCGTTAGGCAGAAAGAAAAGGTCACTGAAAAACCAAACACTCGAGGACTCCATCTCTAACCCTTGTCTGGGTTAGCAGCCACAAAGCCACACGTGGGGTATAAAGAACAACTAGGCCATTTCTTAAGAGAAAGACAGAGCGAAGTACTGGGGGGAAAAACGTCAAAGATGAACTTACAGAAAGAGAAACAACAGCGCCGTCGCACGTAGGAAGAAAAAGCCACAACAGAGAAGATATCGACCACCCAGTGGTGGGGGGACAAAAGATCACGACAGGAGACAACAGCGACATCTCACTGGGAATCCCTCACAACCTCCTACAGAACAACCGCCATGGCCGCAAGAGTGGGGCGAGCCTGAGCAGAAACCCTCGATCTGGAACTTAGAGCATTAAAGTTTAGAGGTCAACCCCAAATGCTAGTCCTATCCAGTAAGCTTTCAGTAAAGAGAAGCTAATAGGAGAAAAAAGCTAATGCGACCCTTCCCCTAATATTGGTTGTGGTTCCTCAAAAAGTCTATGCTTTAGGCTGTACTTTCCTGCAAAGGGAAGACACCTGGCTGAACTTCAATGATATCATCAGCACATTATTCCAGCGCAGTGTGAAAGCTTTGTTATGATCAGGAACCCTCTCCATGGGTTTCCCCACAACTATTTCATAAACAGGACAAGGAAACAGAGGAACAGCAGGGAAACTTGACTGCCTTTTATTTATTTGTTTTAGGTTTATTTATTCATTTTTGAGGTAATTGAGTAACTTTAAAAGTAACTGCTATATCCAGTTGTTTTTATTTACCAATAATTGATTTGGTCCTTACAATTACATAACATATGATGCTTGTGAGTCATTACAATACTATTTGACTGCCTGAAATGTTATACTTCCTAGAATGTTATATTGACATCTGTTGGTGTGGATGAATTAAGTTTTTATTCATTAATTGAATTGACCCTTTGCAAAGACCCACCCCCCTTAGTTACTTTTGCTATGTCTAACAAGCCATGGCGCTCTCACACCACACATCATGTTCTCACGTAGTGAAAAATACATTGTGGAGAAAAGAGGAAACTGAAAACGCATCAACGGAAAAGACAGAGCAGGTTACTTCTGGTATGAAACAAGGTCTCAGCTTTCAAATTATGTAATTTTTTAAGAAATTCAAACAATAAATACCATTTTGTGGCTCTTTAATGTGTCAGGACAGATCATCTTTTTGCATTTACTTAAAGCATAAAATAAACAAGAATGAAAATCAGAACGTATTTTATTATTAAAGATGTCAATACACACAATTTTTAAAGTTCAAGTCCACCGATGTTAAATTTACTCTCATGTCTGATTTGTTTGTTGGACAAAATGGCAGATTGGTGATATGATTGGTCAGATCGCCTGCCAGTCAAGCTCCCTTCGAAGGGTCAGTTGTAAGGCCTGGCTGGTCATGTGATCTGTTCCAAACACAAATGGAAAAGATAACGGATAGTTTTCTCTAGGTATTATAAAGCTCCTAGTCCCAGCCTCAGACAATACACCTATGGGCTGTTGGCTGAACGCTTGATGCATGGCACACAAAATGGGTAACACATCTGGAGTTTCGAAGTTGTCATCTGATTGGTTGAATTCGATAGGATTTTTGAGAGCCGTGTAACATTCGTTAACAGTCCACATGGAAACAAAACCAAAGCCAGAACTCTGGTGTGTCTACAACTGTGGCAATAGCCTGGTTTCCATTACAGATTTGTGCAAAACTTTTGCAATATTTTATAAATGTCAATTAAAAAAACTATAAGTCATATAGATGGATGTTGGTAGGTTTTATCGTATATCGCAGCCACTGCACTAGCCATTATTTTTAATTCAAGGAGACGTAGGCGTGTATCATTAGCAAAGCAATGTCGAGAGCAGCTACAGACGCTTTTTTAAGTGATGCTTGAGTGGTCTAGAATATTCCAATGTTCATCCTTTGATTCCTCATTTCCTTTACTTGCATCCTTCCCTCGTATTCTAAGGGGGTGGAGCTAAGATATGAGGAAAGGTAGCAGGGAAAGGAAACAAGGATGCACAAATAAGAAATGAGAAGCACCCCTTGTTTCAGTCCCTTGACCTAGGCTGCGTTCAAAAACTCTAAAATGCTGCCTTTGGAGGCAGCATTCCAAGGCAGGAAGGCATCAAGGCACGTCCGAATCCAAATTCTACTTTACTTCCTGTTTCCGGAGGTACCTTCTTCTGATCAAAATTTTGAAGGCAGCATAGATGTATCCTTCGCTGCCTTTGATATCCCACAATCCTGTGTGTTCCATTCCATGATGATTGAGCTAAAAAAATATAGATGGCGTCTGAAAGTTGCGTTTGGTGTTCAGTTTGTGTGTAAATGTATATTTCTGACTAACTTTTTGCACTTTTAATGTTATTTCTAGTGAGAAATCAGTATTGTAGTAATTAAATATTTGTTTAGTTATCACAAAAACTCGTTCTATTTTGTTGTAGATTATTAAACCTTTACGCTGCCTCAGAAGCCTGTCCGAAATCAGTTTCATGAGGTGCCTTCGTGCAAAAACGCTGCCTGCAAAATCATTGCCTCATACGGCAGCGAGGCAGCAAGTCAGCTGCCTAAGTTTTCGGATGTAGCCCTAGTTTCTGTCTCCCCTTCATTATGTCAATTGGTTCAGGTGTGTTTCATTAATTATCCTCATTTGCTCTGTGCATTTAAGTTCCAGTCTGTTCAGTTTGTGTTTGTCTGGTCTCGTCAATGCTACGTGTGTCTCCAGCCTTCCTTTGTGGATTACTTACCTGTGGATTTAATAAAGACTGTTACCCTTCATCATCGTGCGTGTTCATTTGACACAGTTTTCCCTGAAATATATGGCTGGTCATGAGATCTCAACATGGCAACCTCCATGAGGAGGGACCACCCTTATGTAGAATAAAACTTCTTAAGGTCAATAGTATGACAGAATCATCTTATGTGAGTGTACATCGTTTTAAACATATGTATTAGTTAGTGTTAAACCAACATTATTATTATTATTCTTATTACTATTACTGAAACCGATTTCCAAATTAAAGTTTGCATTTAGCTAAAAACTGAAAATAAAGTTTTGGTTATTAAATTTGCCTTACTGTGTACTTGCCTTACAGTACTGTGTACTGAACTGTTGCTGTTCATGGTTCATAAACCAGTCGTGGTAAAGTCACTTCTCGATATTTTAGCCCAACAAACCAAAACTACTTTGGCCAAAAATAAATATTTATTATTTTACTGTTTCAGCCAAATATTTTCAGGTGCCAAAATTTCAGCGCATCACTAGTATTTGTCTGAGCACAGGGTATTTCTTTAGTTGTAACACATAGAAAAGTGAAAAAAAAAAACTTTTTTGCACACCTTGTTTGTTGAATTGATGCTACTAATAGACATTGAGTATTCAGACCAGTGGTTGATCAGTATTTCTTTCACAGGCTGATTCCCAATCCTAAATATTAGTTACTGAAAACAACAAAATGTACTTCTGATTCCATGTGCATGTTTTAATATGAAACAGTACTGGAGTGAGGTGTGTGTGTGTGTGTGTGTGGTGTGTCATGGGCAGGGTGAAGAGGGTTATCTGAAACGGATCTGTAACCTCTGCAAACTGATCTGAGCTTTGCTACACTACACCTGTGGTTTGGATGCCATCAGATTGGGTTTAATCTTAAACACACACACACACACACACACACACACACACACACACACACACACACACACACAATCTATTAGAAGTACATGCTGTACACTGGCATACAAGGGACGTGATGAGAGGCTGAAATCCCTTTATGGTGACTGAGTCTGGATATGACTGGATAAATAGACGGCAGGATAAACAAAAGAGAGGGAGAACATTAATCGTTAATGTTATTGATTCACCTGTAACTACTCAAACACTCATTAACATACACAAAGGTACATAAAGAGTACATTATGTTCTAATGATTTATTTATTTTCTCATGTACTCATGTTCTCATGTTACTCATGATTACACAGTATATAACTAGTTTTGCAAATACATATAAATAAACGTGTTTTAACAAATGAAGGGCCTTCAAAAAGGTCAGGTAAATTGTAATAGATATATTGCACTAAATTGTACAAATTTTGATATGAAGCTATAATGACTTACTGTAGAACTAAATCAAATTTTTAAAGAAAACTGTAGGCATTTTTAGAATAAAACTAACTAACTAACTAACTACCTAACTAACTAACTACAAATAATAAATAAATAAATCAATAAATCTAGGAATCTCAGAATATTTTTTCTAATAGACCATCCTACTTGTTCCCAGAGGGAATATTGTCTCTAAACATAGAAAACAGCTATGTTTCTAAATACGCAGCATTAATACATTATAAAAAAAATAATAAAAAAATCCGCAAAAAACAAAACCAAAACAACAAAAAAGTTTAAGTTTTAATGTTAAAGAAAATAAACAAAAAGAAAGAAAAAAACATTTAATTAACTTTTATAATTTATAATTTATATATTAATATTTATAATTAACTTAAACAATAGAAAAAAATACAATTATTTTCTGTAACCGTTTATATAAACTGACAACAACCTTAAAAACAGTGAAAGCCACATGAATCAAAATTCAAAATTCCTCACAAATAGCTTTTTTTCAAGAGCTGAGGTCAATACTAATATATTAAAGGTGCACACAGTGTCTTGCACACCACTACAAAACACCATTATGGTATCATACAAAATAATGCAATAAACATTAATTTAACAAGGTGTAATATAAAACACTAATGTACATAAGTTATACCGACAAAATAAGAAGTAAATAGTTCTTTCAATGATAAACCATCAAATGTAAAATGTCACACAGATGATTCTGGGAATATGAATTCACGTTTTTCACCTTAAATTAAATGTCCCATTATATTTACTACAGCTTTTCACCATATAGCATAAGAGAACTTACCGTTAACTAATTAACAGGCTTGTACCATAGCGTTTTACCGTTAAAATTACAATTTTTTAATACCGTCTTGTCGAATTGTGTAGTTCCCCCTTTTCTTCAAAAATAAAGTCTAAATGCAAAAACGTCTGTCCACTAACCCATTAACTGTCAAAAGGGTACAGACACATACAGTACATTGCACTTACGACTCGCCAGACCTGTACAGTGTACCATCGCTGACAGTCTCAGGTTAAGCTTTTAGTGTTGTGTAGAGGTCAACTGCTGAGTGGTGAAGGAGAGAAAGAGGGGAGAAAGAAATAACGAGAGGTCAGGTCAAATTCTAATTTACCACATGGCTCAGTTGAACAGAAAAACAGGAATGAACACCAAGTAACCAAGACTTCATGGCCAAATCTCTCTTACACACACACACACACACACACACACAATATTTGGTGAGATACAACCTTGAAATAGAAAACGGCATCTCCATCTCACATTTCACTGTGGGCTGTCACACACACACACACACACACACGCACTCACGCATGCACGCACACACACACACACACACACACAGCACTGTCAGATATCCAGAGCGAGAGGGGGTTGAGTACAGTGCTCTGATCTTATGATGGAGAGGATGTGAGACAAAAGCAGACCTTTCAAAAGAACCCCTTCATAAATAAACATCTACATTCGGCAAAAGGAGCGTGTTCACTCATGTGTGAAGTGTGTGTGTGTGTGTGAGACTGTCTGTGGAGATTTCTCTCCTTGAACTCTGTCTTTCTTTGTTGATTCTTCTCTCCGGGTGGGAGAGGTGGGCTGCCTACCTGAAAAAGTTGACTGAACTGGATATTGATAAACTGACTTTTCCAGGTTTTAAGTGCTATAATCAGGTCCCTGGTGCATCTACCAACCAAGGAAACGTGAAAAGTATTACCATGGTTTATGTTAAGGCCTTTTTCTGCAGTGTCTGAGAAAACGCGCATCTGATTTCGCTCCCTTGGTGACGTGGCAAAGGGATCTCATTTATTACCGCCCCTTTATCTGTAAACTTCCACTCAAGGCACCGTCATTTTGATTGTCTGCAAGCGAGCCAATGGTGTCCATATCTAATGCCATGGTGAAAGTTTGAGCAAAGCATGCTAACTGTTCTGTCATTGGCTGCACAGACGAGGACAGAACACTATTTAGAGTTCCAGCGTCAGAGGAGACAACAGACAGTGATTTTTGATTTATTTAGGCTATAGTGTCTGCTCGCCACACAGATGCGTAAAATAAACAAGCGATTATTCCCCCTTTATTTCTTTCCCTTCACAACATAACCGACTGTTTTAATGTAAACTTGTGTGTGAATGAGAACTTAGTTTAGTACTCACATGCTGTGACAGCCGCTTTCTGTCCGTGTGCTTCGGATGTGTGCGCTCAGAAAATCTTATATCTGAAGTTTAAACTCATATGGTTTAAAACTCATGATTTCAGCGCGATAAACATGATAATCAGAACCAAAACAGATTTTTTTAGCAGATACGAGCTGTAAAGGCACAGCTCTATTCTGAAAAAGGGGCGGGGAGCAGCAGCTCATTTCCACTTAAAGAGACAGGCCCGAAAAACAGCAAGTTTCTGCTTCCACTCAGAATAGGCATTTCCAAAATGATATAATAAATGATCTGGGGAGTATTTTGAGCTGAAACTTCACAAACACACTCTGGGGACACCAGAGACTTATATTACATATTGTAAAAAGGGGCATAATATGTCACCTTTAATGTTTCAAATCACTTTTGTGAAAATGAAATGTCAAAATATGGGTGAAATAATGTTCCATTGTCATTCAGCATAACAGATATATTTATGTAAAAAAGAACCAACATATGTATTCTGACCTGTACTTCTGCACTTATTAAAATATATTAAGGAAAGAGTGATCGTACTAAAGTGTATCATATTTTAAATAATTAAAGACTTCTAGCTGACAAATGGGTGAAAGATTGGGAAAGATTTAAAATGACAATTAATCAGTATTTGGGGTGAAAGTAATTAGTTTTTTTAATATGTCATAAATTGATTTTTGTTATAAATATGCCTGACAAGATTTTTTTGGTATATTAACTATTGTTACACTGAATGTAATTTTAGTGGGTGGTAAAATCGCAGTTAATAATAATAACTGTAATAATAACTAATATAGTGAAACATACGTGCAGTAATGTTGGAAAGTTTGACTCATTTCTACAAACCAGTTCTTTCTAACAGTTCATTTCAATGAACTGCTTCAAAAAAGCAATTCAGCATTTCATATATGTCATCATGTGTTCCCAGATGTCACATGACATTTTACATGCTTTAAACATGTTTTAATAAATGTCTGCTTCTACAAATATAACTCTTTCTCATGATTAAGTGAAAGTAATTAATGTATTTATTTATCGTATTTTATGTGATCCAGTTCAGTTTTTACACTCACTGTAATTGAGATTGACGAGGTCGCAACCATGCTTTTTTCCCCCTGCATGCTGAAAATACGGCTATAACAAGACATGATTATGTCTCTTATATTACAGTTTTTTCTACGAATAAGTACCTTGCACAAAGAAGGACTGGACAAACATAAAAATATATCGTCTTGTGTCATAAATACACTTTTAAAGGGGCAGTCATCATTTACTCATGTAAGTCTGAATTAATTTCTTTCTTCAGTAGAACAAGAAAGAAGATACAGATTTGAAATAATATTTCTACAATAATAATAATAAATGTTTTTGACCAAATGAATCACTCAATTTTTGAAAAACAAAACAAAACAAAAAAACAGATAAAAAATGATTCATTCACTAAAACATAATCCACTAACATGCCGACTATTTCTTTTCTTTGCACACAAGGACCTGGAATGCACATTGTTTTAGGTGGGACAGGAACACCAAGGGGTCCCAACATAACCCTTTCCTGGGATCCATCCAGAGGTTATACGAGGACAAGGAACACACAAGCCTTTGCACAAACACAGTTCAGCAGAACTATATTAAGCACGGCACGATCCTCACATTGAGGTGTGTGGCATGCAAAATAGAACACAGGCCAAGAAAAAGGGCAGCCTAAACTTACAAGCAGACAGACTCTCTCGCTCCCTCACAGGCTGGTATAACATACAGTGGGTACGGAAAGTATTCAGACCCCCTTAAATTTTTCACTCTTTGTTATATTGCAGCCATTTGCTAAAATCTTTAAGTTAATTTTTTTTCCTCATTAATGTACACACCAGCACCCCATATTGACAGAAAAACAGAATTGTTGACATTTTTTGCAGATTTATTAAAAAAGAAAAATTTAAATATCACATGGTCCTGAGTATTCAGACACTTTGCTGTGACACTCACATATTTAACTCAGGTTTTGTCCATTTCTTCTGATCATCCTTGAGGTGTTTCTACACCTTTATTTGAGTCCAGCTGTGTTTGATTATACTGATTGGACTTGATTAGGAAAGCCACACACCTGTCTATATAAGACCTTACAGCTCACAGTGCATGTCAGAGCAAATGAGAATCATGAGGTCAAAGGAACTGCCTGAAAAGCTCAGAGACATAATTGTGTCAAGGCACAGATCGGGCCAAGGTTACAAAAAAAATTCTGCTCTGCACTTAAGGTTTCTAAGAGCACAGTGGCCTCCATAATCTTAAATGGAAGACGTTTGGGACGACAAGAACCCTTACTAGAGCTGGCCGTCCGACCAAACTGAGCTATAGGGGGAGAAGAGCATTGGTGAGAGAGGAAAAGAAGAACCCAAAAATCACTGTGGCTGAGCTCCAGAGATGCAGTGGGGATATGGGAGAAAGTTGTAGAAAGTCAACAATCACTGCAGCCCTCCACCAGTCGGGACTTTATAGCAGAGTGGCCCGACGGAAGCCTCTCATCAGTGCAAGACACATGAAAGCCCGCATGGAGTTTGCAAAAAAAAACACCTGAAGGACTCCAAGATGGTGAGAAAAAAAGATTCTCTGGTCTGATGAGACAAGATAGAACTTTTTGGCCTTAATTATAAGCAGTATGTGTGGAGAAAACCAGTCACTGCTCATCACCTGTCCAATACAGACCCAAAAGTGAAGCATGGTGGTGGCAGCATCATGCTGTGGGGGGTGTTTTTCAGCAGCTGCTGGTACAAGGACGCCCTGGTTTCAATCGGGAGGAAAGATGAAATGGTCGGCGAAGTCACTTGATATCCTGTGGGCCGAAAACCTTCTCCAGCGGCTCAGTACTCAGACTTGGCCGAGGTTTACCTTCCAACAAGACAATGACCCTAAGCACCCAGCTAAAATAACGAAGGAGTGGCTTCAAAACAACTCTGTTACTGTTCTTGAATGGCCGAGCCAGAGCCCTGACTTAAACCCAATTTGAGCATCTCTGGAGAGACCTAAAATGGCTGTCCACCAACGTTTACCATCCAACCTGACAGAACTGGAGAGGATCTGCAAGGAGGAATGACAGAGGATCCCCAAATCCAGGTGTGAAAAACTTGTTGCATTTTTCCCAAAAAGACTCATGGCTGTATTATATCAAAAGTGTGCTTCTACTAAATACTGAGCAAAGGGTCTGAATACTTAGGACCAGTTGATCTTTCAGTTTTTTTTTTTTATAAATCTGCAAAAATTTCAACAATTCTGTTTTTTTCTGTCAATATGGGGTTCTGTGTGTACATTAATGAGGGAAAAATTTTTTTTAAATTATTTTAGCAAATGGCTGCAATATAACAAAGAGTGAAAAATTTAAGGGGGTCTGAATACTTTCCGTACCCACTGTATATGGATGTGCACATTTACAGAGCACAACACTCAACGGGTCTTGAACTGCCTTTTCGGCTTCCCAAGAGACCCTCCAAACGGCATCCTACAGCATCAAAGAAGCTTTCAGCCTGCCTCTGATTAAGCAGCATAGCAGAAATTAATTCTGCTGGGCTGAAGGGTGACATCATGGCACACGGGCACGCTGCCAACTGCTTACATCTGCAACAATCGGGTCAGCGGCCCACCCCCCTACACATACAGTCTTATGCTCATTGTATTAACAGCACCTAATCTTATCCCACAACCCCCTGATAGCGAAACCCCATCCATATGCCTGTAAACTACTTACAAGAAATTGCTCCATGATCATCTCCAATCTTGTCACTATGTCACAGAAGAACACTAAATAATTTTTGTCAAACAAAAGGAATGATGTAAAATCTCCAAAGCCTCCAAAGTCTAGGGTCAAACTTTGAAGAATCTAAACAAAGGGCCCAATGTGGACTGAGAGTAACCTGACCGCTGCTTGACCAAAGCCCTTAGCATCTCGCTAGGCTCTGATCAATGAGTGCTCATAAATCTGGCTTGGTAGTGAGTCGCATAATGATTTTATCTGCTCCGTATCCCCCTCTTCAGCGCCTCACCCCTGACCTTTCCCTGAGGCAATCTTAAGAGGATAATTTCTCACTGCGTAAGCTGGAATGGCTTTGATGAGTCGACTTGGTTTTCAGTTGTAAACAATATTATATTAGGGAGTTCAAGGGTTTGAGGAAGAAATTTACAGCTTAGTTCTGCTCCAAAACCAAGCGAGCTGCCCATCTAGGCAACAGTTTTAGGCAACATCATACTGTAGCTCTCAACATGAAGGCTGTTTTTAAACAGTAAGATACTTTGTTTTGGCCAAAATCTTAGGCAGAAATGCATGTTTGAATCATAGATCAAGAACGTCCCAGAAAGCTCAGTAAATTAGAAGAGGGGTAAAAGAAGTTCATCGTGATTCGAGACCTTGGCTTTTTTCCAATCCACTGCCTTGGTGTCTCGAAGATTTGAATGCAAAAACGTGTTCTGTGTGAAAGACCCTGAAATTATAAACATCTTAAAGATGAATTCCTAAATGTATATTTAACATCTGACAGGAAACGTTTTAGAGGCGTATTGCAGAAGAGAACACACTTTTCCAGAAGAAAACACGCATGTCAAATAGACAGTCTCTGTGATTTATGTGTGCAATAAGAGATGTATTTTTGTACTGAGTACCTTACGAAAACAACCATAGTTTTACTACAAATAAAACAAAAAAACCATGGTTATAATTGTTCAACCTTGGTAACCACAAATTGCATTCCAAACGCCATAGTTTCTACACTTTTACTACAATAAAACCATGGTTAATTTTCGTAAGGTGTATTGTGTTGTTAGCTTTTTAGCTTAGCAATATGCTAACATCAGACTTTATTGAAAGCTTATTATATTGTGTCCTGCTGAAAAAAAAAACCCATCTTCAACTGCCTTGTTTTCAAGGTCTTAGCTGATTTAAGTGATTTTAGATGGTTTCAGTTGGTCTTTCAGACTGGCTAAGGTAGTCTTTTGTGGGTCTTGCCTGGTTTCCCAGCCTGGCTAGCTGAGAGACTTGCTGCAGCCTGCAAACTATTTTAAGCTGTTTTTTTTTCTTGTGCACTTCACATGAGTTTGAGTATTATCAAGGAGTTTTTCAAATCAGCTACTTTCATTGCAGCTAACTAGGCTAGTTGTGACACTTCAAAGGTAATGTGTATTGCACTCCTGGTTTCACGACCACCCTGACCCTTAGCGTCTCCTCCTCTGTTGTTGACCTTTGACCCCTCTCAGCCACAGCTGAACTCACTCTGAATCGGTGCATGACCAGGTCATAGTAATGGAGTGAAGGCTTGAAGCTGGGTGAAAGCCGTATTGTCTGTGAGAGGAAGGATGGCATTAGAGATGGTGTGATCTGGAAAGAGTGGGAGACAACATGGCACATAATTGGCCAAAAGAATGTGCTCCACTGGCTCACATCCAGGAACATTCCGAAGAGGGAATGTCCGTGGGGAGGAATTCTTTCAGAGCCAATGTGAAACGCAAGCTTTTAAAAAGAGGAATAAAGTTGGATTACCAAAGTAATGTCAAAGCAACCTCTGGCTTAGAAGCACCAACATACAGTGACTATTAGAGAGGCGTTGAAGACTTTGTGAAGTCTGTAGTGGAAGAGTGCCAGCGTGAAGAACACACTGAATTTCTTTCTGCACTATTGGGGAGATGTTCAGTATGCTCAGGCCTTTGTTTTAAAGGGGCCATATCATTGGAAACTGATTTTCTTGGTGTTTATGAAGTCGAAAATTCAATCTACCATGTTCCCTATTGGATAATCCATTCTAAACGGGTAGCATATCTGGTTTTAGCTGGTCTAAGATGGTCTACTGAGAAGGTCACCTCAGATTGTGTCATGGTTACGTTCTCATAGATGTCAACAAATTAACATATGACCATTCATGTCTAAATATCAGTGTCTGTTCAGGATTCACAAACTTGGTGTTGTTATCACCATGGAAATTGTTAGCTAAGGTTAGCTAAAACGTCATTTACGTATAGAGGTCTTATAGGTACAGTAGCGCAAATTTTCCACCATGTCTGAATCTAAGAAGACTGTTTAATGCACAGCATCAGAGATGGTGGAAAAAATGGGAACTTTAATTTTGTTCCACACACAAAGCTTTTACATGGTTTCAGAGGACCTGGAATGTAGCACATGAATCGTATACATTTTCGGATATTTCAGTAATTTTCTAGCTTAACGGCCTGAATCCCATTCACTTTCATTATATTGAAAAGAGAGCCGTTACATTCTTCAACATTTCTCATTTTATGTTCCACAGAAGGAATAAGTCACACAGGTTTGGATGGACATGACGATAAATGAGTAAAGGATTCACAAAATTTGCAGAATTTTGACATTTTTGGGTGAACACTTCCCTTAAAGAACTCTTTTTTTTCTTAGTCAAATTATGAACTTTTCTCTTTCTTTCTCTCACATAGACCTTCGCTATAATTCTGACCCCACTCCAAA
This sequence comes from Sinocyclocheilus anophthalmus, assembly GCA_018155175.1. Taxonomy (NCBI): domain Eukaryota; kingdom Metazoa; phylum Chordata; class Actinopteri; order Cypriniformes; family Cyprinidae; genus Sinocyclocheilus; species Sinocyclocheilus anophthalmus. The sequence continues at coordinate 658,491 of JADLZN010005996.1, read as the reverse complement.
CTGTCTTAGATAAACAAAATTAATAGTTTCATGCTTTTTGTCACAGTGGTGATAGTCTCCGTAGGGTGTTAACCGCCATCAAAAATAGATTGTTGAAACATCTTTTCACATGGGTAAGACAAACTGGAAGAGCATCAGACAACAGAGGAGTGAGAGGTCGTTGCTGTGACAATACACAACAGAGCAGACATAACAAAATGACAAGTTTATTTTTCTCTCAGATGGAGTCTGTTGTTTCTGGCCCACAGATTGTCCCTCTGCTCCCGACTGGAGGAAGGACTCACCACAGGAGTGAGAAGGATACTGGGAGGAAAAACATGGGAAAAGGGATAGAGAGAATCAACAATCACAAGTCATATGGGTCAATTCTATGCAAATTTTATGGTGGTTTTGCATCCTTTTTAAAGCATGAAAGCAGAATTTTCATGTTTGCAAAAGACCAAACAAGATATTTTGAAAGTTAATGAGGTCCAATTTTGTTTTAGTATGCCATTGATACAACTTTTTTTTATTATTTTTTATTGTATATGGTCCACATATTATATATTGTATGTCACACAAGGGTGAGTAAAATATAACAAAATTCCAATTTTTAGGCAAACTATCCCTTTAATTGATGTTGGCTACATCATAGACATGCTGCTTTGATGGATAGTCAGTCCATCCATCCACACTATTAGTGTTTAAGGAATTTATAGATATAAATGCACACAAAAGTTTGAACCCATAAACTATCACAGCACAATGTTTATTACCACATTCCGCAATCAGTTAGACGCTTTCAACGTCACTAACCTTTGAGTTTATCTTTAACCCGACCACACTGTTTTCCCTGAGGGGCTTTTCGCCCAGGATCAGAGGAGTAATGGTACCTCACTAGATTCCATACCACACACACACACACACACACACACACACACACACACACACACATGCACACACACATGCACACACCTCCTCTAAGGGTCTATGCTTTGAGGGGAAGCCAGATTCAGCTGTCCAAAGATGATGGACTGAAATGCACATATGTACCCTTTGACCTCTGACCTTCACGTGGGTGAGAAGGGGCTTCAAAGTTTGTGTGTTTAAAAGGTGCACACCCATCTCACACATTTGTCTCAGTTAGAAGTTTCCACATACTTTTTCCATCTAAACTTCAAACCCCACGAGAAAGGGGTAAAATGTGTGTGTTTGTAATGTGATCTCACTCGTGACCTGAAATAGCAGTTCAAAAGCCTGTGCCTGGATATTGTTCTGTGATAATCCACAATAACAGTCAGCCTGTCAGATTGTTAAATGCTAATAAAATGATGATGAAATTATTGATAAAATAAAAACGTCTTTCTGAAGCAGTATATCAGTATGTCTGACTCAGGGTGATATCAAACAGCATTGTTGAGAAGGAGAAATAGAGAAATACACTGCTTACTGCTCTTGTCTGGCAAACTTTAGCAGCCTAAGCTCTTTGCAGTTACATATTGAAAGTGCATTGCTATAATGTTTTTCTTTGTTGTTCAGTATTTGTATTTTTTTTAAGCAATTCAGTTGAAAAATACTTGACCACGCACAATTGTTTTAAATTTTCTATTAGCTTTTAAAATGATCTTAAACAGTACTTTTAAACTGTAAACAGTATTTTTATATAATTAAATATTTAAAGTAGTTACACAGAAATAAACATCCAGGACATATAAAATGCTATATGCAATCTAATCGGCAGCTAAATCTCATTGTAATATAGAATTAGAAGGTCTATGCCAACTTCTAGCCCCAAAGGAACTCACATTTTCACATTGTGAAAGCTGTTTTGGATAAAAGTATATGCCAAATGCATGTGAAGTTTTGTTGAAGCTAGGGATGGGCGATACCACTTATTTTGTTTTCGATACGATACCGATATTTTTCAAGGCAGTATCGTCGATATCGATACCGATTCGATACTTCTGCACTGAACTTTTAAATTATGAAATTTATTAAATTATTCAACTACAAGAGTAAAATGGTAATAATAAGCCTTAACTTTTTTGAGAAAACGCATTTTAAAACAACATTCAATACTCCTTATTTTTCAACGTTCAATTTAAATAACTGTAATTGCACAAACTATGTAGGCTACAATTTCAGTTTGTTTATTGTGAAATAACTCTGTCCTTCTGTCCTCTGATAAGCATTGTTCAGGGCTGCCGTTACCAAAAGCTTTAATGCTTTCTTATGATACTTTTGGGAAAAGCATCCCTGTTTGAATGCACTGTCAGCAGTGAGTGAATTCTCTTTGTGATTGATTAGTTCTGTCTTGCAACATTTGCGTGTGTTCAGATGAGCAGGAAAATATTTCTATCCTACACAATTACTCGCTAACAAAGGTTATTCGTCCAATTCAATGCATATTGTACGCATTATATTTTTGTTAAATTAACAAAATCACTGGTAAATAAAACACATGTTAGTATCAATATTTTTTGTTTGAGTATCGATACTTTCGATACTCGCGTCAGTATCGATATATCGATACTTTGGATCGATACGCCCATCCCTAGTTGAAGCACACACATGGATGTTTTCACCATATGTGGCAGGCACACAATGAGTTCAGGCAGTTACCCAGAGAGGCCTGAGGCGCAGATAGTTAACTAACAAGCTCTTCTGTCCCGAGAGGATACTCTCTGAGAGAATGGGCAGGTTAGATTGACCTCGCTTAGAAATAGTGATTTACTAACGGGAACACTAGCACACACAGAAACCAGGTCTCAAGTTAGTGCTCTGTAAGATTGCACTAATGTTTGTTATAACAGTGTTCATGCTGTTAAACCTGTGTTTAGGCCAGCGCTTTGGTTCATTTGCAGAGAAGCGTAATCCAATGTAAAGCAGCGGTGAGTCAAATAAAATACATCTAATTTGGTCTCTTCTCACTCTGAGTTAATGTGCTGCTTCAACAGTATGCTCCTTCAGCCCAGTCAGAGCTAGAACCGATGTATATTCATATAACTGTGTGTGATCAATCTGATGTATTGCTTACTGAAATCGCTTCTGGACACATACTATCTATTACTAATAAATGGGACTTTATATGGTGGCCAAAACACACACACACACATGCACGCTTTTCCAAAACCTAGTGAACTCCCTTCCTATTCAGCATTTTAAGGCATTATATTGTGCTCTTGACATGAAAGCTGTTTTAATAGGTAGGCAACGTAATTGTTAATATGTCATTTCTAAATTTAGCCATATTCGAAGTTTCAAATTTTATTCTATCTAAAGCCTTTAAAAGGGAAGTATTAGGATAAGAATACTGCAAGGGATGTTGGGATGGTCTAAACAAGATATAAAGCCTGTATATTAAAGTGCCCCTATTATGCCATTTTTAAAGTTCCTAAAATAGTTTTGGGAGTCTCCTACAATAGTATTACATGCATGCAAGGTCAAAAAACGCTTGTTTTCTCAAAATATGCATTTAATATCACCTTATTTTCCAGCGATTCTCAAACGATTCGTTCGAAGCAGTTCAAAGATTCAGTCTCTCTAAAACCCTCCTTTCCGTGAGCCTACTCTGCTCTGATTGGTCAGATGGCCCAGTCTGTTGTGATTGGTCTACCGCGTACAGCGCATCGGAAACGATACGCCCATTGCCATAGTTCCGTATTTTGAACGCTCGATAGAAAATATAAACATCTATTATTTATCATACTTGTGATTCAGTGGAGCAAGCTGGTTCAAATAAACAGGGTACTGGGCCATCTTTCAAATTTTTTTAACTCCCCGATATTAGAGAAGCAGTCGTCAGTAGAATGACGTGTTTGTGAGCGGGGTCAAGTTGTTTGCAGCCGTCCAACGTAGAACATAGGCTCGCATTATGCAAACGTGTTACCCCGTTACGTGCAGCTTTCACGGAAGTGGGATTCGAATTACTAAAGTCTCGTTTAGGCTGTAGAGAGTCGATTTTTTATTTTGGGAGACAATAACTTTATTTATTTATTTAACTTTGCTGATCGTTTACATTCACATACAGCTACATTACACACTGCATGAAAGGTAATATTGGAAATGGCATAATAGGGGTACTTTTTTGAGAAATAGTTGTAACTGCAAAATATAAAGTCACAATTGTGAAATCTAAAGTCGTATTGTGAGTGGTACAGTCATGTATTATTTAGAAAGTGGTATGTATTTGATACAAAATTCCAATTGCAAGATATAAAGTCATATTGTGAGATAAAAAGACACAGTTATGAGAAATAAAGTTGCAGATGCAAAATATAAAACCACATTGCGAGACATAAAGTCACTCTGTGATTTCTTAAGTCACAACTGCTAACCATGGAGTTGCATTGTGAGATACATACTACTCAAAGGCATCATTACATGTATTCATAGTAGAGGTCTGCACGGGCTTTAAACTGAAGCCCGAACCCGACCCGTCCCCGAGATCGTCTGACCCGGCCCGACCCAACCCGAGTGGCACAGTTAAATTTAGAGCCCGAACCAAATCTGAAATTTTTTATTTTTTTTTTCCCACAACGAATAGCCAATAAAAAAAAATGCTGTATTTCACAATTGCATGCAATGGTCAATAAACAAATACATGTAAAGAAACATTAATCTTGGCCATTCACAGGCAAAGAAAATAGTTGTTGAATGGTTGTATACGACAAGAAGATAATTCTTCCATCGTGCAAATTATGGTCATTTTCGTCAGTTAAGGTTCGTTAAAATTCAAACTGCTTTAAATCAGACACAGAGATGCGTGTTGTAAGATCGCATTCTTATTTTAATTAATTAATTATATATTTTTTTAATTAGCAAGAGAGAGAGAGAGATGAAAGTTGCGTGTGTGACCGCGTCGGCGCGCCTCGCTCTACAAGCAATGAGGCTTAGTTTCAAAAACAGCGATTTTACTCCCTCATTGCAGATAAATATAACGTTGCGAGTCAGTAGCCTGTCGAATCTATTTTACTAATAAAAGTTTCCGTGTTGTTGTCATGTGCAATAATGTGTGTGCTTGCATCTATGAAAGCAGCGTAGCCTACTGCATATAGTTTTAGTTTAGCTATAAACCCGAGCCCGACCTGAACCCGAAGCTATTCATTAAACATTAACCTGAACCCGACCCGACCCGAAACCCGAAAGTATTTTGGGACCCGTCGGGCTCAGGTCGGGTAGCAGACCTCTAATTCATAGTGGTAAATGCAATCCCTGAATGCATCCCAGTGTCTTTATTTATATACTGTATTTATAATTTCCTCTCTCTCTCTCTATCTATCTATCCATCTATTATTTTGCATTTTTTTTCATGTTGGTTGCACCAAATGACTTTTTTCAAATATCAAAAGACAGTGAAACAGCTTTGATTCGTTTTTGTTCTAGTGTTCTATTGAGTATCAATAGAAATGTTTTTGTGTATGACATTGTTCTTCTAAAGTTTATTGAAACCAATAGTGAACCTTTGTTTGCATTGCTGCCATCAGACTGTAAAAAAGATGGACGACGCATTTCCTATTCCTTCCACTATATAAAAGTGAAGCCAAAGCATCTCAGTATGACCGCTGCCAATGACGGCCATTTGGAGCCAGAGTCTGCGCAGTAGAGATTTGTTTGGAGTCAGAGTCTGTGCAGTAGAGATTTGTTTGGAGTCAGAGTCTGTGCAGTAGTGTCGTGAGGTAGAGCTGCGGTATCAAACTCCCGCCCAAACTCCCGCAGACCCAATCAACCATAACGACACGCCCCGTTTTTTTTATTTTTTTTATTTATTATTTTATTTATTATGATTTATTATTTTATTTTTTTTTATTTTTTAAAATCAAACTTATCACAAAAACGAACAATCGTTTTTATAGCATCAAATTACTAGCTAAAAAGCAAACTTATCACAAAAACGAACAAATGAACATATATCAGCGTGATAACAACTACTTTAAATGACTAAAACCATCTTTCGGAAAATTGTATTGGAAGTGTAATAATTTTTTTTATTTTGACTCAAGTCCCATTCGTTTACATGGAGAGGGCGGGGTTTAGGACCTGTACTGCAGCCAGCCACCAGGGGGCGATCAAAGAGCCTGCAGCTTCACTTTTCAGGACGTGTGAGGCACACCCTATTGTTGCCTATTTGTTCCAAGTGTTCCAAATCACTCACTTACAGTAGGTTTCATTTGAGTTAGAATGTTGCCTTAAAAGGCCTATATAGTAGGCAGTGAGGCAACTCACTTGTTATTGGAAAAGCTACAGTGACACACACACATACACTAACTCAAACTGCTAGAGAACACGCGCATACATATTTATCTATAGCTATAGTTGGTCTTTAGTGATGAAAAGTGCTCATATGTGTGGGAGGCGAAGAATAAGATTTATCCTTTTGTTTTCCAATGCGAATAAGTAGGCCAGACCTGTGACAGACACATCCACATACCCCATCACCCTCAGGCTGACAGGGCAAAGCTAATAAATATCAGATCATTGGAAAGAGAGAGAGAGCGTATGTGTAAACCCCTCCTGAGGGCAGCAGTCTTGATGTCTGGACTGCCTTAGGGAAATCCAACTAAACACTCAGTTGCTCAGTCTGTTTGTCTTACAAATATGCTTTGGCAAGAACACCACCACTTCAACGTGTGATAGATAAATCCAACAGAAACCTTCAAAAACAGGGGGGGGCAGATCGCAGTTCAAGCCGTTGGCTGTTGGAACATGACACAAAATAGGCATTTACAAGGCAACAGTAATATTTCTGTTTACTAATTAAGAACTTTGTGTTCCAATTTGGCTAACGTCCTTACACAGATATAAAGTAATAAGGACTCTTTTCCAAACTGAATATTTTTATTTGGAAATAGTGTGTTTACAGATGAAGGAGATTCATTGCTTGAATTCTGGCCCTTATCATGAACAATGATGAATCATAATCTTATCAGCTTCTTCACAGCACTTCATTATTCATTTGATCACAACGATAAACACTAAGTACTATAATACTCTGTGATAAATATGGATACATATATGAAAGACATATAAAGGTATAGTTAAAATGCAGATTAATAAGAACTGTGAGATAAGGGTTAACATAAGAAATAAAGTCACATATTAAGATATAGTCAATTGCAAGATATTAAGCCATGATGTAACATTTTAAATGTCACAATTAAGAGAAATAGTCATAACTGCAAGATTTAAAGTCAGATTATGATTTCTAAAGACACAATTGTGAAATATAAAGTCACATTGTGAGATGTACAGTCTTGGTATAAGTTTGAAAGTGGCATGTACAGTATGAGAAATAAAGTCCCAGTTGTGAAATATAAAGTCATATTGTGAGTTAAAAAAGACAAAAGTAATGAGAAATAAAGTTGCAATTGCAAGATATAAAACCAGTGCTTGAAGTGGGCCGGTACGCACTGGTACGCAGTACCGGCACTTCTGTATTTTAGTCTTTAGCGTACTGGCACTTTTTTGTGCGTACTGGCACTTCTGACATGTTGCCGGTACTCAGAGTCAAAGCGTCAGTGTCTGGTGAAATAACAGTATATAAATTACACTACCAGGAGGGGTCACCTCTCATTCCATAAATCGAGTGAATGAATGCAAGCGGAGTCGGTTTGACTACCGCAGGGGATGTCGCTTTTCCAATGTCGGACCAGCGCTACTCTAAAAGCCCGCCCTTTACACACCTCTCTGAAGCAAACGGCACACAACATAATTTCACCAGCGAGGTGATAAATAAATGAAAACTATCGTATGTCCTTATAAAGATGTAAAAAGTCTCCAGAATCTATATTTTACCAATGATTTATGATTAAAAAAGTTACAGTGACAGTAATTTATTACCTTGTGTCAGAAGTGAGCATCAGTGATGCTAAATCCAACTAATATGTTTCATTATTTTACATAAAATGAGAAAACATACTTGTTCAGTCATTTATTTGTAATCACAAAAATGCATAAAACAACTCAGTCCATTTAAGTCCAAAGGCATACAAGTAGGGATAACAATAGAAAAACATGGTTAAACCCATGTTTGCGTCAACTTCTTTAGAAAGATGGAGAATTCATATGCATTTTCAAAGAAATAATATCATGTGAGGATGTTTGGGTGCTGTCCTGTTTCACTATAGGATACTGTTATCCTTTCAGCCAAATTGTGAGAGGTGCAAGAGCATGTCTGGAGAAGTAGAATAATAATGAATTACTAATTTGAATCAGTACATTATAATGAAAACAATACCTTAAAAATGAAAAGTAGCAGGTTTTTGCGATCACACCAGTAAATTCATGGAAAGTCCAAGGATCCAGTAAGCGAATTCAAACAGGTGGACAAAACAGCGCTAATGCAGAGAAAAACACGGCCAGTTTCATCAGAGATTGTGGAGTGAATAGTGACTCATGTCCAGATGTCAGTAAATGATTCTTTTCATTGTGTATTTGAATTAAAAGCAAGCATGTTTTATAATGGACGCTGGCTGGCTGAGGTGTTATGCGGTGGTAAGAAGTTTAGCGATTCTGAATGTATCCAGCCAGGTCAAGGCAGGAGCTTTAGTGGTCTTTGACGTCTCCCTGTGGTCCTGTTTGGTATCGCAGCTTGACATGTGGTTATTTGTATTGAAAACGTTTGTTTAATTACTGATTGATTGTGGCACTATTCATAGCCTACATTGTGAAAATTAAAAAGTAGTTATTTAAAGCTGCAGTCCGTAAGTTTTGCCTCTTTGTCGCCATCTCTGTTTGAAAACCTTCAATTGCAGCTGTTATCTTCCTTGCGTGGGTTGTGTGCTGGCTCGGCTCTAGCGCGGATGAATCTAATGTTTTTAGGAGTATGTGTGGCAGTCAGTCACCGCACCGGTGTGGATATTGTACTTCGCAATCACATATTCTCGCCTACGTCTTGGAATATATGACCCAAATAAGAATTTTCACCAGATATTGTCATCTGAACAAGTAAGTAACAAGTCTGCCACTTTTGTTCTGACCAACTGAGGAAAAAAGCATTACAATAAATCGCTCTACCAATGGTGATTAAATCTAACAGTCACTTAGCTCATATCACATCAAACCGTGCAAATTATTATTGTTATACTTTTTCTCAAATTGTTAATGGAGTACCGGCACTTATTTTTTTCCATTTCAAGCACTGTATAAAACCACATTGCAAGATATAGGGTTACATTGTGATTTCGCATCGCAAGATCTTGTATAAAGTTACATTATGAGATTTGATGTCATATTAAGAGTTAGAAAGTGGCATGCATGAGAAATATAGTCCAAATTGCAGGATATAAAGTCATAAAATCTGTTTTGAGAAATAAAGTCACAACTGCAATATATAAATCCACATAGCGAGATATAGGCACATTTTGATTTGTAATGTCACAACTGTGAAACCTAAAATTGCATTATGTGATGTACAGTCATGTTATAAGTTACAAAGTGGCATACATGAGAAATAAAATCACAAATGCAAGATATAAAAGTCATTTTGTAAGTTACAATGAGAAATAAAGTCGCAAGTGCAAAATTTAAAGCCACATAGCGAGAGAAAAAAAGTCACACTGTGATTTCTGAAATCACAAACTAAGAAATCTAAAGCCACACTGAATTATATACAGTCATGTTATGACTTAGAATGTGGCATGTATGATAATAGTAACAATTGCAAGATATAAAGTCAAACTGTGAGACAAAAAAAAGTTGCACTTATGCAATGTGCAGTCGCAATTACCTTTTTTAACTAAGAAGTGAAAACTGGCTTCCCCATGTACCTACAAAATTGTAAAAATGTTATATAAATTATGCATTTTTCTTGCTTTAGGTATAAATCTAACAAAATGTTGAGAGATTTATGCTGTTTGATATTTTTACTGTAAAACAAGACAAAAATACGGATGCTATTTAATCTTTTTACTGTAAAACAAGGCAAAAATAATGAAGACAGACTTTTTTGCATTGCTTCTTTTGTTATAAATAGAAAGAGCAATAATTTACAGCTGTGAGGCAGAATCCGTGACATGTATGAAAGAGAAATGACAGTGGAGACTGCATGATCAGTCAACTGTGAAAAAGAAACTATTCAGATTTGCATCACACTTGAGTAGACAGATAAACATGAGATATGAGTATTGCTATGAGAGGGGAAATCTCCAGGACGAGGGGAAGTATGTCAGACTGCACGTTCCTATCCCTCTGTCTCAGCTTCTTTCATGTATAAAGCAGGCGTGATGAATTTAAATATGCCACCCCGAGATATCTGTTGCTCACTTCAGTTTCACACCCAAGCAAATGCAGTGTTTTGCATAGATGCAGAAAGTCTGCAAAGCCCCCAACGTTTTGCTCTAATTGTTTCAGACAGCTGCTGTGGCTTATGGGCTCCATGGAGTGTCACAGAATTACTAACCAAAGTTTTTCAATCAATCTAACAGTAAACACACAGGAAAGACCTGCATTCACCAACAGGGGGAATTTATTTTAATGACAATGTTCACAGAAGCATGATTACCGTCATCAGTTGAATCAAACAGTAGAAGGCTAGGCTGAAATGTACTGCACAAATTCATTCCCAGAGGAATTGAGGTACTGCTCTGTGTTTGATTTTTCTTGATTCAATTTTTAAATTTTTTTTGAAACATTTTGTGTGGAGAGTATATACAGAAATAGAATATACATTATTTTAGTTAATTTAATTTAATGAGCTATAAAATGTAATTTATTAATTAATACTATTCAATTCAAGTTTATTTGTATAGCGCTTTTTACGATACAAATCGTTGCACAGCAACGTTACAGAAAATTTAGTTTCTACAATATTTAGTAGTAGCTTATCAGTGGTGACTGTCAGTTTACGTACATATGGCAGAAATGTACGGAAAAATCAATTAAAGACAATCAAACAGGCAAACACTTTTAACAGCAATTATTAATTGATTATGCAATCAAACTTATAGCAAAATTTGGTAGTTCTGTATGTTGTTTCAGGGTTGGCATCCTCTGAGGTCCTCTAAGGGCTTGGCATCATCTCTTCTCAGGTGTTCTGGATCCAGTATGGTTGATTTAACCATAAACACCAATACATTTTGTGAACTTTATTGTATTGTATAAAGGGTTTGAAATAAGCCAAACACTTGCTCTGTTAAAGAGTATACTTTTTTTATAGGAATAGTTCCCCCAAAAATGAAAATTTGCTGAAAATGTACTAATCTCCAGGCAATCTAAGATGTTGATGAGTTTGTTTCTTCATTAGAATAGATTTTAGCATCAGATAAATTTAGCATTAGATTGCTTGCTCACCAATGGGTCCTCTGCAGTGAATGGGTGCCGTCAGAATGAGTCCAAACAGTGGATAACAACATCACAATAATCCACAAGTAAAACGTCTCCAAACCCGTTCTGATGAAGAAACAAATTAATCTACACCCTAGATGTAGGGTGAGTACATTTTCAGGAAATTTTCATTATTGGGTGAATTATTCCTTACCAGCATCCTAAATGTATTTTGATGAGAATACTTTAAACATGTACATGTACTTAATGTACTTTAACATGTACTTAAGATAAAGTACATGTTAAACCTCAAATCAGATTGGAGTCAGGACCTAGCACTCAGCTATTTGGGTAATCTAGGTTTGAATCTAGGTTCCATTTTTACAATCAACTCTGTACTTTTACTTTTCTACTTTCAAAATGTAATATTCCCTCTTCGAAATGAACCAGATTAAAAGAAAAAAGAAAGTTTCATTCTGGATCAACCTAAGAAGCTTAGAAATATTTTTAGCACCTAATTCAAATCTATCCAATTGAACAAAAATGATATCACTAGCCCAGAGGCTGCTAATCCAAGTCCTGAAGTTCAGACATCATCTTGAATTATTCTCAGAGGCATATTGATGTAAAGGAAATTGGCAGCGCTGTCTATGGAAAGCTACACTAGTCGACTATAAGCTGCCAAATTTGGGGTGGGTGATTTTCTCCTTCTCTTGCCAAGAGTGTTGTGGGTAACAGAATCCGCCCACACCATAATGTTCTATTCTTCAGCACTGCTGAGCCCCAGGAAATTTTGCTTCGAGTTTGAAATCCTGTCACAAATATCTGAGTTTCCACACATGTGCAGCACTGACTCACTGTGCCAGAGCAACAACTTATGTAAGAGCAGCTCACCACATGTGAACGTACACCTACTTTAAGCTTTCCATATACAATTCCTTCAAACTTCAACAATTCAACAATTTGCCTCCTCTGTGTCACCCTATTGCGCCATTTTGGAGAGTATTACATAGGTAAACAATGTATGCGGTTCTGTGTCAGCAGCACCGTGCGCGGATACGCTGTTTACGCTTTGATCTGAATGTAAACTACATATCAGCGAACATACGTTGCATACGTTGTTTACGTATGTAATAGTCTCCAAAATGGCACTATAGGGTTGAATTGTTGAATATAGTTGCTATTTTTGTTTTCTTTGCGCACAGAAAGTATTCTTTTAGCTTCGTAAAATTATGGTTGAACCACTGATGTCACATGGATTATTTTAACGATCTCCTTGCTATGTTTCAGAGCCTTGATCATGTAAGGATCCTTGTTGTCTATGCAAGGTCAGAAAGCTCTTGGATTTCATCAAAAATATCATAAATTGGGTTCCGAAGATGAACGAAGGTCTTACGGGTTTGGAACGACATGAAGGTGAGGAATTAATGACATGATTTTCCTTTTTGGGTGAACTATCCCTTTAAAATTCAGTAACCCATGGAGAACTTTTAAATCAAGATCACATAATTTTCAATTTTGGTTAACTAGTGCCTTGAAAACAAATAGTTGGCATACATTGGTTTTACGTTAACTAATGCATCCTAATGAGGTTGAACATTGAGTAATGAGGCCCAATGCAGATCCAAATGGATTCCTACACTCTCTAATCACTTTCATTTTAAGTGGGCAGCAGCAAGCATCCATCATGATGCTTTTGTATATGTACTTGAAGGAAGTTGTGATAATTTAGTTACATTCTCACAATTTGCCATTAATCAGGTATTTATAAATCTATAAAGCTAAAGATTTTAAACACCATAATCTATTGCCATAATAACCCAATACCTCTGACAAGCACAGGTCTCCGAGTGCAAAGATTTGTTTGGTTTAATAAAACCCATGCTTTTCTTGGGTCAAAGCAGTCAAAGGTTGAATTGCATTGGGATCACATCATGTAGAAGCACGTAGGCCATGTAGGGACAGCCTGACATGCTAACATGGGATGCTGTACTGAGTATAATTCAAATAACATGTGTGAATATGAGCGCAGATCTGCACTTGAGACAACATGTCCGCTGTTTTCCTTCATTAGTGATGAATTATACAGCACAGGCTGATCAACGTTCCTCCTCGACCATGAAATTCACTTTAATTGTGGATTAACTACATTCAGACGTTAAACACAGCTGTTCGTCCTGTATCTAGGAACATGAGATGACCAAAGCGGTCACAGATCTGACATAAACATTATGAGAAGTCAATGCACGTGGTGACATTTAGCAAGTGGAAAGCAAAGAGGTCTCGGAAGTTCTCTGTGAACTTCCGGAGTTCATACGGGTGTGAAAGAACAGTAAATATACTTCATTCAAAACTCTGTGATCCTGTGTATTGTTGTGAAAGGAGCCAAGCCCACGAAAGCTTCTACAACCAGCCCTGTTGTACAATGGCATTGCTTTTTGATGGATATAAAACATACATTTCCAAAATAAAGAGAGAAAAAGGAGGGGTCTATTCAAACGGATACATTTGGGTGGGGTGTTCAAGCAGCAGTGTGAAGTTCTTTCGAGCTTCAGTCCTGTGCACATTTCCATAACAGGAAAGGCCAGTCTGGCTGGCCCAAGAGGCTGTGTTTCATTTAGCCAGCCTGAGAACTCTCCACTCCTCTGCTTCTCGTCTCATAATGCCTGCGCACTCATTTAAACTCTGGGTTTCTGTGGATGCTCATTATTGAGGTTCAGTGTATAATCCTGGACACACACACTACAAAAAGTAGTTTTTCTCCAGTCCAGCAAAATGCAATGTGCAACAGTCTTCATTTTTACATTTTTTTTTTTTTTTTAATTCATAGTTTTTGTCTTTTGGTAAAAACAACTTTTACATTTAGTCAATATTTCATCAGATCATGTGAATTAATTTGAGTTATTTTTGCTATGAATAAAGTGGCTATATACTATACTATAACAAAAAAAAAGGCAAAATTGCTCATTAATATTGTGCTTCAACTTGTAAACTGAAGCATTTTGGTAAAAACTGAAGCATTTTGTGCATATATATGTGATCCTGGACCACAAAACCAGTCATAAGGGTAAATTTTTTTGAAATTGAGACTTGTACATAATCTGAAAGCTGAATAAATAAGCTTTCCATTGATGTATGGTTTGTTAGGATAGAACAGTATTTGGCCGAGATAAAACTATTTGAAAATCTGGAATCTGAGGGTGCAAAAAAATCAAAATATTGAGAAAATCGCCTTTAAATTTGTCCAAATGAAGTTCTTAGTTATGCATATAACTAATCAAAAAATAAGTTTTGATATATTTACGGTAGGAAATTAAATTCTCGTAACATGATTATTTACTAATTCCTAGGATTTTTGTCGGCATAAAAGAAAAATAAATAATTTTGACCCATACAATGTTTTTTTTGGCTGTTGCTACAAATAAACCCAGCGACTTATGAATGGTTTTGTGCTCCAGGGTCACATATATACACAAAATGCTTCAGTTTACTGGTGTTCACCATCAGCTCATTAAGTCATTTTAGTTTTAAATTGTGATTAAAAAAAGATTTTAAATAGTTTTATTTGTGCCTCATTTTCTATGTATGAACAATAAATAAATAAATAACCTAATCCTGACATCTCATGATCAAAGGTTTGATCTCATGATGAAAGGTTTGGCAACAAAGTACATAAAATTAGCAAAATAATCGACACATATTAAACCCATATTAATTAATTAAAAGCTCAAGCAGGTCAATACTTGTTTATTTATTTGATAATATTCTTTGTAGATTCCACAACACTGAAAACATTGTTAGTGCAGTGCAATTTCTTGCAGAGTTCTTTAAACCTTAATGAAAAAATTGCAAATGTGTCAGTAAATTTGTGGCAACAATGCAAAAAGTGTGTGCACTATACCAACCCAGATGTCACTGGGTGATATATTGCCAAGCGTTCCTAAGAGCACTATATTTAAATCAAATAAAGCATCTTATTTTACTGCAACGCGGGCACATTTGATGCCAAACTGTTTTCCTGCCTTTGAGGAGGGCAAATAAAGACCGTTCATGTATATTTTTCAAGTACGCCCACAGAAAATGAGTGTCTTTTTCCCACTGGGTAAGCAGTTACAGAAGCTGACGCTTTATTAAGGTTTGAGCCGCTGTTGTGTTTGGCAGGAGAATCATGATCTTTTGAAGTGGAGTCTGGACCAGGCCAAACAACAATGCTGCAACAGCTTCTGGGTTTTCTCAGCAAAACGGCCCATTAAACAGACCCTTGATGGTAAAATGGTTTCCTGGATTTCTCAAAACACAGAGTAAAGGAATGACGAGCGAGGACTCGAAAAACTATAAGATGAAACGGCAAAAATTAGGAAAAGAAGGCAAGATCAGCTAAAGATTATTTCTGAAAACACTGTAAAAATTACACAAATTGAACGGTTTGAATGGCTTTCATGAGATGCAAATAATCTACTTACACATTTAAGTTTATTTACTTAAAATAGTCAAGTCATTTTAAACTTAATAAACCATTTAAATTTTAAATTGGTTTTATCTTGTTTAATATTATGTGCTTCAGCTTGTGTTTTCTATGAAAAAGTACAACAAACTACTCATAAGACAATAAATAAATAAACAAATCTGTAATTAAACCTAAATACTAATCTAAATAAATGAGAAAAAAAATTTAAATAATAAAAATAGAAAAAGAAAAATTCAACCTGCTGTGCTTATTGATAGTTAATTTTACTGTCATTGTTTTATTGTAATTGAAAAGCTACACTGAGGTGCATTAAATCCCTGAAGGACGTTGGTTGTAAACCATAAAAAGCTAAAATAATCAACTAAATGTTTGCTTATCTTTTGAAATTTATTATGATTATTATTTTTTTTTGTGGATGGGCCTTGTCCAATTGCTTTCATCAAGGTGTCAAGGTGCAATGGAGCATCACAAATGAAGCAATGACAAGCTTGGTGACACATTGTTTGAGTTCCTGTTTTAGTAACCAAAATAAATCTGAAACACCAAAGATTAAAAATGGAGATATACAGAGCTGCCACCCCTGACGGCACCCGCACATGCAGGTCAGCGGAGGTCAACACACACACACACAACACACACCTCTTACACACTGTAACCCTTATCCTTCAGGATGAACGCAGTGTGGTTTTCACTGTGCAGAGCTGAAACTCTAATAACTTCATACACACACAGAAGATGGGCTGAAGACTGAAAAGCAAGTCTTATGCCCACACACGATGACAAGCTGTATCATTCCCTTCCCTGACACATGAGCAGCCATCTCCAGCACAACATAACAACCAAAATAATGATAATAGACCCATCGTCTTCATCATTAGGAGGTGGAGAAGAATGTATCTCTGTTACTAAGCTTTTTCAAGACAGCATTTTATGGAACAGTATAAATTACTGAGGCAGATGGGCACTGCGCCCTTAAACTCATTAACAATGCCAGAGGTGACAAACAAGTTCAAGTGACCTTGGTATAAAAATTAGACCCAACTTAGAAAATGACAGAAGGCAAAATAGGCAGCACTGAACTGCTTTTTTTCTTTTTCTTTTGGTCATCTTTTACTCACTCTTGTTCCAAATCCATTTGATTTTCTTTTTTCTTTCTTTTTTTTGTGGAGGAGTTGTTTAGCAGAATGACCAAGGTTCTCTTTTCTAAAAGAAAGCAGACACCGACTAGGATCTATCACGCTCATAAGTAGCCCATATGAGTTGTGCACACAATTTTAAGACTTCTAAAACCATATGATACAACAGAATGGAATTTAAGTCATTAGCCACATGTCACTGTTCCCTAATTCTTTTGGTTCCTTTGTGTGTCATAACTGATCAAAATACATAAAGTTTGAATACCACTGTGAAAAAGATGTAGGACTTATACATAAAATGAAGTTATTATGATATTTATTTATTTTAAAGAATATATGTAAATGCAAATGGAATGCAGTGTTTTCGGTGTGAAATTAAATAATAAAAAAACGTATATAGTTTAAATTAAAAAAATGTAAAAAAACAAAACAAACAAAAACAAAATAATAAAAGTGCACTTACATAAAACTGTTATGTAGTTATTGATTGTAAAACTTTTTGTTTAAGGACATTAAAACAAAAACAAAAAAAGGTTTTAAAAGTGTACTTTTTAAAAGTCTACTTAAGAAACAGTCATGAAAGCGTACTCTAACTACACTTAATGTTAATATTATTTTATCTGCAAATACATTTTTTTATATAATTTTAAGATTTGAACACTGCAAGTGCACATTAAGCACACAAAATGCAATTAAGCACACTTCTTTTTAACCAGTGTATGTTTTCCAATGAAGAAAGTAAGTCAAGTGGGTATGGAACAAAACAAGGAGGAGTAAATAATTATAGATTTTTCATTTGTGGGTGAACTGTTCCATTAAGACCTGTGACCTGTGTGTTCACTGAACTGCTCTCTTTGCAAACACTGTATGGTAACACACCCAAGGTTAGTCCATTATAATGCATAATTAACAAATGACCTCTTTTGTCGACCCACTATTTAAGCTTGAAAGTACAGTGATGTGGTTCTGGGTATGCTCTGTATTGGTTGTTTGGGCACGTGAGGGTGGGGAAGGAATTCTGGGAAACAAAAAGCATTCTAAATTGTTTAGAGGGTGTGACTATAGAGATTGCAAGATGACTGAGTAGCAATTAATGTATTGTGTAGAGTTGGGAAACTTATCAATGTTAAATATTTGGATATATTGTTAAAGGAGATTAATCATTGAATTAAAAAACTGAATTAATCCATCTAGAATGGCCAGTTAATTGTTATAAATCAATGACTGAAACATACCATGCATTACTATTGTCTTACCAGTTACACCCTGTAATAAACATGTACAGTCTAGTCATGAATAGCGTTTTATGACCACAGTAAATTTAGGTGAATTACAAAGAATTAATATATTAATTTGCTTCTCAGTTCATTTAGGCCAGGTTCCTTTGATTGAACTCCATTCAAAATCTCTGGAAGTGTAATAACCAAAAGTGCACTTCATCTTCCCTCTGCTTAGGATGCACAAATTAGACAAGTGGCCTGGTCAGACTCTCTCTCTCTCTCTCGCTCACTCACTGTGCACTGTAATTAATTTAATTGTTTGGCCATGTGCCAGTCAGCCAGTGATTTGTGTCTTAGCCCAGACAGACAAGCAAGCCAAAGACCCCTCAGTTAAGGCGGGACAGGTGCCCACTCAAATGCCTGTCTGGGACGACCTATTTGATTGGAATGCTGTTTGAAGTCCCCTGGGAGATTTCTAGACCATTATAATATATGCAGTGTGTGGTCATGTGTTGTAGGTTCGTCCCAGGTGGAATAGAGTCTTGCAGCCAAAAAAAAAAAATTTTTGAAGAATATTCTGGCTGCTCTTTATGCCGTATTTAAATTGAGAACTACATGTTGTGATTAAATATGGTGATTGTCAGGAGGAATTTGGATTTAAAGGGATAGTTCACCCAAAAATAAAAATTACTCCATTATTTACTCACCCTCAAGCCACCCTAGGTGTATATGACTTTCTTCTTTCAGATGAATACAATTGGAGTTATAAAAAAATGTCCAGGCTCTAATTAGCTTTGTAATGGCAGTGAATGTGGGTCGAGATTTTGAAGCAAAATAAAGTGCGTCCATCCATCATAAAAAGTGCTCTACATGGCTCCGGGGGGTTAATAAAGGTAATCTGGGTAAGAAAAATATCCATATTTAAAACTTTATAAACTGTAATCTCTAGCTTCCGCTAAACGGTCGTACCTCGTGTTCACGAGAGCGTGGCGTCCGCATCGAATGATGTAGGACTTAGGTACACACAGTTCGACACGGAAGAGCCAGAGGAGAGAGGCTTCATTTGTGCAGAACACAATTTTGGATGATTTTGACGTAAGCCAAGAGGAGACTAGTTTTTCTTTGCTGTAAACAAAACTTGGTTCTCGTGAGACTAGCATATTAGCTTACACTATGCCTACGTCCTTCGTCATCCGCTAAAACGTCACTCTCTCGTGAACACGTGTACGACAGTTAGTGGAAGCTAGAGATTACGGTTCATAAAGTTTTAAATATGGATATTTTTCTTACACAAACCCATCGCGTTGCTTCAGAAGTCCTTTATTAACCCCCCGTAGCTGTGTGGAGCACTTTTTATGATGGGTGGATGTACTTTTTTTGGGCTTCAAAATCTCAACCCCCATTCACTCCCATTATAAAGCTTGAAAGAGCCAGGACATTTTTTTTTTTCGGATTGTATCCCCCTGAAGAACAAAGTCCATACACCTACTGGCTTAAGGGGTGAGTAAATCATGGGGTAATTTTCATTTTTTGGTGTGACCTGTCCCTTGTATTCTTTTATGCTCACCAAGGGTGCATTTGTTTGATCATAAATTCAGTAACAACAGCAATATTGTGAAATATTATTAAAACAATGTTTTCTATTTGAATATAAAAAAACTATTCATTATTCTTTAACATTATTACTCCAGTCTTCAGTGTCATGTTATCCAAAATCATTCCAGTGCTTGCTGAGTAAAAGTAATAAAAAATAAGAACAATAATCTTACTGACCTCAGACTTTTAATTGGTGGTGTATATCCCTTGTGCTGTGCTGAAAATCCTTCTTACCTATGTTGTGGTTTTAAAATATTATCAAATTTTGGATGCAATCTAGTCAACTTGTTTTCAAGGTGGGAAAACAAAGTGGGAAACCCAGCCCAAATACAAAAATGTAAACAAGTGAGCTAAGTCAGTAAGTTTTAGTTCAATGTGATAATATTAACTAGTGTATATAGGGGGAGCGGGGGATCCAGAAACACAACATATCTACTGTAAGAATAAACTAACTTTGCTTTTACAGTTACAGAATATGGATTTCTTTGAAATTCAACAGATTTTAATTGTACTTTCTTACATTCAAAAGCAATGCTGTGTCCTATTGCTTCCTCAATTCAATTCCACTGGCATTCCCAATTAAATTCTGAATGCCACACAACCCTGTTCTCCACTATCCTGCCAAAAAAAGGCAAAAAGGCCAATAAATACCACAAAAAGTCTTAAATGCATACTTGCCATTTTGTGTCAAGTATGTGACAGACCAGAGGGAGGGATTGTAAATTAATACCCACTGTGGCCATTTCTGCAGCTCAACGTTTCCTGTAAAGGCCGAGAGAAGTGCAAACGGGGATTAACGGGAATAACACAGAGATGGACGGTTCAGACCCAGCAGGGGAGCGGGACAGAAAGTCAAGTGAAGGAGGGGGAAAAGAGAGAGAGGAAAAGCAAATGGGGCAAAGAAGGCGGTAGACACTGACAGTAAAGGAGAGAAGAGGCAGCAGACGTAACTTTACTTTAGCTCTTCGATTCCTGGCAGATGCTGACTGTGGCCCCTCGATGACTCAGAGCAGGTTGATCGCACCACTTTTACAGCAGGTCCAGGATCAGTCGTAATCCCCTGCGATCAGAGCGATGACTCTGAATGAGTCACAGCCTGATGATCTCAGCTGATCAGGGCACTGCAGGTATCAGATTATTTCTGGTGTTCGTCGTCTTACCTTCATCCTATTACACACACACACATACTGTAACTACATACATTAACAGATAACAATATGCTTTTACGGTCTGCGATATGGGGGCTGATGCTGTGTTTATTTTAAACTTTGAACCTACAGTAAATGTACATGCATACATTAGAATTCTCCTTCAGATATACATGACTATGGTGATACTGTCAATGTATGTATACATTATTAGAATTCCCCTTCAGATATACATGACTGTGGTGATACTATACCTATGACTGTCATAGTCCACATGTGTTTTCTGGAACAACGGTTTTACTGTGATCTTGGAATTTACACAGTTCAGTGTCAAATATCAGTGCAAGACAGGTGATCATGAGCTAGAGAGGATCATTAAATAATATGTACATCTTTGTGTTTTGGAGCTAGCATACAACACAGGGCCATTTGTAGTCAAATTGAAGAGGGAATATGCTATATGAAGTTGATCTATGAATCTGACTTGGCAAAAAATTGGACTGGTGTGCAGCACTAAAACATTTCATTTTAAGATTGATTACTTATTCTGAGTGTCTATTTACATTAAGTGCAAATAACCCGCCTTGTTGGCATAGGCTATTTACACTAACTCCGCCCACCAAAGTGTGATTGGGCTAGACAACATTACAAAACAGCTGGTTAAGTGCATAGCGTAGCTTTTTTCCCAAGTTCGAATCTCCTTTTGCCGAACTCTTTCTTCTCCCTTTTCACATCTCATGTCACACTCGGAAAGGCATTTATTTAAAGGTAAAAAAATGAAGGAATAGTAAAACGTAAAAAAAAAAAGAAAGTATGGGGTAGGATTGGTAAGTTGTATGGTGCCTTATAGTGGTCCCCCCCATCCGGCGGTATCCATTTAATAATAAAAAAAAAAATATTACTTACAATACATTATAATACGTAGACAATAATAAGTTATTATTGCATACTGTTTTATGTGCTACAATAGTGAAGTGCAGATATTTGCCACTATTTGCAATAAGTAGTATAAATAGCAGAAAATACTGCTATTTTTTCATATTCATAGAATTACGCTACATTTGCACAATGTAAATAGCATATCGCTAAGAAAATACTGCTATTTTCACGTAGTATAAAAACGAATCTATTGTTTTTTGCACTTTGTGTAAATAGCATCTATTGCTGAGAAAAAATGCTGCTAGCAAACTGCTACATCTTCTAAATGCATTTGACATCTCTATGAGTTTTTTATCGTTTCAGAAATCCATGTCCAGCTGCCAAGTCTCATGGAATTGTAGTCAAGTATTATTCCGTGTGTCAACATGAGAACGAAGTGATGAGATCGATTGGTGCTTCTAGTTCCTTTATGCTAACGGCTAACTTCTTTTCTTCACTGAGAGTGAGTGACGCAATGAGTCTAGCTGTCTAAAAGTGTGGTCACAATTATAGTTTTTCTGTTAATTTTTACTGATGAAATCAAATCATTTCATTAGCAATCAATGGGCTTGGGAATTTCGCATGAGGGTGAAAGATTTCCCTCCACAGATTTCGCAATAGGTTCAAGTTGGTCAAGTGGATTCCCCATGTTGGCAAACAGACAAATATAAGATTTTTAGGAATAAAGTATGCATGAAGGTCCACCCCTAAACATATGACTGGAGCATAAGCAAATCATACAAAAACATACAAATGATATTGTACGAATTCATACAAATTAGTCACCGATTTGTCAAATAGTTATGAATTGCGTGCAGTTGTGTTGGCTTCATACATCGCTACACTATTAACAGCAGACAATGGACTTTTTTTGGCCATGAAATTTCGCTAACGTGATCGCATCTTAACAATGTCCTGTTAAAAATGAAAACTTCATAAAACGTACATGATCATACCCACTATCATGGCATTTCTCCACTTTCTCAGCTTTCAATCATAACTAAATTGTTCACCTTTGCAAAGTCACTTGTCAAGTCTTAAAAATGTTTATTCTATTTAGTATGATTTCTACATTCTGGGGCGGGTTCACTAAGAATGACTTGTGCCCACTGATGGCATTGTTAATATGCACACACTGTCTGTGTTGTCTTAGCACCCAAGCACTTAGCATTTTAATACTTTTGTCACCTGATTTTGTTTTGGGTTTTTCAGCCTTCTCTGTTTTTCTCAAGCTGTTGTAGCAGATGTTGGCACACAGAGATGATTTTGGACCATCTCTCTTGTACTTGTATGTGGGTGTATATGAAAAGTGTCAGGGGTCAGTTGAGTGCCAGGCTCCTCTGTCTCCATGGAGTGTTTTACTTTACTCTTGAGTTTGTCGGTACTCCCAACACAGGTTTTTCATATTGGTGAGAAACAGAGACTTCCCTCTCTATCTCTGACACACACAACACACACACACATGCACGCACGCACGCACGCACGCACGCACGCACGCACACACACACACACACACACACACACACACACACACACACACACCTTATCTAGAAGGGATGTGCTGAAAACACAGATAGCTTTTATTGCTTACATTTGCCTTCATACTGTTTATATAATGGAAGATAATATCATTGTTTGTCTGAATCTGACTGGACCGTTCAGTTATGAGAAGTAGAAACATTCAGTACTGTATGCAAACAAGCACACAACACCTTCTGCCTGTGTGGTTCTGTATTGAGAAAGCAACAGAAAGAGAAAGAAAAAGTGTAAGAAAAAGAAAGTGAAAGAGAATCCTGAAAGATTATGCTAAATATGTTGATCCAGGATAGATCCAGTATAGATTATGATATATGTAAATATAGGTTTATGCTATAATATATGTTTTATTTTCTTAATTGAATTTTAATGATGTGTACCTACTGTTTTAAAAGATAGATTATATGTTTAATCTTATATCTTTCTCATTTATAATCATTTAATTATTATCATTATTTATTTTTCTACTTTACTAATTTTTTAGCGTAATTTATTTAATAAATCAGGAAAAAATTGTTTTAAAATCAGGAAAATTCAACTTTTTTTTAATAAGATTTTAAAAACCATACAATCAATTTAGCACGATATGTAAACATCATATCATTTAAAAGATAGATTATAATATATAAAATTATTTATTTTTTTTTTTACTATTCTTAATTATTTCCCCCTAATCAGGAAAATTCTACTTTGGATATATAATATATACTGTATATAGTGTTTTATATGTGTGTGTGTGTGTGTGTGTGTTACATACAAACTGTGCTTAGCGTACCATCATTTTTTTACCCCGAAACAATTTGAGCTTATCATAAAATGAGAAGTAACCGAGGAGCTTCTCTGTGTCGAGTGATTCCCGGACATGTGATAAATGTATTATTGATTCCTGACCATGTGATAAAAGTATCAATGGCATATATTTAGAAGAAGTTTAATTTTTCATGATATCAAGTGGCCCTAACTGAGGAATCACCCTTTTACAGTAGAGTATTCATGATATTCAGTGATTATCAAAAACAGCTTTTAACCAGAATCAGCCCACAGCTGGTTTATCGTACATTAGAGGGACTTTCTAATGTCTGCCCTGTTTCTCAGTGCAAAGGTGTAAAGTGCAAGAGAAAAGCCCCCTGTTCAGCGAGCTGTGCCCCTCGCGTTCAGTACACCCACACAGACAGTGCTCTACCTGCCCCCCACTTCGACTCCTCAAGGTGATAAGACACAGAAAAACACATAAGAGATATCTCTATTATTTGACACGCAGACCAGCCAAGTGTAATTCCCAGAGGTAAAAAGATAAGGGGTGTGAGATAAAAGAGAAACAGAAAGAGAAAAAGATGCATGCCATTTAATTTCACACAAAAGCCCTATATCCAGTTCCTTTATCTTTCTGTTTCCAGTTTGTGCTCCTCATCAGAGTGAAACGATGGCACAGTGAATCAGCATTATGGTCACATGACCATCGGGAGATCCCTCCACAGTACAGCCATGTGATTGGCTGGAAGCTTCTCCCACAGCCAAAGCTGCTTCCCAGAAACCTGAGATGAGAAGGAAAGAAAAAGAGAAGAGAGAAAAGAAAGAGAGAGAGAGAGAGAGAGAGAGAGAGAGAGAGAGAAGGCTAATACTATGTGTTTTTGATTATGTGTGTGTAACTTATCTGACCTTTTTGACTTTATAGGGTTTATTTAACCCTATAAATACTATTATATTTGATCCACAAATTTCTAAGGCCTCTAAATTATTATAATCTACTTCATGCCTTCTGTCGTCTGCTTGAGTTTATATTTTTAAGCAAATGAAAGACTTTTTAGTATACATTTTTATAAAGAAAACATGAGCATATTCTCCTATATCATATATGAGCCATAAAAGCCTGATGTATCAAATATGATACTTAAGACAAAAACACACAAATACAAATTTATTTTTACATTTTATCATTCATTTTGTTTAAAAGTTTAGTAAACTGTTCTGATTAAAGTCAGGCTTTACAGGGTTACGCAATATCATTCCGGAAAACCAGAAACAGACATAACAGTGTTATGAAGCTTAAAAATGTCCCGGTGTTAGATGCACAATTATAAAATATTATGGAAAAGGGCAAAACAATCCTATAGGCTTACATTAACCAGAATATCATAGAAAAATGTATGGGCTGTTTAACTTGAGCAAGGGTTGGTTCAAAGACAACGACATTTTAAAATCAACTTATAAATGATTGCATTTAAAATCCTGTTAAAGACTGTGACACACTCTTCACCATCACATATACACACTAACTCCTACACCTCGGGTTTAATGTCACAGTGCGATACAGTAGTAGAGTCTGGATGAGAAAACACTGCGGTGGTTTCAGTGGAGTGGGCGTAAATGCGCTCGTGGTTTTACGTCGTATAGCCACGGGGTACATTACCATAACATAACCTTAATAAAGCTCTTCATTCTCTAATATAGTCACATTAAAGTGTGGGAATGGGGATTATCACTAATAATTTATGCATGGAGTCATGTGCAATATCAGTTCTCTTATAAGTAGGCCTATATAGAGCCTAATTTATATAAAAAATGGAATTGACTTGTTTTACACTGATTATGCTTGACTATGTGTTATGTCGTACAAAGCCTTAAACTGCTAACTGCCATAGAACTTAATAAGGAAGTTAAGTAAAACACTTTTTGTTAAAATACTTAAAGGGATAGTTCACCCAAAAATGAAAATTAGCCCATTATTTACTCACCCTCAAGCCATCCTAGGTGTATATGGCTTCCTTCTTTCAGATGAATCCAATCGGAGTTATATTAAAAATTGTCTTTGAACTTCCAAGCTGTTTAATGGCAGTCAGCGGGTGTTTGTGTGCTAGTCCAAAAGAAGTGAAATAAAGCGCATGCATCCATAATAAAAAGTGCCTCACACGGCTCCGAGGGTTGAACAAAGTCCTCCTGTAGTGCATTGATGTGTTTTTGTAAGAAAAATATCCACATTCAAAACTTAATAATAACTTTAATCTAGGTTGCGCCAACAGTTGTACACGGAAGCAGCTCCGGGAGGATGACGTATGATGTCGGCGTTGCCAAAGTCCCTTTGAGACAAGTCATGTCACTCGGCGGCCATCTTTGAAATGCCTCTCGGGCATGCAAGTGCAGCTCCTATCTCTTTTAATGGGGAAACATCAAATTCTCCAAATGTTCACTAAGCTTATGATTAAATTTCATATTTGAAATCACCAATGAAATCTGACAACAACTGTGTCATAAATGTTGTTTCTTTTGCTCAAATAGCGTCATAAAAAGCTTATTTTTCAGGCTAGATCAGCCAGTGCGCATGCGCAGTCCTAAGCACACGTCTCAAAACGTTGACTGTTTCTATAGCAACCGGGACTTCTAACGGCAGCTGCAGTGACGCGCTGACCTTACCGATTAGCGATTGGCTCTTTTGCTTAGAAGGTGGGGCTTCCTGCGACTGAGTGGCCATGTTAAGCGTTGCATTTGTCCCCATTCAAAACTATACGAGTGACACGTCTTGGGTATTCTATAGTATTGGCGTGCGCATGGCACCATGAGGTCCGTAAAACCAATGTTTGTTTACTTTAGCAAAGGAAAACCAGTCTCCTCTTGGCTTATATCAAAATCCGCTGGACTTCGCTTACAAATCCTTCGTTTTGTACTTCTAATAATGACGTTGGTTCCTTTTATATCTCTCTCTTGCGCTTCCGCATTCGTCACTTCGTGAGCGGCGTATGCGCCGCCACCGCTACGGCACCGCCCGTGTGTGCGTGCTGGCTTCCGTGTATAACTGGTGGGAGGGCCCGGCGAGCTAGATTAAATTGATTATTACATTTTAAATATGGTTATTTTTCTTACAAAAGCGCATCGATTCGCTACAGGAGGACTTTGTTCACCCCCCGGAGCCGTGTGAGGCACTTTTTTACTATGGATGGATGCGCTATATTTCACTTCTTTTGGACTGATGAACTGCAACATCCGCTGACTGCCATTAAACAGCTTGAAAGATCAAAGACAATTTTTTATATAACTCCGACTGGATTCGTCTGAAAGAAGAAAGTTGTATACACCTAGGATGCCTTGATGGCGAGTAATTCATGGGCTAATTTTCATTTTTGGGTGAACTAACCCTTTAACTTTGATTTGGCGTTAGCATGCTGCTAAGCTAACAGGATGACACTCCAACAAACATAACAATCAACAGATGACACAAAACAATATTTATTAAAACATACTGCTATTAAATTTAATGTAAGGTTACAATCAACATTTCTATTGCCTCATTTGCCATTTTGGATTTTGTTTTTCACTGAGCTTGTCGCAGTGCATTCTTGTTGATGAGCATGTTTGTTATCATTCAGATGGAAAATGAAAAGACAAAGTGCATTGAAACTAAAAAGTCAAATACAAAAACATTTACATAAGGTGCTGTTTTCATTTTGATATTTGACTCATTTTCCAACAAGTCATCTTCACATCCTTGTCATAAGGTCTTTGTTTGGGGAACGATCAAGATTGTTTTCCGGTAGATTATTTGTTCATTGTTATCAACTTCATGATCTACTGTATAATTTTTAAAGGTATGAATACGTAATGCAAATATATTTGTAGGCATGTCACCACAAATTACTTTACGTGGCAGCACAAATACATTTTAAAGCTAATGATAACCAGAAGAATAGTATATTTCAAATTTCTTTATCTAATAAAAGCTTTCTTCTAGTCATGTTTTTACTTGTGAATGAACAGAAGCAAGTTTCTTAACTGTACTTGATGTATTATGGAATCGCCGTCCCCCAGGTGTCCTTTCAGAGAAAAACTTCAGTCTTAGAGTAATGGTAAAAGAGCTCTGACATGTAATTTGTAAAGTGAAATGCTTGTCAATAAACTATGTCATAATGCTCTTTAATATACTGGGAGAGTTCTGATCGTGCCCACCTGTGGTTTGGGTTCACGGTTGGTTCCTATAGTAAGTGACATGTACAGATTCTGTAGGAGGCTGGAGTTTCTAGGTCTGCTCATCACTTGTTACGCTCAGAGAGTTACAGTAAACACTTGAAGCATGTTCACTTAGGTACTTTTTGATCTGCAAATCATTCAGTGTTGCTTTGTCAATCCATTTCTACAAGATTGCATTTTGTTTTATTCTGTGTGTGCATTTTTGTTTTATAATGTCTGTGTGAGTAATGTTTTTTGTTTTTTCAGTGATCTACGTAATTATTCTTCATTACTATGATTAAGTATTATTTTGTAGAAATTGCTCCTGAGTGCCATTGAAAATTAATACTTGTACATTTCTATAGAAAAAAAAACATACTTTACACCTTTCAATTTCATTTAGATTTTCATATTTTGCTCATTATCATTTGTCAAATCCATTCCAGTGTACAAATGTAAATTGCCACAACCTTTATATGTCAATCATTTTGAATTAAAGCAAATATGGGTGAATTTGTCTCAAGCATGAACATTCATGTTAACTATTCTATAAATCAGAACTGACAGTAAAGTTAGCAGCGAGTTAACAGGCTTCATGATAGACACTTAAGGGTAATTTCTATGTACTTTTTACACCCTTTCTGTTTTACATACAGTATAAGCGCTTTGAAATCGGGGGTAAATTTGTAAACTTTTTCTCCTCCGTTTGTGGGATTGTGGCAGTTCAAGCCTATTGACTTTAATGTTGTGTCACAACACCACCCTACTTTGGGAGAAAGCTGACATGAGCTAACAGTGTGTGAACCTACAGTAATTACACACACTGCTGAGTGACTTACAGTAACAGCCTTCTCTGAATTACCGCACCAAAAATATATACGACCATGCCATTTCTTCCTCAAGTATACATGAATTTGTAATCTAATGGAAACATTCGAGATCATTTGGATTGTGGGCCACTTTGCACTCATCTTGTAAAGTTATGCTATTCATGTTTTGAAAATGATGCCTCAGTTTAATGCAAATTTTTGAACATAATTATTTTAGAGGACGATGAGCTCATTCAGATCACGAAGAAGAAAAAAAAAAGAGAAAAAAATGCCAGTTAGCCACAAAAGGAAAGTTCACACCCTAAGGTTGTTCTAAACCAGTCTTATTATTTTAATTTCAAATAAGGAATAAAAGCATTTTTTATTTAATTTACAGATATATTCTCTGAAGTCTTATTATTTTTTCACAATTATTCATTCAAGTAATTTTATACTGTACTGTTATATCATATTTCTTAGACGTTTAGGTTGTTTTTCTGAAAAACAATGAAAAACGGGATCATTTTATTTTATTTTATTTTACAGATGAATTAGAGTCCAATTTGGAAATTAACTGTGACCTAAAAGCCTTCACTAAACAAGTCTGTTCCTGTTCATTTCATCCCTTATCAGGTAATCTCTAACAGATCCCCTTACCTGACTTTGACTATTAACTATACACAACACAACTGGCTCCAGTTTACCATTAGGGCACATAGCCAAGATACCAAGCTTGACACAAAGACAGCAGAATCAGGGCATTGCGGAGCAGCTAATTACAAGAGCACAGATAAAGTAGCTCTCCCAGCTCGCTACATCAATAATGTAGAGTGCCGCTATCCACAGCCTGCACCAGCTAGACAGATTCAGGACATCCACAGTAGCCTTTGTCAAAAACAGCCTCTGTGCCCCTCTCTTGCTTTCTCTCTTCCTAACCATCAGTTTCTTCTCTTTCTCTTGTGAAATTGTCTTTGGGGGTCCTGAGTCCACTCCTATGGCTCCAAAGTGATCTTCAGGTCTCAAGTGAGCTTTGGCCAGAGAAACAGTTAGATTTGTTTGGAATGTTGCATTATTCTGATAAATTATTTATGTAATATTCCTATTGAACAGACTTAGAGTTAAGCATTCTGTAAATCATTGATATTCATCTATACTGGCTCTATTAGGGTTATTATCAATGAGTTTTTGTCATTCTATGAATTTCAATTTTCAATCCATTGTATTTAAAATAGAAATTGCAATGCATGCTCACTGGAAAAATGTACTTGTGGTGACATTTCTGCAAACTATTGTGTTCCTTTTTGCAAACCCTTTCAAAGTAAAATGTCCAGTGGTTGGCACTAAAAGCCTGTTGATGAACGGGAATCTGACAAAAATTTATTACAGTGATTGTTGAATGTATCACAGCAGTTTGGGAATGAAATGTACGATAAGTGACGCTAAAAGCTTAAAGCTCTATTGCGTTTAAAAATAACGTACTACCTACACTAAATCATACCTTAAACCTAACCGAAAAATGTTAAACAAGCAAACATTTTGCATTGCAAGTTGTACCAGGTGCGCTACTGAGCAAGTTTACTACATCAGAAAAGCCATGCATAGGAAGCTGGTTATGTGATGCAAATGTTAAAATGCATTTATTTAAAAATCATGCACTATGATAAAGTGTTTTGAGCACATAACTTAGTATTGTGCAAGGAACCACATAAAAAATAAGTCTTTATTGATCAGTAATCAGCCCTGTATTCATAATTCGTGTGCAGACATGTGAAGCTTAAAATTTTATAAAAGCACATCATTTAATAAACACTGCATTTTTATTTTAAAACTTGTGTATTATTTTTTGAGCTTTTAGTCATTAGGATTTAAGCATCACACTGTCATTGGAACAAAGTTGTAAATTTGATATAACTTGTGGTAAGTCTCACGATCATTGCTATTTTAACATCTACAAATTGGCTCCTTTCACTTTCATTGTAAATGCCCCACTAAAACCTATATTCTTTTTCTTTTTTAAAGAAATTGAGGGAAGAAATTAAGTGGTAATCAACATTGTGTCACAAGTGCTGTCAACTGAGCCTAACTTGCACTGAATCCAGAATATTATTTTAAGGTAGTTCAGCCTGCAGTCTATTTCGTATTTTACATGTGTATATAAACACTACACCAAACAGACAGTGCTAGCCTGCATGTGACTAACATGGGTGTCGCTAGGCCATTTTTAGGGGGGCTATAGCACTAATATCTGACTGGCAATTTCTGTTCTTTGTATAAAATACAGTTAACAAAATATCAATCGGTTCCCCATCTACTGTCTAAGTTTTCGCTGCGTTCACCCCTCATCACACCACAACTGTTTCCTCCAGTGAAAATTAAGCACATATGAAAGCATTCTTTATAAAACGATAATGTTTCCATTTTCATTTGAAAATTTAACTTTCTATGTAATACATTTTCCAGTGCATGTGGCAAAGAGGTTTGCATACTTGAGATAAGGAAAGAGGGTTGTACTAGAAATACAAACAGTAAAAATTTGTGTGTGTATATATTAGTCACAAATTATATTATACTGTCTTAGATATTACAGACCCTCATATTATACCCCACTACAATGAAAATGAAAAATTCCTAGGAATCGCCCCTGGTGACCTAAACAACAGTCTTGCACTCTACACACACTTCATTTGATTTGAATCAGGGTATTTGGCTCTGCTTGCTGTATGAGCCCAGACTAATGAAATGAGTCTGTGTGTCTATGGAGAGGTCAGTGGGTCCATGAGGGCGTAATTGATGTCTACGCATGAGAAGAGAGAGAGAGAGAGAGACATAGAGAGAAAGAGGTCTGTGAGCATAAGGGTGAGTTATTGATGTATTTGTGACTAGTTGTCATGTTTAGGTCACTTTGGCGTAAGTACCTACTAAATATTCAGCATCTGGCTCAAGGGCAAAGGAAACAAATCATAGGACAGGCAGCAGGATAGGATGCTGAGTGGAGGGAAGAGGACAGAAATGGAAAGGAGAAAAAGGAGTGGAAAAACAAAGGGACAATCCATCATGAGCCTCTTTTATCATTGCAGATTTGGAGTTAGATAGGAAAAGTACAGGGAATTTACCAAAACAAAACTCACTGGGCAGATCCCATCAGTCTCTGAAAATCCCAACCTCAAAGCACAAACTCTGTAACTAGTGCCACTGGATACTCTAAACATATGTCCACAATAAAGAAAAGGAAAAATCTAGTTTAAAACACATGTGCCAAGTTTTTAGAAATGTGTTTATGATGATTTCATATGGTTTTGAAAAGCTTTTGTACCATTTTTGAGAAGTTTAAATATAAAGTGTCATGTGGTGTAGCTATGCACCAAGTAAAAAATAAAAAATAAATAAAATATCCTGTATATATATGTGTGTGTGTGTCACGGTGTGGTGTAGGAGAGATGCACGAATATGAATAAGATAAATATAAACCATCTTTAATAATCCACATAAGGGTAATCCATAATAGGGACACACACACACACACACGAGTAACTTCGACAAGACCTGAAATATGGGCCAAATATGGGCACAGAGGCAGAAAACACAACAAACAGCCCATATCTGTGACAATATATATATGTATACACACACCACCACACACACACACACACAAACACACACACACACACACAAACACTCTGAAAATAAAAGGTTCTTTATGGATTATGGTTCGTATGAAGAACCTTGAACATACAGGGACCGCAAATGCAGAAAAAGGTTCTTTATTCAAAAAAGTGCTTTAGATTTGTAACATGTTCTTCAAAATTGTTCTTTTTTTTAATGTTCATTGAAAGTTCTTTTTGGGAACCAAAAATGGTTCTATTGCAGGGTTCCTCAATTAGTTTTCGCAGAGGGACGAATTCTGCCAACAATACCAAGCCAAGGGCCTGTATATGTATTAGTGCTGTTAAACGATTAAATAGCATCCAAAATAAAAGTTTTTGTTCACACAGTATATGTGTGTGTACTGTGTATATACATTATGTATATATAAATACACACACATGCATGTATATATTTCAGAAAAATATTATCTTATATTTTAAATATATTTATTTATAATATAAATTATATGAATATAAATAAGATCTGTCTGCTGCTTTTGATACGGTGAACCACCAGATTCTCCTGTCAACCCTATTGGAAAATGGCATCTCAGGAACCGCACGCCAGTGGTTGGAGTCTTACCTTTCAGATAGGTCCTTCACATGTCTTTTTGGCGGTGCTGGGGTATCTGGAGAGGCGAGGTGTCCAAGTCGCAACATCTAGCTACTGGGGTGCCTCAGGCCTCAGTTCTTGGACCACTTCTCTTCTCTGTCTAAATGGCATCACTATGTTCTGTCATTCAGAAATATGGCTTTTCATACCACTGCTATGCTGATGTGACACTCAACTCTACCTCTCATTCTATTCTGATGATCCGACGATAGCTGCTCGCATCTCAGCTTGTCTAACAGACATTTCTTGTTGGATGACGGACAATCACCTTCAACTCAACCTGGCTAAGACAGAACTGCTTGTGGTTTCAACAAACCCATCACTTTATCAAAATTTCACCATCCAGTTAGGCTCATCAACCATAACTCCTTCAAAAACAGCTAGAAACCTTGGAGTTGTGATTGATGATAAGATGAATTTCTCAGACCACACTGCTAAAACTGCCCATTCCTGCAAATTTGCTTTATACAACATTAAGAGGATCAGGCCCTTTCTTTCAGAACACGCAACACAACTCCTTGCTCAAGCTCTTCTATCCAGGTTGGACTATTGCAATGCTCTCTTGGCAGGTCTCCAGCCACTTCTATCAAACCTCTACAATTAATCCAAAATACCACTGCAAGATTAATCTTTAATGAGCCGAAAATAACGCATGTCACACCTCTGTTCATCAGTTTGCACTGGCTACCAGTAGCTGCTCGCATTAAATTCAAGGCATTAATGTTTGCCTACAAAACCACCACTGGCTCATTTACCTAAATTCATTACTTCAGAGTGATGTGCCCTCTAGAAGCTTCGCGTTCGCAAAATGAACGGTCGTATTATTGTGCCATCTCAAATCGGCACAAAATCACTTTCACTGACTTTTAAATTAAATGTTCCCTTCTGGTGAAATGACCTGCCCAACTCAATCAGAGCAGATGAGTCCTTAGCCATCTTCAAGAAACGACTAAAAACACATCTGTTCAACCTTTATTTGACCCTCTAACTCTAGCACTTTCTATTCTATTTTAATTCTACTTTATCTATAATTATCTGCTTTTTTTTAAACAACAAAAAACAAACAAACACTAGCTTTCTATTTTTGCTATTCTATCTACTTGTTTTCTTTTTGTGTGTGTGATGGTGTGTATATATATAATAATATATATATATATATATGACATTTTATATGTATAGGGGTGAGTATATATGTATGTATGTGTGTGTAGTAATATATGTATGGTAGTGTGTGGTCGTTATATCTATATATATATATATATATATATATAATATAGTATATATATATAACTTGCTACTGTATGCGTTAGGACTAACGAGACTTGCATTTGCACTTATAAATTGTTGCTATTTTGTTAGTTTGGAATGGTTTTCGGTCCTCTATTGTAAGTTGCTTTGGTTAAAAGCATCTGCTAAATGACTAAATAAATAAATAAAACTAAATAAATAATATTAGACAGTAAATACATGAAATATTTTCTTAAATATATACATGCATGTGTGTGGATTTATATATAAATAATAAATATACACAGCACACACACATACTATGTAAACAAAATTAAAAAACATTTTTTATTTTGGATGCGATTAATCGTGGATTAATCATTTGACAGCACTAAGTATAATTTATATATACATACATACATACTACATACAAACTATATACTGTATATATATACTAAATTGACACCCTTGGTAAAATTATGAGCAAAGAAAGCTGTGAAAAATAAATCTTGCATTAATTATCTTTGATTTTCATTAAAAAAACTTCACCAAAATTTACACTTTCATTAAAGATAAAACAATTGAAAAAAAAAGTGGGGAGAAAAACAAACTGTAACACGAGAGGGGCGGGGGCCGAGGCCGTGGGAACGGAGCGAGGCCGGTGGAGTAATTGCGACATGCGAGAAACCCGGACGCACTCACCGGTCTCGGTATCACGGAGGAGCTCGGACGGATACAAAGGAGGAGGGAACGAAAGGGAAAGACGAGAGGCCCTAGGCGGGACTGTATTTGGTTTTGTTTGTGCGCGACAGTCGTCCACGATGGGCTGTCGTCCTATTTTGTGTTTATTTTATTATTAAAATCTTAAATGTTCGCCAGTTCCCACCTCCTTCTTCCTGATCTACGAACTTTGTTACATTGGTGCCGAAACCCGGGAGGAAGGAGGGACACGCTGTCAGAGAGCCCTCGCTGCTGAGGGGGATCGCGGTGCTGAGGAGATCGGGCAGCAGGAAGAAGCGGAGAGACCGCCGGTGGCTGCCCGAGGCGGTGGTGCTGGAACGATGGAAGATGAGGTGGGACGGAGAGCTCGCTGCCGCGCTCCTGGGTCGAGGAGGGGTGGCTGCCGTCCGTGAGGGAGCGGAGGAGTCTGCCCGTTCGCCAGGAGGCCGGAGCCTGCTGCCATCCGCCATGATTGGGGAGGAGCAGGGAACGGGGGACTCGCTGCCGGCTGCCCTCAAGAGGAGGAGCCATCGCCGTCCGCCAGGAGGCGGAGGAGTGGTGGGCCGTCCACCAACGATGTCCAGTACCATCGCATGGCACCGCGAGTGAGAGCCTCTCAGCCGGTTGAGGACCAAGCGGCAGTGTGTCTGGGAACCGGACCCAGAATTTTTTTTCTTTTCCTCTCTCCCCTCTCTCGTCTCTGTCTCTCCTCATCCTTCCGTCTCCTTTTCTCTCGCCTCGTCTGTCTGTCCTTACCCCCAGGTACGCCGCGGCCGCCGTGATAGACTCCCCCGGAGGGGGGAGGTGGGCAGTAGAGCACAGTCTCGTGAGTACCCCCCGGCCTGAGAGGGACGATGGGGGTATGTGACGAGAGGGGCGGGGCCGAGAGCCGTGGGAACGGAGTGAGGCCGGTGGAGTAAATGCTAATGCGCGACACCTGCGCCACTCACCGGTCTCGAGTCCCACGGAGGAGCTCAGGAAGGATAAAAGGAGGAGTGACGACAGTGAAAGAAAGACGAGAGAGGACCAGGCCTGGATTATTTATGTTGTTTTGGTTTTGTTTGTGTGCGGCAGTTGTCCGCGAGGGGCTGTCGCGCTATTTTGTGTTTGTTTATTTTATTAAAGTTTGTGTAAATGTTCGCCGGTTCCCGCCTCCTTCTTCCTGACCTACAAACGTTTGTTACACACACATTATGAAATAAATGTTTTATTCACCAATGCATGTTGGCTACCATTACTGGGAAACCTCGACATTCTTGAGTAAAATATCTCTGAAGTATAGTCTCATTCATATTTATATTTTTTTTTAGCACACCAGGGTAACTATGAGCATGAAATTGTCCAGCCATGACTTCCTGTATCACAGGATTATAAATATGAGGAACAAAAAGGCCAAATACCCTTAATCATCTATCACAAAGAGTGAAACCAAAGAATATAAGTTCTGATGTACAGAACAAGATTGTTGAGCTTCACAAAATAGAAAGTGGCTTTAAGAAAAGAGCTAAAGCATTGAAAATCCCCATTTCCACTATCAGGGCATTATTAAGAAGTTCCAATCAACTAAAGATGTTACAAATCTGCTTGGAAGAGGAGGAGTCTATTCGTCCTAAGCACGCACGATGAGGAGGAGAGTTTTAGTGGCCAAAGAGTCTCCAATGATCACAGCTGGATAATTGAAGAGATTAGTTGAATCTTGGGGTCAGAAGCCTAAAAAAATATATATCAAACAGCCCCTACATCACCACGTTGTTCAAATGGGTTTCCAGAAAAAAAACTCCTGGCTCATCCAAAAACAAACTCCAGCATATTCAGTTGTCAGACACGGAACATGGAACTTCAAATGGGACTGGCTTCTATGGTCAGATGAAACATAAAAAAGAGCTTTCTGGCAGCAAACCCACCAAATGGGATAAAAACCCACGCCCACGGTTACCCCATGCCCACGGTTAAATATACTGCTGGATCTTTAATGTTTTGGGCCTATTTTTCTGCCGGAGGTCCTGGACATCTTGTTCAGATATCATGGAAACTGACTGCCTCTGTTAGAAATCTTATAATGGACCATGGTTGGATCTTCCATCGGGACAATAATCCAAAAGAAACATCAAAATAAATACAAAAATGGGTCACTGAGCACAAAATAAAGCTTTTGCCATAGCCCTGTAGAAAATGAGTGGGGTGAACTGAAGAGAAGAAGCACCAACATGGAGCTAGTATTCTGAAGGATCTGGAGAGTTTCTGGATGAAGGAATGGTCTCTGATCTCTTGTCAGGTGTTCTCCAAACTCATCAGGCATTATAGGAGAAAACTCAGAGCTGTAATCTTGGGAAAAGGACGTTGTTTACATTTATTTTTAATAAATGGATGGATTCAAATCTTCGGTAGTCATATAATTGGCCTTTAAGTCACATACTCAAAATGTACTGTATGCATTATTTTACTAAATAACAAAATATCAAACCAAATGGCATATTGGTTTAATAAATGCTAGTCCCTTTCTCAACCATTTTTGTGATAATCCTACCTATCCAGATAGTTTAAGGGGCCAGTGTGTTCTTCAGTTCCAAAAGATTAATTTCTATGTGCATTTTTAGTGTAAATCTACAGTACATGACCATGGATGCAAGGATGTTTAGGCATATGGTCGTATGTCTAATCTGATGTAAGAACTGCAGGGTTGTGATCAGGTGACATCATCACGCTGTGACTCATCAGAGCCACACTAATGCAGCTCCTCTGCTGAAGTCATCAGCCTGCAGCGTCCGATCAAACTGATCCTAGATCTGCTTTAAAGTGGCGTGATCAACCTGCTGTGAGTCATGAAGGGCCACCATCACCCATCTGCCAGGAATTAAAAGCAGCATTACCGCTGCTGCCTTTCAGAAGGGTAAAGAAAGAAGGAATGCGGGCAGATTGCTGAGCTTGCTGATTGTAAGCCTGGGCTGCTTGTCAATTAAACCATGGCCAGCTTTGACAGCAAAGCTATTCATTTAGCACTCAGATAAAACAAGTCACACATACACTCAACAGCAGCACACGTTTCTTCATCCTGAACAGATGCTTTTTGTTCATTCCATATCTTAAAGAGCTCATATCGTGGAATTATTTTGCTTGATCTTTTGAGGTGAATTAGCTTAATGCTCAACAAAGCCATTTTGGATGGAAAAACAGTATGTCCAGCTATAGACAGGCTCTAAAAGCTGCCGGGGCCGAGCATATCCACAAACTCATAGAAAATAACCAAAACAATCCAAGGTTTTTATTTAGCACAGTGGCTAGATTAACAAATAACCAGACGCCACCCGATCTAAATATTCCCTCACAGTTTAATAGTAATGACTTTATGAATTTCTTCACTGATAAAATAGATAACATCAAAAATACAATAACAAATGTAGATTCTATAGCGTATAATACTTCAGCTTCATTCATTGCACCAAAAGATAAACTGCAATGCTTTACAACTATAGGACAGGAAGAGCTAAATAAACTTATCATCTAAACCAACAACATGCCTGTTAGATCCTGTACCCACTAAATTACTAAAAGAGTTGTTACCTGTAGCAGAAGAACCACTTCTCAATATTATTAACTCATCGTTGTCTTTAGGTCACGTCCCAAAAACATTCAAGCTGGCGGTTATTAAGCCTCTTATTAAGAAACCACAACTAGATCCTAGTGAACTGGCAAATTACAGACCCATTTCAAATCTTCCTTTTATGTCTAAAATTTTGAAAAAGTCTGCTCAATTGTGCTCCTTCCTGCAAAAAAATATCTCTATGAAGAATTTCAGGCCCCATCATAGCACAGAAACTGCACTTGTGAAAATTATAAATGACTTGCTTCTTGCGTCAGACAAAGGCTGCATCTTATTGCTAGTTTTACTTGATCTTAGTGCTGTGTTCGACACTATAGATCATGACATACTCATAGATCGATTACAAAACTATACAGGTATCAAGGGCAGGCTTTAAGATGGTTTAGATCGACCTGTTCGATACTACCATTTTTTCATTTAAAATGGGGCGGTATTCAATTAAACCAGTAAAATATGGAGTCCACAAGGATCTGTCCTAGTCTATGCTATTTTGCAATATGCTGTTGCCCTTGGTAATATATAGAAAAGACGGATTAGTGTGCACTGTATGCTGATGATACTCAACTATAATCCAACAAGACCAGATGAAAACTTCTAATTAGCTAAGCTAACAGAGTGCGTGAAAAAATTTAAATGGATAAGGGACCGAGATATGACAATTGGACCAAATGATGTACAGTACACAGAATCTCTTGGATTACAATTTGCAACTAGAAGGATGTACTGTTACTTCCTCTACAGTAAAAAAATCTGGGTGTTATATTAGATAGCAACTTGTCTTTTGAAATCATATTTCCCATGTTACAAAAAAGGCATTCTTCCATCTTAGAAACATTGCCAAGGTACGAAACATGATACCTGTTTCTGATACAGAAAAGCAAGTTCATGCATTCATGACCTCTAGACAGGACTATTGTAATGCACTGCTAGGTGATTGTCTTTGCATCTTCAATAAACAAGCTTCAGGTAGTCCAAAATGCAGCGGCTAGTGTGCTTACCAGGTCAAGAAAATATGATCGTATTACCCCAAATTTACAGTCTCTGCACTGGCTACCCATTAAGTTCCATATCAGTTACAAAATAATATTACTTGCCTACAGGGCCCTTAACGGGTTAGTTCCTGCATACCTAACTAGTCTTCTACAACGCTACAATCCATCACGCTCCCTAAAGTCGCAAAACTCTGGACTCTTGGTAGTACCTAGGATAGCAAAATCCACTAAAGGAGGTAGAGCTTTTTCGCATTTGGCTCCCTAACTCTGGAATAGCCTTCCTGATAACGTTCGGGGTTCAGACACACTCTCTCTGTTTAAAACTATATTAAAGACTCATCTCTTTGGCCAAGCATTCAAATATTGCATCTCATAATCTTTTAATGAAGTTATATCTAATCAAATGCACATTATTATTCCTTAGGTTGGGTTTAAACAAATCAATTTTGCTTGGTTGGAACATCAGCTATGCTAATTATGTCTCTATTTATTTCTCTGTTTTTGCCACGGGATTGCCACTAGGATTTACACAAGCTTCAGTCTGGATCCAGAACACCTGAGAAGAGATGATGCCAAGCCCTTAGAGGACCTCAGATGATGCCAACCCTGAAAA
Source organism: Sinocyclocheilus anophthalmus (assembly GCA_018155175.1). NCBI lineage: Eukaryota > Metazoa > Chordata > Actinopteri > Cypriniformes > Cyprinidae > Sinocyclocheilus > Sinocyclocheilus anophthalmus. The sequence goes on along the minus strand of JADLZN010005996.1, from coordinate 618,071 downwards.
AACATACAGAACTACCAAATTTAAATTAATTTGAATTTCACATACATTTAATCTTTCTCTCAGTTTTAAAAAGAAGTACACTTACTGGTACTTTAAAAATCATACTTTTAAAAAATAGTACTTATTATGGAAACAGAAAATTAGTTTTGTACGAACCGACGGTAATGTTTTCAGACACTTTACTGCATGTTTTTTTTTTTTTTAACAACTAAATTAAATAGATATTTTTTTCATTAGGAGTGTTTTTGGACCCAATAGGATGTGAGTAATTTGTATGTGCAATTGCATAATTACTTTTATTGTAATATGATTAAAATTCACTGCCAAATGTACTGACAAGCACAAACAAGTTGCAATTTTGTATATTTAAAATATATTAATTTTAAAAGTAATACCAAATAACACAGAACAGTTCAAATTGTAATCAAGTACTTAACATGTAGCCTACTTTACTACAGTATGTTAACCAATGCATCAAAATAAGTGCATGACAAAAGATTATTGAAACCCCATGATTTAAATTGTGCTTTAAAATAAATCTTTTAATTTGGCATTATTAAAACGGCACTTTAAAAGTTTACTTAAATTGTTAAGAAACATAGTCATGAAAGTCTATTCTGTTTAAGAGCCTACATTTAAGTGACATACTATTTCATTAATATTATATTATCTGCAAAAAAACATTCTTTTAAGATTTGAAGTACACTAAAAGGGCACATTCAATACAATCAAGCACACTTCTTTTTCACAAGGGTCTGATTTACACCCTCCTCCACCTTTACTACATCTTTCCTAACAAGACTCCTTTACAATGTGTTCCTGTTGCAGCCTATCAGTCATAACCACTCATACATACAATTGTTGTATCTAGTTTCTGGTCCCCTGGCAGAATCTCTGAGGGTCAGGACACATCCCCTTGCTTCCTTTCCTTACTATCTGCTCCCTCACCTTTCACCTTTCCCACAATCCTCACACCCTTCATCTGCAGGAGCCGAAAGGTTCACATAGATTCCAAAATGGGCTTCTAACATCTTTTTACAGCCTAATCTGGACCTTAAAGCATCAAACTGTGTCATTATTTACTCACAGTAGTACCGTTCCAGAACTTCCCCTTTAACTTTTCACCTTCACTATTAGATATAGTTATTGTATAAAGCACTAAGCCAGTAATTTTTGAGAGCGAAATGCAGAACAATAATTAATTTGTTAGCCAAATGATGAATCAAATACCACAAGCACACAAACAAGTGCAAGTGTATGCATTAAGGAAACAAAGAAATGCAGTCATTTATGCAAAAACCACAAAAGAGTGAAGTCTTTGAGCCACTTTCAGTTGGCACTCTGCCTAGCTGCAACATGACGGAAGGCAGAAGATATGGGTTTCTGTCTTCATCACACTGCCTCTCACTGACTGTATAGCATTATGCAGCTGCTTCATGTTATTGACAGTGAGTGTGCGTGAGAGAGAAACACTGACAGAGGATGAGAGATGAGTGTGAATTATGGTCTGGCTGAGTAGCAGGTATGTTTATTTTAAAAGGGTGGATTACATGCAACAAGTTCACACTAAGCAGCTCCTTTGCATAGCTACGGCTTCATGACCTCATGCACAGGTGTCTCTAGCACAACTAGTGCAAGCTACTAACGGTCAGCTATCGTAAAAATGTTTAAAACACTGTTTTAGAAAGCATTTTATGATATGTGAATCTCAAGTAATAATAAATAATGACAGTATTTGTGTTTTCTTGATGCATTCTGTGATTTTGTGGTGCTTGAGTAACCTACTGTTGCTTGATTAACACAGTTAGTTTTGATAGTGTTGATTTAACGTTGTTTGAAAATACGTGACATTTATGCTTACAGATTTGAAAAGCCTTTTATATGCTACTTTTATTATTCACCCAAAAATGAAAATTCTGTGGTCATTCACTTACCCTCATGTCGTGCCAAACCCAATACTTTCACTTATCTTATCGAAGCATAAATAAAGACATTTTTTATGACACTATAGTGAGAACATTTTATGATGTGGTGATTTAATGATGACGTGATTCAAAACATATGATTTTTAGAAAAAAAAGCAAGTATGAATGTCCACGCCTAAACCTAACCATCTGTGGGGTGTAAGCTGATAGTAAAAAAAAGTATGAATGCAAATTTATAAGAACTGGCAAAAAATGTAAAATAGTTACAAATTGTGCTGAAACATAAGAGATTTCTGTCCCTTCACTTAAAGTCCATTCCACTAAACTCTGATAAAATACATTTTCAGAAGAGATATGTCATATGCTTTATACTGTATGTTGTGCATCAAGTATATTTGATGTGCTCTTGGGGCTCGTGGGGCCTAATGGTTAGAGAGTCAGACTTGTACCCAAAGGTCGCGGGTTTGAGTCTCAGGTCCGGCAGGGATTGTAGGTGGGGGAAGTGAATAACCAACGCTCTCTCCACCCTCAATACCATGACTGAGGTGAGACCTTTGAGCAAGGCACCAAAACCCTCAACTGCTCCCCGGGTGTGTTTGTTCACTTCTCACTGCTGTGTGTGTGCACTTAGATGGGTGAAATGCAGAGCGTATGGGTCACCACGTCCTTTCCTTTTTCCTTTCATCTCTCTCTCTCTCTATATATATACATACATACATGTGCACTGATCAATGTTTCTATGTTAATAAAAGCCTAAATTAAATCTGTGCAGCCATTGTTTCTCTTTAGAAGGTTTGAATTAAACCACTCGATTTATATTATATTACTAAACTTTTGAAGCGTCAAAGTGTTGATGAAAGGAGGGACACAAATCTTTCAGGTTTTATTAAAAATATCTTCATTTGTGTTTCTAAGATGAATGAAAGTCTTATGGGTTTGGACTGAGATGAGGGGGAGTAAATAATGACGGCGAATTTTGGTGAACTATCCCTTTAAGGACTGTCGTTTTGGTTTTTTAGCCTTTCTTTAGGCAGGGGACTTCCTTTAAAGGGGACATCGGATGCAAAATTCACTTTTACATGGTGTTTGCATATAAATGTGTCTTAGCAGTGTGTGGACACAACCACCCTGCAATGATAAAAAATCCATTTATCCCCCAAAAAAACCGAAACAGTCTCAAATATCAAAAAAAATAAAAAAAAAAAAAAAAAAAAAAAAAGTTCTTTGTTTTCTGAGCAGGTGACTTCAGACTGTCCGGTATTAGCATATCTCTGCTCTCAGCCAGTTTTACCGAATACACAAAAAAAAAACCGGAAGAGAGGGGCGGGGTGAGCAAGTGATCATACCATTTAAAGAGATATGCACCAAAACGCATCGCTGTGAACAGAGCTGTTTTTTGACAAAGTAAAAGGGAATTTTAAGCAAAGTATGTTGCAGACATTTCATGAAGACCAAATCATAAAATTTTGGAAAATGGTCTGTCTGTCTGTCTGTCTGTCTATCTATCTATCTTTATCTATAATATAAAAACAATGTGTCATATGTATCAAGTATGAATACCCAAGGATTTGTCTGTATCCATATAACGTCCTCACAGGGTTTACGGGCATATGTCTTATGATGTAATATTATTCATGAATGCCTGGAAAATGTCATAGTATCCCTATGAAGTTGGAATTACTGTGTAGGTTGAAAGAAAAACTGTCAAAATATGTTGAGTTGGCTCTGTCTTATTTTAGTACCAAAAACTGTTTATGTGTTTAGTACTTTGAGACTCATATAAAAACACATTCAGTGCTCAGAAGCTAATTTACATATTTAGTGCATTAACCTGTTTTTCTTCATGTCTCACATGAAAAAATATAACATTTTAGACGAGCAAGTGGAACTTTTCTCTTGTAAGAGGCCATTGACAAGTTAGCAACATATGAAGCGTTTGATGGGAGGAGAGAATATTTTGGGGGGTAGTGTGCGGGTCGGGACTATACCTAACCCCTCTCCTTCACCTCAGACTCAGACGGACCAAAGCGCTGGGGGTTAAAGAGTCTGGAAATTATGCATTTTGTAACATGCAGACAGAATCTGCTTTGACATTCCTGACAGACATTAACCAGACTTTGCTCTCCTTCACAGGGCTATCATTCAAACTCTCTTTTCATCCGTCCATACAGCTCTCTATTTGATTTGTAAATACATTCTCTGATAAATTTACACCTAAAGGACTCCTGCAACCAAAAATGAAAGACCTGTCATCATTTTACTCAGTCTCATGTCGTTCCAAACCTCTATGACCTTCATTCATCTGTGAAAAACAAAAAGAGAAATTTTGAAGAATGTTCACGCTGCCCTCTTCTCTGTGACATGGCTGTAAAAAAATAAATAAATAAATAAACTGCATTATAAAATTAGTCTATACTACTAATACGCTAGTCTTCCGAAACCATACAATGTGACAAAAACTGAAAATTAATATGTTAGTTATTCATTAGAAATCTTGCTTGCCATGTTTACCATTCACTTTCATTGTATGAAAAAGGCAGCTGCATTGAAAAAAGTAAAACAACCATGACATATATTTTAAATACATTTTTATATTGGTCTAATCAAAAATCATGGCTTCTGGTATAAGCTCGTTTTGTTCAGTCTGAGCAAGCAAATAATACTCCCTTTAGAAAAATTCAAAGAAACTATTTTGTTTATATAGTCTTGAATAGTAGAGTGCTGTAGTGCAGAACACATGCTGTCTAGCTTTATGACAAATTAGTGTGCATTTAATTGAAATTTCTGGTTAGTTATTTAATTAAGTTATATTAACAATTTGGTTTATGTCTAAAGGAAATAGATTGATCGAGTATGGTTTTGTCTTTGTGAAAATAAATATTTTTTTATTAATACCAAATCAAAATGTAAGGTTTAAACCAAAAAATTAATGTAATTTGAGAAAAACTAATACATTTTAGCAGTATTCTTTTTTTTTTTTTTGAAAGATTTTGGTCCAGAATGACTTTATTTTTTCATTGTGTTATATTTTGCTCAACTTTACCTTTGTTCCTTGGATGAAAGTCATATGGGTTTTGAAAGACATGAGGGTGAGTAAGTGAAGACAGAATTGTAGAACTGTCATTTTTGAACAACTTCTTCCACAAACGCAAAGTAACAAAAATGTTGTAAACATTCCATTTTTAGATCCAGAATCATAGGCATTTTATAAGCTCTAATATGTATGGATATTGTATTATTTATTGTGCTTCATGTGATATGATGTTGTCTACATGATGACCATTTCGTAGGGTTTTTAAATTTAAAAACATGGTAAAGAAAAGTGTACGCAGGACGGTGTTATATAGCTATATGCAACAATTTTGTAAATCAATGGAAAAAAAACACGATCCAGCCCAACACATCACATCAAACACTCTAGCAGACATAAACATACACCTCACTAATAGCTGAGGAAAACATTCGCCCCTTCCTCCCTGATGAACTGGGAAAACAACATACACAAACGGAGGAGAGACCCGCAGAGGTCCTGTTCAAATTTCCAGTGCCTCAGGACATCCAGCATCAGACTGACACACTACGTTGTGTGTGTGTGTGTGTGTGTGTGTAACACTGTAGTGAGAAACACTCCTGCTTTCCGGAGATGCAGCTATTTTCATACCTGACAGTAATGACAAGATTCAACAGGTTGAAGAGTACACCAAGTACCTGGTGAAATATGTGTGTTTGTGTACAGTGGATGGAGTTTTGGACTTAATTTTGCTCACGCACATGGGGTCAGTGAGTTTAAGTGCCCCTTTCAATATCATTGCAATGTGTATACAGCATATATATGTGAGTATGTTCATGTGCAGGCCTGGCCTGGCCCCTAAAATAAATATTGGCCTTTTTTGACAGGCCCAAACAGTGAACCAACTCATGGTAAGATCATATCTCCTTGTTTGTGAGAAGATCCTTTTGTTAATTAAGAAAGTGCTGCAGGCTTTAATCAGCATAAGACCTCAGTTGTTATTACAGCAATTTTAAGTGTCTCACTTTACTTATGGTCGCCTCTAAATCCCATCTCTCCTTCCTTAATTCTGTCCCTTCTCATTAACTCATTCTACCATTTTCTCTTCTTTTGTTCCTGTTTTCTAAGTTCCCTTTTCCTTTTGTCCTCCTCTTTTGGTAAAGGGACTTTTGTCATTTCATTGTTAGTGAAAGTAAGAAAGTGGAATGAGATTATTTTCAAATACATACTATTTTTATACCCATCCAAACTATACATTTTCTTTTTTGGAAAACTGTTTTTTGAGTAAAAAAAAAAAAAAAAAAAAAAAAAAAAAGTAAAAATTACTGGGGAGAAAATAATCTAGTATAAAATAAATGTATTTGTATAATTATTAAATGACTCATTACGGCTTAATATTTTCATGGAAATCGTGTTTTTTTTTCAGAATTCTCTGATGAACAGAAAAATAGAAAGCTCAAAGAACAAAATTTATTTGAAATAGATTTTTTTTTTGTAGTAATGTAAAAATCTTTACTGTCACTTTTGATCAAATTAATGCACCTTGAAGACTAGTGTGTGTGGTGGTTTGTGTGTGTGTGTGTGAAACACACACACATAGTCTAAACACCCTAGTAAAAAAGTAATATATTTAAAATAAAATTAATTTCATACTAAGAAATTACTAAGTATAGTTCCAATGGAACTATATGGATGGATGGATGGATGGATGGATAGATAGATAGATAGATAGAGAGATAGATAGATAGATAGAATTTTAGCATTATATATATTTAGAGTATAAAGTAGATTAGAACATGTTAATGTAAGTCCCTTGAGCTTCCCTTGTGCTTCACTTGAGTGCTGTTTACTGTGCACTATGTTTACTGGGATAAATACTGTGTGTGAAATGTGTGTTTAGGTGCTGACTACAGGGTATGTACCTCAGAGTGTGGGCGGCCACACCTGCTGGAAGTCGCACTGTAATGATGAATTTGTGTAAATCTGCGCACTGCCTGACTGGAGACACACCCAGTCGTCTTTTTGCATATCATTTGTGACAGGGTGTGTGGATGCAGGAGACATTGCAATCCATCATGTGCTGTGGTATTAAAAAGCCTGTGGAAATGAAGCCACCTCAGGCATTTATGTGTTTTAAAAGTCGAGGCAGTTAAAGCAGCATGTCATTTTATGTGCTGACAGAAGTCCTCCTTCAACTGTAACATATTCTCTGATATTCTCACTGTGAAAAGCTTGAGGGTTGTTTGCAGTGTTATACAGCACATATAGCATGTGTGTGTGTGAAATAGAAAGAGAGAGGCAGATTGTTAAGGTAACGGTCAGCCTCAGGGAAATTCCCTGCTGAAGTTCTTGTGAAATAGTCTAGAGGGTTATTTATTAGCTACACTGGAATTTTACAAAGCAACTTCATGGAAGACTAATGACTTGAGTATGTGTGTGTGTGTGTGTGGGAGGGGGTTGGGTGCATAGGGTTCAAAGCTGTGACCCATAGCTACACTCTAAACAAACCTGGTTAGTTTCAGTGGACTGCAGGGGAAGGTCATTTTTTAGTTCCAGGCAGTGGTGACTGCTTTAAAAGAAGCATGATTTCCCCTAAAATGTCATCAGAAATTATACCTATCTATGTACAAATAATCTAAATACACTGGAGTGTATCTGGAATGTAACTCAATGTTTAGGATTTCAAATTCATTATAATTCCACTTTGAATCAGATTGTTATGCTGATAATATTCTTTGTGGGAATATATATGTATGATTCACTGAACACATGGCCCAGTGCAGCCTGGTCTCATGTTTATACGTAGATATTAAAGGGGTCATATGATGCTATTTTAAAGATAATTATTTTGTGTATTTGGTGTAACAGAATATGTTGACATGCTTTAATGTTCAAAAAACACATTATTTTCCAAAAACTGTACATTATTGTTTCTCCTCTATTCACCGCCTCTCTCAAACGCTTCGTTTTTCTACAAAGTCCCTCCTTCCGACGAGTGCAGTCTGCTCTGATTGGCCAGCTGACCCAGTGCATTGTGATTGGCCGAACACCACAAGAACGTGTCGGAAATGTAACGGCCCTTACCATAATCGCTTCAGCTTTCAAAGTAAATATCAAGACAGTTAATAATGTTATTAGTTTTACCATCAGTTCAAGCCCGAAAGGGCAACAGAGTCGCGTGACAGACACAGTGATGATGCAGTACACAAGCCGCGGTTAAGACAGCTGACGTGCTATGATTCGCAGGCAGCTCACTTCGTGATTGTCGATCTGACCCTGTTCCCCTCAAACACACGTACACACACACACACACACGACGCAATACTCTGCACTGCACAAAACTCCGCATTTGAACAAGTCAATAGCAAATACTTAAACTAAAAAAAAAACATACTTACAGTCGCTGAATCAAAAGCGCCAGATTGTCATAGCAAAATCGGAATTGACCCCCTTTTTTTTTTTTTAGAAATAGCCTTTGTGCACAGCCAGCCTTGTACTCTTCAAGGTTAAAAAAACTGTCGTCCATAAAATGCGTTGCACAAATTCGAACATCTGGGTTGTGCTGTTCTATTTTAAATAAATCTTAACAATGATTCCTAATTGCCTCTACTTCCGGAAGGCCAAATAAAGTAATTTCGCACTGAAATACACAGCGTCTCACTGACATGGCTGCATCAACACTACTGTTTCTGAAACCACGCCTTCTTTCTTTGCGTGAACATTTAGGCAGCATTATGCAAATCTTCCCACAAAGTGATGTAGACATGTGGGGGCGTATTAGAACGAGCCGTTTTAGGTAGGTGTGGCTGACTCTTAACTTTTATAAAGAATATCTCTTTGGATTTGAGATTTTAGTCTTTGCAACTTTACAGATCTTCTTTATGCACCAAGAGCTTGTAACACCCAAAGAGAAAGGAAAAAATTGAAATAGCATCATATGACCCCTCTAAATTCAAGCACAAATGTAAAATTTTTTGTACATTTTTATTGATGCTAAAATGTACAATTTAAACGTATTTCATGTGTTTAAAACATACAAATCGCTACCTATTTTAGCTAAAAAAACTTACAAATATTTACGTATCTTTTATATCAATAAGATATTCATATCAATGCATTTTTATCATTTTATCAATGAGCGATTTAGATTTTTAGACCCCTTAACCTACCCCAAACCTAAACCTACCCATTTTATAGCGAATATAAAAGGATATAAAACGCAATTGACTGAAATATGCAGGAAAATAACCATTTTAGTTACAATATAGCATTAAACATTTTTTATAGTCGTTAATCCCACTCCTACCTCTAAACCTAAATATTTATGTACAGAAGTGCGGATCGAGGGCACATAAAGCACCCTTTTAAATGCTAAAATGACAAATGAGACACCCTACAGTCTCTTGGACTTAACGCTAACGGACACGTGCACGTGGTGCCCATTGTAAGTCCGTAAGTCTGCAAGTGCACATGAAGTGTTCCATTTGGGACAGGGCCAATGAACGTTCGATTGTCCTGCTGTAAAACCTGTCGTTTGAAGCATCAACTGCCTTGTCCAAATACCCACACTTGCGGTCTTTGCACTTGACCACTTGACTACGTATATGACGTATTTCCTGTATTTGGCCCAAGTGTTCAAACATGAAGACCACAAGTGTGTGTACAACTTTTCATTACCTGATAGGACACACTATAATAGTGTTGTAAAAATGCAAGTGTTTAAATATCTTTATTTTTATTTTAATTACTTTGCATTTTAAAATCAACTTCTAAATGTCTGTTCAGTAGTCCCTATAGATGACAATTTAATTAAGTGATAAAAAGCAGTTGCAAATGTTGTACAAAAATAAATATACTAATCTTTGCAGCAATAAAATGTGTAGCACTTTGTTTTACTACCAAATTATATGTAATATCTTATTATTATTAATATTTAACTTACATTGGAAAGGTTTCCGTGACCTCTCGAGCGATCTTGGCAAAAAGTCTCACGATTAATTTCCAGAACATGATGCATGATGGAATACATTAACCCTCGAATACGGCTCCGGAGCGGTCTTAGAGATAGTGTGGATTTAGTGTGCTTTAAGGGCACTGCACTCTGGCGTTTTTAAGACCTGGGACAGTCTTGCGCACTTACTTCCTGTCGCGCGCACGCGCTCTCAAGTGGCCAAGACCGCAAGTGTGGGTATTTGGACAAGGGGAAAAATTTGGAGAATTTGTAAAGAGCACATCAGTCAGCATGGGTTTTGCTGTTTACGGTCATTGGACTCGCTGCTCGGGATGGAGATGATGATCGCTGAATAAAGCCTTGAATTTGGGTCTGTTCCTAACAGTCGTATGGATTCTGAAGATTTGGATTACAGCGCACGAATAAAATTGTTTAATTTCATAATTATGTTGAGTTTTTGGTGTATTTTATAGTTCTATAGTCAGTCACAGCATGTCGGAGAAAACACCTTTTGTGTTCCATGGCAAACGGAAAAACAAATTAAAAATTACATTACAAGTAATGGTTAAGGGTTGGTTGATTGCGATTTCACCTTTTTAACGTTAGTTAGTGTGTAATGTTGCTGTTTGAGCATAAACAATATCTGCAAAGTTACGAAGCTCAAACAGAGATATCTTTTAAAATTCTGGCAGTTAAATGCCTACAAAAACGACTGGTAAGGGACTACAACAAGTTACTTCCCGGGTGAGGAAAGTGAAAGTGATGTGACAGTGGCCAAGTATGGGACCATACTCGGAATTAGGCTCTGCATTTACCCAATCCAAAGTGCACACAACAGCAGTGAACAAACACACACCGTGAACAGACACCTGGAGCAGTGGGCAGCCATTTTTATGCTGCTGCGCCCGGGGAGCAGTCGGGGTTCGGTTCGGCCTTGCTCAAGGGCACCTCAGTCGTAGTACTGAAGGTGGGAGAGAGCGCTGTACATTCACTCCCCCCACCTACAACCCCTGCCGGTACGAGACTCGAACCCAAAACCTTTGGGGCAACGACTTCCCCCACTGAGTAAACAAACCCAGATAAACCCGCCTCAGGAAGACGGCAGCAAAGGGGGCGAGGCCTGCCTGCAAGGCTTTAGAGGAGAGGAAGAGGAAAACTAGAGGTGCACGGTAAAAATCTAGTCATATATGAATCTGGATTCTGCCGAACAGCGTATCTAAAAGTATGAGTCAACAAACAAAAAACATAGGCCTACCATTAAAAGCTGTGCTTGCACAGGTTCTAATAATTAATAATAGTTAATTAATAATAATTTATGCATTTAGCAGACACTTTTATCCAAAGCAACTTACAGTGTATTCAGGCTATACATTTTTTTACCAGCATGTGTATTCCCTGGGAATCAAACCCACAACCTATTGCGCTGCTAACGCAATGCTCTACCACTGGGCAACACAGGAACACTCTACGCACGAGCCGTTGTTTTTACAGTTCAACCCAAATATTCAGGTGTGTGCAGTGCATTTTATGGAGGAATGTTTCCTGAACCTGGGAGAGTAGCCTACAATGCAGTCTGTGCTGAAAGGTTGTTTCTATAAAGTGGGGCAATACCAACTTTGCAAGGACAGTCTGGCAATTCTGACTCACAGCCTGTAACTACATTTTCATATTTAAAGAATTTGCCACTGATGATTCAAACGCGAGTTTTGAGCAGTGTAGAGTAGCGCTTGTTGTTTGTTGTTTCTCCGATCACAAATGCAGACATGGTTTTATGTTTACACGGCGCGATGCAACACAACGTGTAAAAAGACAGTATAAGTCATGATAATCCATAATTATGTCCCCACTGGAACAAATGCCTCGTTTAATGGTTTTGTGTCGTCGTGCCGGGAGACAGCATCACAGTATGGTAAGGGGCGTAACATTTCCTTCACACGCTTGAGGTATTCGACCAATCACAATGCACTGGATAGCTGGCCAATCACAGCACACCTCGCTTTTCAGAATGATGAGCTTTGTAAAAATCGATGCGTTTCAGAAAGGCGGGGCATAGAGGAACAACAATAATGTACAGTATGTGGAAAATAAACATTTTTTGAACCTTAAACCGCAGAAACAAATCGCATTACACCAAATACACAAAATAATTTTCTTTTTAACAACATCATATGACCCCTTAAAAGTAAGTCTTGTTTAACATGTAGGCATATTCTTGGAAACGAGCTGACAGCAGAAATCACAACAAAATGAAATGTTATCATTTCATATTAAGTAAATGAGTAAACAATTCAATAATGCAATTGAAATCAAGGTAATTGATATGACAACTAACAACAACTAATAATAAAATTAACGCCACAATTTCAATATTCATAAGGATTAATTTTAGGTGTCGTCAATACGTCAATTTATTGTACGTTTAAATGCTGAAAATACACAAGTATTTGTACGTTTAGATGCTGTTAAACCATAAGTAAATGTCGGTTTATAGAACACACAATTTTACGTAAAAACTACCTACGATTATCAAGAGATCACGTCGCCCAGTGTTGTGCAGTCACTAGGAAGCTATGGCAGATACCGGTACATTTTAATGGAGCAAAGATTGATGTTCATTGGACAAGAGTCTATAAACGTCATTTGGAGTCCCACACAGATGCCCAGATGCTTCACTGGCAGTCTTTAAGAGTGAATGCTATTTTTATTAGAAAAACATTTGACCTGTGTCACTAGACAGTGTGCATTTCAATGACAATTTGGCCATTTAAGAAGACAGCGATCTGTATGGTGATGGAGGAGCTTTGAAGGGGGTGGGACGCGTTGTAAACAAAATGTCAGCAAAGAACATTTAACAATAAGAATAAAAAAGTTAAAATTACAATTAATGTAATAATACTTTTTTGTGCTTTTTTTTTTTTTTAAGTTGATTAAATTATATTTAAAGATGGCATGAAACTCATTCTATCTGTTGCATGAATGTTGCCACCTAAACATTAGAAATCCACATAAACTTTATTAAATAATATTGTAGTTAGTATTCAAATGTGACTGCAATGCAACTTTGTCTTGTAGTTAAAAAATAGTTGACTTCATCTCTTTCTGTTTTGAAACTCATTATAATTAAGATTCTAATCAGACTTGTATGGAAGAAGGTTTCCCCATAAAAATAAAATAAAGAAATAAATAAACAGGCATTTGTGACTTTTATCTTACCATTAAGACTTTTCTGATAAAAGACAAAATTTTTCTCACAATTCCGAGTGATAAATCTTGCATATCTGAATTTTACCTGAGAATTCTGATTTTACATCTCGCAATTTCCTCTTTTTTTTTGCCATAAATAAATAAACATAAATAAATGCACCATTTTATCTCACAATTCTGAATTTTTCTCACAATTGCAAGATTATATCGTATTGTTTGGAATTTTCTTTCAGAATTGCAAGTAAATATCTTGCAATTCATGAGTTTATAGTTTACAATTCTGACTTTTGAGGAATTACAAGACATTTTTTTATCATTATCTTTTGTCCCGCTTCCATAGACTTGAAAAAAAGAAAGAATAAATCTAATCTATGCGCTGACGGTTTCTTTTCAGAGCAAAATGGAAAACTGTGACATTTCATTCACTGATTGATGCTCGTCACTCGGCAGCGCATATACTTGCTCTCCGGCAGCCCGCCAAAATAAAAGCTTGCTGATTTTAGATTTGAAACTGATGAAAATTCATCAGATTCAGTGAATCAAAATTCAACAGAATTATCAGACAGTTAAATGTGGGTTCTTTTGACTTTGACCTGTAAGAAACTCTAGTAAACACCTAGCAACATCTTAGCAACTACTTTAGCAACACCCTGACAAACACACATCAACCAAGAATCACAGTGGTGAGTTTTGCACATATTTTAATCATAAAATGTCAAAATATAGTTATAATTGAAAGCTTTAATATTTATAATGGCCAGTAAAAGAAGTAAAGGTGCATACTCATGCATCTAAAACGGAGGACTGGTAGCCTATATTCGAAAGCGCACACACACCACACACACACACAACCCACACACACACACAACACACACACAAACACACACACCACACCCACACACACCACACACACACACAACACACACAGTGGTTTTTAGGGTTTATGGGGACTCTTCCTAGGCCGTCATGGTTTTTTTTTTATACTGTACAAACCATATTTTCTATTGCCCTTCACCAACCCTACACCTAAACCTACTACCCCTTACAGGAAACTTTCGGCATTTTTAGATTTTCAAAAAAACTCATTCTGAAATATTTATAAGCCTTTTGAATTACGGGGACAGTGAAAATGTCCTCATAAATCACCTTCTGTTGTAATACCTATGTCATACCCATGTTATTATACAAAGTTGTGCCCTCATAAACCACATAAACATGCACAAACACACACACCCAAACACACACACACAGTGTTCAGCTGTGTTTAAAGGCCAGATGGCACTTTTCTCAGTGAAAATCAAAGTCAGACAAATGAAATCTCCCTCTCCCAGCACCCACACATCTCCAACAGGTGAGACAAACACCAAACTCAGTCCTATATATTCAAGGATCTTAGCGCTGGACCCTTCATGGCCCCATCTGCTATCTTAAGAAACCTCCACATCCCCCCCATCCTAGATGCACACAGAACGGCTGGCTGCACTAACAATTAAACAGACCCTCACAGAAAGCCCCAGAGAAAAAGACAAAGAGAGAGAGGAAAAAAAGAGAGAAAGAGAACAGGAACTTCACAGTTTTCCTGAAACTCAGAGACAGCTTGGAAATACACACACACACACACACACACACACCAACACACACACACACACCCAAACACACCACCACAAACACACACACACACACACAACACACACACTTTCTGAGGTCCTCGCTTAGAGAGATACTGAGATAAATGGAGTCTGAGAAAAATCAAGTGAAACTGTCTGTTATCTCTGTCTCACGCACACAGGTGCTTCCAAAGGCTTTGAGAATGTTTCTTTGAAGCTTAATACAAGTAAAAGGAGGAACAGATAAGGGAAATATTTCAACACACAGTTTCTAGTCTATCTGGTTAGATTCTAGGAATGTGCAAATGAGCTTGTGTGTGGGTGTGTTTAAATACACATTTTAAATAGACATCTGTAATGCACAGTAAATTGCTTTAAATAACTGTCAAAATACTAAATGCAAAAGTGTAATGTGTATATATAGTTTGGGGATAAATTGGAAATTGGAAAATAAGTCCATACAATATACTTTTGTAAAGAAATTACTATTATTCAGCAAGACACACTAAATTGATATATTGAAATGTGATGACCATTTCTGTTAATCAATTCTGTTATTTTAAACTTTATATTCAACAAAAAGTCCATAAAACAGTTTTTATGTTATTCAGCACCAGGACTGTTTTCAACATTGATAATAATACGAAATGTTTCTTGAGTAGCAAATCTGCATATTAGAACGATTTCTGATCATGTGACACTGAAGTCTAGAGTAATGATGCTAAAAATTTAGTTTGTATCACAGGAATGAATTACATTTTAAAATAAATTCAAATATAATGTTAAAATGTATCCAATAAACACAGCCTCAGTGAACATAAGAGACTTAGTGTAGTTTATATACAAGTGTGCACGTTTGAGGTGAAAGAGGTTATGTTTACGAAAATGATAAGGACATCAGCCACAGTGTGTGTGTGACCTCATCATTTGGCCTGTGAAAAGCAATAAAAGGGAAAAACCCACAGTTCACACGCATAAATTAAACCAAACTCTTGTACTTCAGCAAATCAACAAACATGCAGCTACAGCATATGTGTGTGTGTGTATAGATAGATAGATAGATTATTATTCTCTATGGATATAGAAAATAACACATACATAAAAATATACATATTTGTCAGATCCCAGTTAGATCCGAAAGATAGAGAAGTTTATATGTAAGATAACATTTGTTATTCTGAGAATGAGCAGACATCTTGAATCAGGAGTAGATGTCGTGATGCTGCTTCTTCCTCTTCTGTCCTCTCTCTTTCACTCCTCTCCACCTTTTGAATGACTCTGACGTCTTTTGTGTAAAGTCAGACCACGAGAGCAGAAGTCTGGCTGATACAAAAACACGCACAAATCAAAGTGGAAAATCCCACATAAATCTCCAGATTTAATTTCTTGCCTGAGCCCAAACACATCCACATCATCCCCCCACACGCACATGTGATCTGGGAATGAGGTAGAGGGAGAGGATCTCCCTTATCATCTGTTTAAAGTCATTCTCTCACATGAATGATCCATCTCAAACTAATCAAACACAGAGGATGAAGGGAAGTGCACCATATAAGTGTATTTATGAGTGTGTGTCGATATGTTCAGTATAAATATATGGAACAGATCTTGTTAGAGTCCTTTTTTTAAATGGATACAATTGTATTTTTATTTATTTATTTTTTTTTTGTTGTACTTTTTATTTTAAGGTACTGCAAATAATACCATGGTATTACTATTATGTTAGTGTCAAAAAACATGGAAATACCATGGCACTTTTTCATAATAAATACCGTTAAACTGTTGGTAGCACTTTATTTTACAGTCCTGTTACTCATGTACATACTTTTGTAATTACAATAGCTAGTTAATAACTAGGTACTAACCCTGAACCTACCCCTAAGCCTAAACCTTAGCTTATATTACCAGTACTTTCTTATGTAGATACATTATAATACACTGTAAGTACATGTAAGTTCACGTACTGTAAAATAAAGTGCAACCAACTGTTTGACTATAACATTGTACACCACAGTACTGTTACATAATTCTATGCTATTACCTTTCTGTTAGATATGGTATAAACACAATAATATTTGTACCGTGGTACCTTTTAGTAAGGTACACCATGTTACTGTTTGGTACTTTGAAGAATACAATAATAAAAACATGGTAATACCACAGTACATACACAACAGTACTGTATGACACTTACAATATTACCATGATATTACCATAGTCTTCTTTAAGGTATACCATGGTATTGTTTGATTGCCATATTCATTCACGATGGTAATTTAAGGTACTTCAAAGAATACCATAGGTATTTCTATCATGCTACACATGATAAAACACACACACACACACACATATATAGGTATAAAACTGTCTGATTACCATAAGGTACCTAAAATAAGACTATGGTCTTACCATCCTGTCAGATGGTATGGTTTAATAAGGTACACCATGTTACCGTATGGTGTAATTCCATGCTCAAACCATATTTTTAGATCCTATTTTAAAATGGATACCATAGCATTTTAACTTGGCCTACTTAAAAAAAAAAAATTTGGATTACTATCATATCACCTTTTCAAACAGTTACTAATATGTACCCATTTTGTGATTATATATATATATATATATAATTATAGATTATATATAATATATTAATTACACCACATTTCGGTCTATATGTACATTTGAGATACAAAAAAAGCACTCCTTATGTTTAAATAAGGTACAAAGGTGTACTTTTTGAAAAGGTAACGCTCTAGTGACAACTTTGGACCTTTTGTTCTGAGAGTGTACTGTAAGGTACTTCACAGAATGACCATGTATTTCCATCACGGAAGTGTCCAAATGCAAGCGTCCATCACCGAATGTTTTCCATGGGATATTTTTATGGTAATAGCATGGTGCTTTTATGTAATTTTGTTAGGGTATGTTGGCTGGGAGATTTGATTGACAGCTGGGTTTCTCATAAACTCTGTCCAGCGTTTAGGATCTTGGAAAACAAAGGCCATGCAGCTGTAGAGGCATTTCCTCAGCAAACACCTGCGAGCGACCACAGGCTGACAACATCCTCCCGCAGAAAACACGAAGAACAGCCCTCTCCCTCCCTCGCTCCGCTCTCATCACCTCTCACAATGATGTTTTCCAAACTCAAGCGAGACTCCAACTGAAACAGCCCTTGTTCGGCTCGCAGGGTTGTGCCTTTGTTTATATTTTGAACGTGTCTTAGCAACAGCGCTGTTTTTGCTTACAGATCCCCACCGCCCCTGGGCTGGGCAACCCGCAGGCACTTTCTCTAGATCTCTCTCACTCTGTCCAACACATATGCTCCACATTCATGTAAAGGCTGTACATGAAAAATCTTAGAGGAATGTAAAGGAAAAAACATGATAGCGCATTTGTTTTCACGTGCAGGAAAAATGTGACTCTGAAAAAAAAACAGAGAATGACAGTGGAGCGAGATATAAAGAGTTTATGGTTGCAGTGTAAAAGGTTTGCAGTGGTTCTGGTTTATTTGCCAGGTTCCATTCCTCCAGGGTTCACGGCGCTGGCAGAAGTTTGAGAACGAAGCCCCGCTCTCTCTCTCTCTCTCTCCTCATTCACACTCATTTCAGAGCCCCTCGCTGGGTTCAGCACGAGTCCAGTGGATTATGAAAACAATAGTGGTACTCATTTTGACATCGCAGTGCAGTCAGCATGGAGATGTATCCTTGAGTAAGCTGATTGATTTAATAAAGAAACGACTAGAGGACAATAAAGCTGTCTGTTCACTTCTCAAACTGTCTTTCTCCTGAGGTCAGGGGGTTTTCCAGACCTGCTCCCCATCTGTACTCCAGTGCTGCTCTATTGGTGTGATTTATTTAGTCTCTGTTACCAGTTTTTCAGTTCCAAGGCTTTTCATTCCCCCCCCCCGTATCTTGTTCTCATCTTCTTGCTGTATACCATGAACATATGTATAAGTTAAGTCTGGTCTTCTAATCTGATTGGACCACAGCTACTCCAAAAGTGCGATTATTCTGTAACTGGGACTTTTTACCGATTGTATGTTCTGTATTTTGTTACATGACATATACGGTTGATTTTACTTTGCTATCATTTGGAACTATTTTTATTTATGGAGAAAAAATAAACTATATATTTGCCAATATAGTTTCTAAAACAGTATTTCTCAACCAGGGGGCCCATTAGGGGGCCTTTAGCAGACGACTTTAAAATAAGGCCATAAGTATTGTATATTATATATAGATATATATATACACACAATTTCAATAAAATAGAAAATTATAAAGAAAAAAAAATAATTCATTCATCGATTTGAAGAGGGTTTCTTTTAAAACAATCGTGGATATATGAGGTGTATACACACACACACACACACACACACACTTGGATTTTATACAGTATGTACTATTTACAGAAACTAGTGCTGGCATAGTGGCAGGTGTGATAATAACAGGAACAGTCTGTGTGTGGTATCCAATAAAAGAAATAGGGAAAAAATAATTTGTATTTTCTATCCATTTTTGCATACTATTTGCATGCACAGAAATGGGCCTGTAAGCAAATGTATACAGCATAAGATACAGGCCTAGTCAACTGTGGTGACACTGAATGAAACCTGAGGGACCTTTTGAAGCTCTGATAGAAACTGACAGAAAGGGGAAAAGGGAAAGCGGCACACTGCCAAATCTCAGAAAATGTGAGAAACAATGAAATGTGAATGTACGTGTTGATGTTTGACTTAGTGACATGACTTCTATACACAAACTAGCTACTGTGCTAACACTGTATTATGTCAAGTATCTACTCGAAACAAAAGAAAAGAAAGCCTGACAAGAGTGCAAATAATCCTTTGAAAGAAAAGCCCTACTGTGAAGAGCTCTGTACAAATAAACATCCAAGCTGGACTCCAAAACTCCAGGCCCTTCTGTCTTTCCACTGTTACAGAAAAGATTCCTTCCTTCACGAGCTTTTTTCTCAGACTCCGGCTGGTTTTGGAAAGAGTGGAGTGCACGCACACTCTTTGGAGTTCAGCCTCATCCTGCAGTGCTGTCTGCATTCTCTGGGCTCAGCACTGTAAACAGTTCACATCCCCAACTGCATTTTCCATTTTAACATGGCAGAGAGTCGTGACAAGCTTCTGCTGGTTTCTCAAGGTTTATATTGTTTTATCCTGAGTCACTGAGCACGGCTGCAGACCGGAATTTGCTGTTGCTGTTCGGAGGCTCCTCAGTGACACCAAGGATGAGGATTTTGTTAGGGTGACCTGGATTTCTTAAGTCAAACAAGGACACATTGGGTGGGGAATATTTACCAGAAAATATTCACAACATTGAAAGCTATAAGGCAAGGCAAGTTTATTTGTATAGCACATTTCATACACAATGGCAATTCAAAGTGCTTTACATAAAATAAAATAAAAACAATAATCACAACAATAAAACAAGGAATTTAAAAACTTTGAAAATTATATAAAAAAATTGATTTAAGAGGTTTAAAATGAATTTAAGAAAACGATTATACATATAATATAGTGCAATCAGTTCGGACAGTTTTAAAACAATATTCCACACATAATGTTAGATGATAAAATAATTCAGATGCATCATGTTGCCAGGTCACCACTGTGGAACCAGGCCTGTTAAAAAACAACAGCAAAAAACATAACAAACACAAATAAAATAAAATAAAAAATGGATATCAGTCAAATCTAGGACTATGATGGTTTGTAGGTATGTAAGGTGAAAAAAAAAAAAAACTGTGATTCAAAGTGCAGAGGCATCGATTGCCAAGTTGATACTTTATCCAGTAATTGAAATAAAAATAAACATAAAATAAAAATAAAATAAAATAAAATAAAAATAAAATAATGGGCTGGGATCATGTTAATAATGCAAAAAAAATAAACCAGTAAAACTGACAATGCCGAAACTAGAAAACTCATTGACTTGATAACCCTTCTCTAAATTGGAAATTTACACAACAGAGAGGTGTCTTTTCAGGTAGCAATTCTTTTAAAAAAAATTGAAAGACAAAGCTAAACTATCCACAGAAGAGAACATCAGAATATTCCATTTTAGTATATGTGTGTGTTTTGGGAGCCTGGGAGAATAATATGATCTGGAATAAAAGCAGCCATGTCTGTCTGTGGCCTTTATTCTAATCCATCCTTTAGGATCAAGACCTGAGACCTACAGGAGAGATAAGCTGAAACATGTGTGTGTGTGTGTGTGTGTGTGTGTGTGTGTGTGTGTGTGTGTGTGTGTGTGTGTGTGTGTGTGTGTGTGTGTAGAGCAGGGAACGGACCTAAAATTGGTGGGTGGCATAAAAATGATTTTCCTTTTGTCCTCCCTTCACCTCTCAGTCTACCCATGAACACACACACACACACACACACACACATGCTACATTTACTTGTAGGTATTCCATGCATGCACTTAGTTATTGTACATGCCTCAGGCTCAATAAACACATCAGATCATGCATATATACATAGAAGCTGAATACTGAATATTCACATACTATTCATTCATATATGTATACAGTTAATCACCACACACAGACTGACAAATACACATATCGCTTACATTCTTACCCTGGGGTCCTCTAAAGTCACAGACAGATGATGTTTGGGTACAGCTTCACCATGTGGTTTACGGTTACCACAAAAATACCTTTCCACTCTCTTGCTAATAACCTTTGACCCCTGTTACATTGCAGCAGGGACAGACGAGAGGTGAGGGGGTAAGAAAAAGACTACGAAAGAAAAAGCATGTGGTGAAAGCAAAGATAACCTGATGATGTACTGTTAGCTCCAGGCTAGCAGACCAAAATATAATTATATGGAGGAAAGGATTTGAGAAAGGTGATCTGAACAAACCTCAAGTTAGTCTTAGGGTGTATTCACACCTGTCTTGTTTGGTCCGATTGAATCAAACTCAAGTTCATTTCCCCCGTTGGTGCAGATCTTTTGGGCAGGTGTGAATACAGCAATCGCACTCGTGTGCGGACCAAACAACCGTACCGAGACCCAGCTGAATAGGTGGTCACGGTCCGGTTCCAAATTAACTCTGCTATGGTTGTGTTTAGTTTCTACGTGTGGTTGTGTTCAGTTTCTGGTTCGCTTGCTAAAAGAGCAGTGTGAAAGCATTGTATTTGGTCTGGACCAAAGCAAGTGAACTAGCAGACTTCCCGGGTGTGAATACGCCCTTACATGTTTCTTTTATGTGTGACAGAAAAATATGCATCACAATAAGTATATTGTTCTGTTTATATGCACTGTAACTGTGTAATTCAAATTGTTTGTAAATTTAAATATCTAATATATCTAAGGAATACTCTAAGTAATCGTTCTTTCCTTGAAATTAAAATTGGCTGAAAATGTACTCACCCTCAGGCAATCTAAGATGTAGATGAGTTTGTCTCTTCATGGGAAGAGATTTGGAGAAATGTAGCATTACATCACATTCTCACTAATGGATCCTCTGCAGTGAATGGGTGCCATCAGAATGAAAGTCCAAACAGCTGCTAAAAACATCACAATAATCTTTACAATAGAATACCAACACTCCTAGCCATTAAAACATATTATAACGGATTTTAGCTTCCAGCTAAAACACGAGTCCTGTATCCATAATACGGTTTTCTACAGTGAAAATGTCACCTTGTCTGTATCAGGAGAGAAATACGAACAGATCAAACACCGTTTACAAGCGAAAACAGTCTAAAACAACTCTAAACAAATATGTAGGTGGATTTCGATGTGAGAGGAAAAAGAGGATGGACTTTTTGAACGGAAGGGAATGTGTTATTATGATTATAACACAGTTTGGCAAGAGTGACGGTTTAAGGGGTCAGATGATTGCTAAAAAGAACATTATTTGTGGATTTGGGGTAATGAAATGTGTTTATGCGGTTTAAGGTTCATCGCATCGCGCCGCAATAAACACATAAAAATTATGCATTTGTGTCGGAGAAATGACAATACAAACAAGGCTACTGACCCCCAAAACTCGCGTTTGAATCTCAGGGAAAATTCTTTAACTATAAAAAAAAACGCTATACTTACAGTCTTTTGAGTCCGAACAGCCGGATTGTAGTTACTCTCACAGGATCAGGAACGTCTCCATAAATGTGATGAAACTTGATATTTGGTTTGTTGAAGTCAGGCAGGTCGGAACAGGGTTGTAAAATACAACAGACCCATGAGTTTGGCGTGTCAAGTTTATGAAACAACAACCCGTAGTTTCGCTTCACAACGAAACACAGCGTCTTCACAACACGGCGGCTAGAGTGAGCAGAGGCGGCGGGCGTGAGAACGGCGCGGCCGGCGGATTCGAAGAAGGAGCAGCCGGCGGGCTTGCGGCAACCACATGTGATGACCACGGGCTGGACTCCGCTTCGTGTCTGTCTCAGCACAGCACAGATAGCTCTAGGCAATGACGAATGCGATATCGTCCTCTGTTGGACGACCAAAACAAACGTACGTTTGCTTCAAAAACGAAATCAACCACTGATTCACGACAGGCGGGCGGGACGACGGGCAGAGCAAATTCTTACAGCGTAGAATAAAAGTTACGCCTCGTTCTTTGCGAGAACATTTGGGCGGCGGATGCTAATATTTCCACATAGTGTGGTAGATATGTGGGAGCGTGTTAGAACGAGCCTATTTTGGTATGCGTGGTGGACTCTTAACTTTTATAAAGAAAAAAAAAAAAAAAAAATAACTCTTTGGATTTGAGGATTTAGTCTTTGCAACGTTACAGATCTTCTTTATGCACCAAGCGTTTGTAACACTCCAAAGAGAAAGGAAAATTGAAAATTGCATCATATGACCCCTTTAAAGTCAAAATACCTTAATGATGGATTGGTTTCTTACAAACACTTTACATGCTTTACACTTCATATGACATTAATTGATGGACTGGGTCATGGGTACTGTGGGATTTGTTGTTGTTTTTATCAACTGTTTGGACTCTCATTCTGATGGCACCTATTCACTGCCGAGAGGAGACATTGGTGAGCAAGTGATGTCATGATAAATTTCTCTTCTGAAAATCTGTTCTGATGAATAAACAAACTCATTTACATCTTAGATGACCTGAGGGTGAACAAATGTTCATTTTGGGGTGAACTATTTCTTTAAATGTTGAGTATATTTAATTTTTTTTTTTTTACCATTACAATTTGTAGCTTTCTATGGCCCTTAGGGGTATGAGGGTAAAAAGCTGGACTGCTCACTTTCAATCAATAAGCTAAATGGAGTGGATGTGTGCATTTACAAGGCAAGTAGCATAACACCTCCATTTGATCACTTCTCTCTCTTTTTTCTCCTCTGTCAAGGCCAGATGTTGGGAAAAGGAAATATTAACATATCATGAGTTTCATTATGTGCTTGAAAATGTAACAGTGATGAGCACTGTTGGCCTTCCTGGAAAACCAGTATTTCTGCTCAAGTGCTATCTGCTGGGAAGTCAGGCTGATTGCAATTCTGAGCAGCTTGTGACTCAGGAACTTCAGCTTTGCTTTTCAGAATGAAGCAGATCGGCGTTCCAGTGTGAGTGAAGGACTTGAGGTGTGCACATGTACTGATTTATCCTACGATTCCCAAGTCTATGCAGCGCATGGGGATACAGTAACTCCTGGCCCTGTCATTCTATGTTCTTTCATCTGAGAATCCTGAGATAAATGTTTCATGGTTTCCACAAAAATCTTAAAGAGTACAACTGGTTTCAACATATAGATAATAATAAGAAATGTTTCTTCAACAGCAAATCAGCATATTAGAATGATTTCTGAAGGATCATGTGACACTGAAGACTGGAGTAATGATGCTGAAAATTCAGCTTTGATCGTTAAACTATACATTAAAATAGAAATACATTATTTTAAAGTTTAATATTATTTCACAATACAACAGTTTTGACTGTATTTCGATCAAATAAATCAAATAAATGCAGCCTCGGTGAGCAAAAAACCTGCAGAACAGAGTCTAATTGAAATAAAAGTATAGTTTGTTGTGTTCTTTTAGTTTGACTGCACATGAGTGCATGTAAAAAGGTAGTTTATGTAAACTCTAGTACGATTCACAATTTTGGTATGAAAGCCATTTTTAGAGGTAGATGAAACAATCTATGAACAGGGGGAAGGGGGAAATAAACTCTTTTTAGGACCAAACAATCATAAAAATACTGTGTGAAAGTCTTAGGCCATAATGCATTTGCCATTTCACATCTCTGCTCTAGGTGATCACATTTTGAATGGCCCTTTTCAGCCAGCCGACAAAGACAAAATAAATCAGTTATGAACTTTCAAAGGACACAAATGTGCAAATGCACTTCAGTTTTGGCCCCTTTTGTAACAGTATGAGGCCTGAACCCGCTCTATTGAATCTGAGCCTGGAGTTTGAACCACATGCTCTGCAGTTGGCCAGACCGCTGCAATTAATTATGGGCTCGTTGGTCGACAGACCTTGTTCTCATCTCAAAACATCATCAAAGCCAGTATGGGAGAGCACATGGACACTCTCTCGAGGGTCACTAGAACATATTTACAGTATATGTTTCTACTGCAACCAGACCATACATACCAGTTTAACTATGGAAACTTTACATTTAATGCATTAAATGCAATGAATGATATCATGTCTTGTGTAGCAGCAAAGTCACCTCCAATGATGCCGTGTGTCTTCCCGTCATGCTGCCAGCCCGCATGCTAGCGTGGCTCTCTGCGAGGGGTCTGTACTGTAACAGATGTTTGACCGTAACTCCGCTGACTCCTTCATGGCACACCCCGGTTCACCTCCATCACCTGTCAACACTTGTGAGAGCATAATAAAAATGGAGAGCTTCTGAAACGAAGCAACACGATTCAACATGAGCCCATGCGTTCAGTATTCATTAGTAGCTCAGATATGGTCTCCAAGCTCCAAATAACCTGAACCATGCCAAGAGACACACAGCCTCAAAGACGGCCCGACAAAACAGAGCCAACAAAAGTCAGACAGAAATGACTGACATATAAACCTCACACCATTTTTAGATTCATGTAAACAGTTTTTAGGGTTTGCATAATGCTAATAAAGTTTGGTTCAAGACAATGTTTTGCCTAAGGCTAGGGCTGGGTATTGATACAGATTTTCCATGATGATATTCTAAAAAATAAAGGTAGGCATCATTCAATTAATGTGTGGTTTTAATACTCTCTCAGCTGATGCTATAAATGATATGGTCACTTTCCATTATTTTCCAAAAAAGTAACATTATATTCATTATATTAATTATACTGATATTATATTATATATATATACTTATCTTATACTTAAGGACAAAGCTGAAATAAAATCAAAACATAAAAACTAGAAATTTGACAAAAGCGCCTGGCACTAAATAAGATAACTTATTAAATAAATTAAGTTGAAGTATTAAAATGGAATGACATTTTTTTTTTGAAAAATTAAAAAAACTAATAAAAATAACAAAAGCGCATAACAAAATTACTAAATCTTCAACTAAAATTAAAATGAAAACTGAAAATATAAGCATTTTTTTTTACTTTTATATAAAACACACTTTTATGTTAACATTGAAATTAGACAGCAAACTTGAATAAAATATGACTTCTTTTGCCACAAGACTGTAACTGCAGCTGAAAATTTTCTAATAAAAATCTAATTTAATATGAAAATCAAAATTTTTACCAAAAACATACTTTAAGTTAACAATGTATTCTTAAATCCAACTTACAAATCTGTTTTTACTTTCTGAATTACGGTTTGGTCTCCAGTAGTATCCCACAGTTCTCTCTCTATAAAGATTCTTATACAGCAGCTTAACGTATTTGTTCCATATGCTTTTTACAGGCCCAAATCACCAACATAAATGTGTAATTGTAACCTAGGCAACAACAACAAACAAGCTTGCAAAAAATTGGATATGCATGTGCGCCGATACCATCACTGTGTCCCAAACTGTTCACTTGTTCACTCATTCACTTTTTCCACATGCAGACTGTAACATTTCAGGAGTGACAAACACATTTAAAATGAATCCCCTAAATTATCGCTTTCTGTGTATACGGATCAGAACTCACTCTCAAAATTGCAATGATTGACATAATTGTAACCACAGCAACATTTTGCCTTTTCACACGTGTGGTATCTGCTTTTTTTCACCAAAGTAATGTTACTGCGACCAAAGACTCGTTATGTTCGGAAATTTTAACTAAACCACCATCGAGCTGTCGAGTGTTGTTTATGCTTCGAAGGCTATTTTGTGGAGCTTGCTCTTGAAAGGTTGCCATGTCCACTTCTTATAAGCGACTCTTATTAAGCATCTTTGGGTTTTATTGTTTGGGCTCGGCACACAAAGCGATCCAGTTTATAGAGATAATAAAGTGGGCAGGTTCAGGTCACGATATTTTGGTATTTGGCTTTTGGCTCATTTCCAAGATAACACATTTGGTTTTAAATGTACTATAGCAGGGGTGGCAAACTCCGGTCCTGGAGAGCCGCAGCCCTGCAGAGTTCAGCTCCAACCCTAATTAAAACTCACCTGCCTGTAGCTTCCTAGTAACCATTCAGACCTTGATTAGCTTGTTCAGGAGTTTTTGATTAAGGTTGAAGCAAAACTCTGCACGGCTGAGGCTCTCCAGGACCGACGTTCGCCACCCCTGTACTATAGGCTTGTTTTCTGGTGCAGTTTTTTATGTCAAGATTTGGCAACACTGAGTCAAGACGTATCTCCTTCTCTGTGATTTCTTGCACCACACTGATACGCATTTAAATATGACATTAATTAGCTGTTCAGTTCAGTTCAGCACACAGTGCATACAATTTCATGTTTTAAAGGGGTCCTATTATGTCATTTTCCGAAGACTTCAAAGTCGAACTCTTCAGCTGGCCCCTGATGAAGAGCACCAACTGGCTAGTGGCCCACAAATCATTTCAGACCTCTGCTCTATATAACCATTCTCAAAAAAACTACAGGATGCATGATTCCTCCAGTGAAAACATCCCGTTTTTATTCTTATAATTCAGTGTTAGTGCTTGTGTGTGTGCATTTTTGCTTTTTTCGAATGCTGTAGGCAGTGAATGTGCGTCAGTGTGTGTGTGCATGTGTGTCCTGGCACGTTTCTTGCTGCAGTGGGAGATGCGTGCCATCTCTAAATGCCCCTTTTGGTGATGCCCACAGTCTGTGTCCCTCACTACTGCTCCACGCCAGGGCATAAAGCATCTCTTCTTGTTCACACACACATACACAAAGAAAGAAAAAGAAGTAGAATAGAAAAAAAATAGACAGAGAGAGAAAAAAATGCCTCTCCTTTCCTTCGCTCTGTCCATAAGGCCAGCAGGATGACAGTGAGTGATTCATGGCTCTGGCACGATGCCCGCCATAGAGCTGGCACATTGGCACCAAGCCTCACGCCCTGCCTACAGCACAGTCTGGCCCTGCAGAGGGTGTGGAGCCAAAGCAGGACACTCGCTACTACACTGAACACTTCCATTCTTCCTTTGCACATCCTGCGTGCCTACACTTCAATGTAAAAATGCTACAGTAAAAATCTGCTAACTGGTTAAGCTACTGTACCAAAAGTTTGGGGCGAAACAGTAATATTGTGAAATATTATTCCAATTTAACATGTATACATTGTGACATGATCCTTCAGAAATCATTCTAATATGCTGTGGTGCTCATGAAACATTATATTTATTATCAATGTTGAAAACAGTTGTGCTGCTTAATATTTATGTGGAAACCTTGATACATTTTTTTCGGGATTTTTTGATGAATAGAAAGTTCTAAAGGTCAGTATTTATTTAAAATAAAAATATTTTGTAACATTAAGAAATTATATTTAACAGGACAATAGCCTATATGTAATTTTACTGTAAAAATGAATCACTTTATACAAACATATTGATTGATTGATTGATTGATTGATTGTTATCAGTTATATGTATTATGGGGTTTAAGTTACATTTTGACTTAATGTTTATTGATTTATTTTAGCGCCATGTTTGTTTAACTTTTGTTTTACTTTAATGTCATCATTTGGTTTTCCTATAGTTGTTCTCAGTATATTCTATAAGGTACAAAGATTTTAATTAAGAAGGCTGATATATCAGCATACACATATGCAGTCAACAAAATGCCTCCCATTATGCCTGAAATGTAATTAATTTTTATACAGTGAATTTTTGGCAACCACAGAGAACTGTACATTAATCCAGATTTTCTCTCAGTTTATTTTTAAGCTTCTGTCTTCCCTCATTATGCCTTATTTTGCACACCTATGGGTTTCAATGTTTCAGTCCTCCTGAATGCTTTAGACACTGTTTACCAGAGTCAGTTTATATCTCCGTCAGCACACCCATCTTCAGAGAGACAACAGCACACTCACAGAACCCAGAAACAAACCATACACCCATCTCAAACACTCACTCTGTCTAAATGTTTACTGACTGAACAATTTTGTTGACCCTGTATGTGTGTGAGAGGGAGAACACAAGCATATCTCCCCAGCTACAGAGAGAAGGGAATGAAATAAACGGAAAGGGAATTGTTTTAATTGAATCCAAATCCTTTTCAGCTCTCAGAGTAAATGTCACTGACATTCACTAATAAGATATTAGAAAACCACAGCAGATACTGCCGTTCAAAACCTACAATATACTACACACAAAAAAAAAACATTGTCTTAAACAGTAATTTTTTCTGTTTTCCAGTAAAAATTTTATATAAAACAACATACATTTTGTGATTGTCAGTTGCGCCATTTTATGTTCAATTATTTTTACTGTATAATAACCACTGAACTGTATATTTGACTGTTGCACTAGTTTCAGATCTGTAGCCTATCACTACAGTCAGTTTCTTCTCAAATGATAATTTAAACTCAAATATATATGGTCATTTATTTATTAAGTAGCCATTTAATAAGCAGAATAATGTGCAGCTATCCAGTCATTATCATAAATTTTTTTTTAAAAACCTTGAGGATGATACAAGACCCCTTCTGATTCATGTGAGGATCTATTTTGAGAGAATGATCAGATGACTGTGTGCTATCCTTTACCAAAATGTATTTTTAATACCCCGCTGGCAAATAGTTGTTTAGTTTCTTGTTTTAGGCACAGTCGTCATTAAATATAGTTATATTTATATACAAAAAGATTAATAGATATTTTTACTGGAAAATAAGTCAAAAATACTGATTAAGAAAGTGATTTTCACACTGTAACATTTACAGATAAAACCACCAAAATGTTGAATAAAAATGATCTATCATAACTTATGGCAAAGCAATAATAATAAAGCTAAATGAATAGACACATGAAAGTAGAAAGCATAATTTGACAGAACATTTGATTTGAGAGAAATAGGACACTGGGGGACGAACAGACAGATTGTGAGTGTGGGCCAGAAGAAGAAATAAAAACAAGAAGGGATGGAACAAACGAGGAGCAGATGTTCTCCTGCAAACATAGTGGATGTATTTGGGAGCCCTGTTTCCTTTCCAAGAGCGAAATTAGCACCGCACCCCTCAACACACACACACACACACACATTATAGAGGTCAGGCCTCCTCAAGCCACATGACAGGGATTCAAACATATTCAAAAACGGGCAAACAATGTATAGTCAAACATCCCTGGGTCAGAGCCGGGTCAGGATTCCAGAAAAGAGGAAGTCAGGAAAAAACATCCATAGTGCTCAACAGGCGCGTCTGAAACAGTGGATCATACAGGAAGAGTAATTAGCAGATCCCTCATGTAACTTCAGGCGAGGAGATGAACCATTGAACTGATTAACAAAGCCAGGAGATATCATCAGTTATACCTCATTTGTGATGTGTGTGTGCTAATGATAAGTGTTTTCCACTGCACTGAAAAGCGAGGTAAGTAATGTTTCCCACCTGTTCTGGGAAGATGAGCAGTCACGTTTTGTACTGAGAATGTAACAGTAAATGTTTCTTCTGAAAAAATGTGGCATGGTTTAATTAACAACTCTTTATTATTTAATTTCCAGTTATGCCCAAAGTTAAAG
Source organism: Sinocyclocheilus anophthalmus (assembly GCA_018155175.1). NCBI lineage: Eukaryota > Metazoa > Chordata > Actinopteri > Cypriniformes > Cyprinidae > Sinocyclocheilus > Sinocyclocheilus anophthalmus. The sequence goes on along the minus strand of JADLZN010005996.1, from coordinate 587,334 downwards.
ATGAATTTTAATACAGTAATTAAAATCACACTCATTATAGAGAATGTGTATTCAAGTCATTATACATGCTGTTTAAAATTTTAGGAGAGATAAAAAAAAAACTTTTGTTCAGCAGGGATGCATTAAGTAACGGTGAAGAAATGTATAATGTTACAAAAAATTTATATTTCAAACAAATGCTCTTCTTTGGAATTTCCCATTCATCAAAGAATCTTAGGGGAAACAAGTAGCATGATTTCCACAGAAATATTAAGCAGCACAACTGTTTTCACCGTTGATACTACTACTACTACTACTACTACTTACTATATATATATATAATATTGAGAACCAAATCAGCATATTAGAATGATTTCTGAGAGATGATGTGACACCGAAGATTTCACAATATTACTGTTTTACTGTATTTTTGATTAAATAAATCCAGCCTTACGTATAAGAGAGCCTAAGAGCCTTCTTTCAACAACTTGAGAACATATTACCAACCCCCAACTTTTTAATGGTAGTGTATATATGAATTGATTGACCCATCTCATTTATATGCAAACGAGGCTCATTTTAGACAGTACCTCATTCACAAAACTCAGCACTAACTGTCTGGAACAATTAAACAGAATCCCAATTAGATTAGTCTATTCGGGGCAAGATCACAGTGGTGGAACGGTGCTGGAAAGTAAAGTATGGCAGATTGTGGTAGTCTGCTGCATTTGAGAAAGAAAGAAAGAAAGAAAGAAAGAAAAATATTTGAATGACACAGGCAGGGGACAATAATAAAACGTGCTATTTCTATATATCCACATTCTAGACTATTGCAACATGTATTGCAAAATCACCTGCTATTATACTGCATGTTTTTATTGCTGTGCTTTCACAAGCTCGTCTTTGAAGAAACAAGAACTCGAGCACATGGGTTTATATCCACTCAATGAACACCGCAGGCTATTTTCCATTGTTGCAGTTTGTTCTGTGCGCACACACAAACAAGTTTTGCTTTCAATGTTGCTTTTTAGAAGACATTGAGAACATGCTCTCTCTCGCTCTCTCTCTCGCTGGGTGTTTCTAAATAAACTTCAAAGTAAAAAAAGATTGCGCTTCCTGGAACAGAAATAAAATGAAGCAGCTAATGTCACTTTATTCATTGGGTGATGCTTTGATTCATTACCAGCTGATAGGAATCAGTGCCCACAATGCCCACCTGACACACCTGCTGCCACCTGTGATGGGAAACAACGCTCAGGCACCCATACAAAATACAAAACACATACTGCAATGACTAATTTCTTAGAAGATGATCACGTAAATAACGTGAAAGAAGGTCATTCAGGTTTGGAACGACATGAAGGTAAGTAAATGATGTCAGAATTTTCATTTCTGGGTGAGTTATCCCTTTAAACGCTTATGGTTTATACCCACATGCCCTTTCAGGTCACAAACTCTAACATCTAAGACAGAGAGAGAGAGAGAGAGAGAGAGAGAAGAGAGAGAGAGACAGAGCAGGACAGCGAGGCTGCCAGTGTCCGTTTCCATTTTTAATGCCCGTCTGCCTCAGTGCCCCAAAAATACCCACTGTCAGAAAGAAAAACGTAATTCATCAGCACCGACACATTCACACAGTAGATGAGATGCCACCGAGCACTGAAGATTATAAGAGGAAAGTGGATATAGTCTTGAAATAGGGAGTCACTGAGAAAGACAGCAGAATCATAAAACAGACACACTGAGTGAAAGACTGACGGATGGAGTGACAGAATGCTAGAGTTCAAGAGAACGAGTGGAAAGGCTAGCTGTCTGCATGTCAGTGTCTTGCTCCTGTCTCCTGAGGCAAGATGGGAACCTTGAAAGCTTAAGACAGACGGAGGCCTTGACAGGAAACAGAACACAATGTCCCCCTGTCCTGTCAGCAAATTGGCTTCTAGTGCTTGTCTGGTCATAACATCTGAAGACTGGCTTTTAGGTCAATGATATGACAAAGATGTATTTGTTCAGAACTAATAATTTATTCAAAAATACAATGACTTGAATTCACCTGATGATGTGCATGTTTTTAATTTCTGAATTAAAATTAATTTAGATGTTTTTAAGGGGGCATGAAATCAAATATGTCACGCTGGTACCACTGTCCTGATATCCTAATGAAGAAGAAGAAGAAAAAAAGAAAGAATTCAATTCTTAAAAATCAAGTTTTACAGTTATTATTTCTTAGAAACCGTTCAATTAAATTTCTTCAATGTTTATTATTATTTAAAAACTTTCTCCACCAAATTATAGTCATGTGGTCCAACTAACCTACAGATGAAAAAAACAGAAATTATATACCATGTCAAGGTAAGTAAGCTCCTTAAAATATCAGAAAATTTGACATTTTTATGTAAAGACAATGCTACTTTTTACTTGAAATATATTATTATTTTAATATATATATTTAAAGAGAAAGTGAGGAACGACTCAGTGGACATGGCAAGAGCAAATAAGTGTTTTGCTTAATACCAGTTTTCTGTTTCTGTTGTTTAGAATAAATTTCTGGTTGTTTGGAGAATTCATTTGTTTACTACTTATTTTATTTTTTAAAAATTATGCTGAGTTTGCCATTAGCCGTAATTGGATTTTTTGCTACCTGTTAATTTGCGCTTAAATGGCAAACTGCACCGCATTACTTTTTATTTCTAGGCATTTGCGTGCTATTGGCTTTAATGTGCTAATTAGAAAGGCATGGACAGCGACTGTAAGAATATTTAAAACATGCTAACCAGAGTCCAATCTCAGGAGAAAGCGATTAGGGGAATGCAATAGTTTAGCGACAGAATGCAAAAGTTTTGCAAGTTAACGCAAATTATTTGGGGGAAATGCAATAGCTTTGCAAAAAAAAAAAAAGCTATGTTTCTCTGGCGAACGCAATAGTGTAGCGAGAGAATGCAATGGGAAATGCAATAGTTTTGAAAAACAATGCAATGTTTCTTTGAGGAATGCAATAGTGTAATAAAACACAAAAGATTTGTGAGCGAACACTAAATCATTGTAATGTTTATTTTGCATCTCGTATTTCTTTCCATCAACATGTCTCCTTGAGGATTCCATATATATTCAAGGTTTAAGATTTTACTTTTTAAATAAGGTTATTTAAAGGGGTTATTTAAAGTTTTTTTGTTTTGTTTTTTTTACATTATAAATGAAACATTTTTAGAGCGTTCTGTGTTATGGCCTATGCTTTGCAAATAGATTTTCTTAAGAAAACCTGTGGCGTTCATCTCTGTACAACTTGCCGCCGCAATGCTAGGGTGTTACCATGCAGCAGTTAAGGTGTTTGGAGTGTTTTCAGTGCATTGCTATGCGGTTGGCAGGGCATTGCTGGCATGTTCTGGGTGGTTGCAAGGTGCTTGCTAACTTGCAAGTTAAATACTTAGTCTTAGGGATTTACTCAAATGAGAGGAGAAAGAGAAATAGTGGCAAATAGGGCAATTCATGTGAATGTTTTGAATGTGTGTGTTTGTGTTTGTCTGGGGGCTGAAATAGTGCCGTGACGCGAGCTGAAACCACACTAGTTTCTCTTCTCTTTTACACATGCTCCATAAGGCCTAAACCTCACCACCACCACACTGTGACATCACAGGCGCTCAGCTGAAACCTCCATGCACGCCTGTAGAAGCAGACAGCAGAAAACGACAACAACACAGAGAGAGTCAGTGGGTGTCTGCGTATCTCCTGGCTCCTACATCTAACTGAATGTGACGTCTGTCCTCCTACCATGTTCCCTTATTCCAATCTGTAATACACGCAGTATGCACTACTACGCAAAGAGAGGGGAAAGAGAAAGAGAGTGAGTGAGTGAGTGAGTGAGTGAGAGAGATTAAGTAGCATTATCGTGATTATTACCATGCCTCAGAGTTTAAGCGCAGCTGTGTTATCATCATGTCTTTTTGTGTCAGTACTCACATAAACACACTTGATGAATAAATGAGCGGCCGGGGGCTATTAAGCAAAAAAAACACCTGTCTTTCAGGTTAATTTAACAGTAATGATTTCCTCAATGGAATAAATTGCTAATCACAACCCTAACAGCAGGCCGTGACTGTCGTTTTGATTGCCGAAGTTTGACATCCGCAAGACTATGAAAACAAAAAGTCATTCATTCGCAAGACCACCAGCTCATCAACAAGTGAATCAATCAGCCGGTCAATCAGCTCACATTGAAGCTCGGTTAGTGTCCCTGTTGAAAAAACCAGCATATGCTGGTTAGGTATGTTTTTGACGCTGGGATGCTGGTTTAAGCTGGTCCTTTGCTGGTCCTTTGCTGGTTTTAGCTGGGTCCTTTGCTGGTCCTTTGCTGGTTTATGCTGGTCCTTTTGCTGGTTTATGCTGGTCATGTGCTGGCAAAGGACCAGCACAAACCAGCAAAAGGACCAGCATAAACCAGCAAAGGACCAGCTTAAACCAGCAAATGGCCAGTTTAAACCAGCAAAGGACCAGCTTAAACCAGCAAAGGACCAGCTTTAAACCAGATCCCAGCGTCCAAACATACCTAACCAGCATATGCTGTTTTTTTCAACAGGGCTAGCATGTAGCCACATGTTTTTTTTTTGCTAACAGAAGCAGTAAACCTAACATAAACATTCCTTACAAAATGTAGGCTACATAAAAGAACCACAAAGTCACTACTGCCATTTTATAATAAATGAATATCAGATACTGCAAAGAATTTGTTTATGACAATGTTGGCTATCACAAGTTACCACAGATGCATCCTAGTAAAATCTGTAGCTGCAGTGGTACTTTCAGACCAATATTTGAGATGATGAAATAACGTGACTTATATAAAAATATAATTGTGACCCTAGACCACAAAAGCAGTCTTAAGTTGCATGGGTATATTTGTAGCAATAGCCAAAAATACATTGTATGGGTCAGAATTATTGATTTTTCTTTTATGCCAAAATCATTAGGATATTAAGTAAAGATCATGTTTAAGGAAGATATTTTGAAAATGTCCTACTGTAAATATATCAAAACATAATATTTGATTAGTAATATACATTGCTAAGAACTTCATTTGGACAACTTTATTGGCGATTTTCTCTGTATTTTGATTTTTTTTGCAACCTCAGATTCCAGAATTTCAAATAGTTGTATCTCAGGCAAATATTGTCCTATCATAACAAACCATACATCAATGGAAAGCTTATTTATTCAGATGATGATTTTCAGAATATTTCAGATGATGTATAAATCTCAATTTCAAAAAATGTGACCCTTATGACTGGTTTTGTGGTTCAGGGTCACAATTTTCACATACATACATTCTCTGGGTAGATGAAGATATAAGTTTATAAAATCCCCATAGTAAAATGTGTATATGTACATATGTTAATAATATCTATGATTTTTTTTATGGTATTATGTAGCAACTACTTTTGTCAACAATATATATTTTTATATATGCAACATATGTTTCACATGTGTTTTTACCTCATATTACATTTAATTTACTGAAATTGTACATATGTGACCATATATTACATTCACATATGGGAAGAGCCAGAGGTCGCATATTTCTTTCTTTCTATTTTTTGTTCTGTTTTTATTACAATTGTTTCATGCTATATTTATTGATTATTATTGGCGTTTGAGGCCCAACTCTTTCCCAATCTTTTGGAAAAAAGGGGACGAATCGATCCCATCACCCACTCTCTACCAAGTCACTCCTATCAGTACTAAAAATAAAATAAATAAATAAAAAATAAATAAATGAAAGTGTACACTTATGTGGGGTTTTATTTCATTAATATTATATTACCTGCATGTAGTTTTTAAAATATTCTTTTAAAATTTGAAGTACATTGTAAGTGCACAATAAACACATATAAGCACTTTTTCCACAAGGTCGTACTGCTTGAAAGGTGCTATACAAATAAAGTTATTATCATCATCGTCGTCTTCATCTGTCAGTGTCCAGATGTGATGGTCTTCAGCCCACACTGGGATTGAAATCTCCACCCTGATGATAAACAGGAGTGTCTGCCATTAAACTGAAGCACACCATGATGCATTGACCTATAATGCAGGCCTTTTCTCACAGGCTCTCGGCTCTCACCTTAACTGGGTCATGTACTACTTTGATAATGTCCTCTGCTTACAATAAGATCACTGGGCTTTGACAGAAGGCAGCTCTCTGTCTTTGGCTACTTAGAGTGGTTTGATGTTTTTCTGGGTACAAGGGCATAGTTTACTACAACACAGGGACTTTCCACCCTACAACCCACTGCAGACCCAGAGGGCTGGATGTAAGAATGATTCTCACACACAGAAAGATCACTTCACAGTCCACTTTCACCTACACATATGTGTGAAAACACACACACACACACACACACACACACCAAACACATACGTGTGTGCAAACACGCAAACGTAACACAGAAGGCTGTGCGAAACACAGGTGGGAAACTCACATGTACCACTTTTCTCTAAAAAGTAGTTTCAGTTAAAGTCAAATGCAGTTCATGAATGATGGACAAGACAAGAGACATGCATATTCATTGAGAGCAAATTATAAAATGGAAAATATTAAGGGTGTGAGCCGTACTTGTTAAAACAGTGCCAGCAGAAGCTCAGGAATGAGCTCTGAGGGTAGGAAACAAAAGCTTTGAGAAGAAGTGAGGTGTCAAGTTACTTTGAAGGTATTTTGTTGTGGAATTGTCATAACCTGTCTTTCAAAAGATGTTGGTAAGGACAAACAGACCATTGTTATGACTGAGATAATAAATGGAAACTCAAAGCTGATTAGATTGATAAACTGCGAACAAATAAAAATGACAGGAGACATTGTATGAAATAACATATACGATTTTTTTTTATAAAACACTGTCTAAAATGGATATGTCATCTCCCCCTTATGCTCTCTGCTCTCACAAGTAGCAAATCAATGGGTGTGTTCAAAATCTCCCAATTTTCACTAACTTTTATAATAATCTAATAAGGAGAACTTACTTTTTGACTTTTAGTTGTGAAGGTTGATAGTATAAATACATTCTCACCCTGCATTTGAACAATATGTAGTATATGAAAATCAGTAATGTGTATCGCATGTGTAGTATGTCCAAATATGCTTTATTTTGTGTTGTTATTGTTAACTAAAATTATTACAAATAATGAAACTTGAAAATGACTTAAAATAATGTAAAGACTAAAACTGAACAAAAACTAAAACTAAAATAAAAAATTGAAAAAAAGAACATAAGAAAATTACTAAAACTTAAAATGTAAATGAAAACTGAAAATATAAAAATAAAAACAAATAGAAAATCTTCATGAATACTATAATAGTATACAAATTATATTAAAATAACACTGGATGCATCCAGTTGCCATTTTTTAACCACGGAGGAAATTAACACCAAAAAAAAAAATACTAAACTGATTTTTTTTTTTGGTATGTGAAATTAAAAAGAGTGAGACTAGTTTGACTGGTTCAGCAGAAAAGACAAAAAGTGGAGAAAAACGGAACCGAAACTCACCTTAAAATACACAAGCGAGATGCAAACCATCCCAGCACAACACACATACATATATACACTGATTCACATTGTGTAACATTGTGTAAACAGATATGAATGATAAACTCAAGGCACACATTCCTGACATGCATTCCCTCGATGAACACCCGGAGCGCGCGCACACACACACACACACACACACACACACACACACACACACACACACACACACACAACACATCACACAATACAAAAATGCTCCATCCTTCAAACTATTGCAAACAAAGACAACATACATACATACACACAGATATGTGGAGATATGCAGTCTTACTTAAGTGTGTGAAAGGGCTAGATTCTGGCCCTGCTGAAATTAAAGTCAAACACACATGTATCATATGCAGACACACACACACACACACACACACACCCATATGGGGAGAGATCAATCAAAAGATTAATCAGATATTTTCATATGGGAAACATTCACAACCATTCCAGGGAAATCTTCTAGACAAAAGCATACAAAAGTGACTATTATCCTGCAACCACTGAAATATCTTGTGATGTTCTCATTCCTGGAGGATTCATAAAATTCAGCAAAATTGAGATATGATTAGTTTTGTGAATGACGCACAAACAATGTTTTATCATATCACTATTCATATTATAGATACACAGCTATTTTCTTCTAAACATCTAAAAATATGACAAAAAAACTTTTGAATAGTAGTGTAAGTACAGTAATGCTGTCATAAATTTTGCTTCTTTATCTCAAAAACCTTTTCATGTGGATTCATTTGTGCATGCAACATTTTAAAGTAAACAAACACACAAAAAGTGATTGGTTTTATTAACTGAAAGCTGGGACTTCCAGTCCTTCAGCTGCCATACTGACCGCTGTAGTTTCTCCCATGCAAGTGGTTCATCTCCTCTCTCTATAATTATGGTGGCCCAGTAGTGCGCAACACAACAAAATCTGCACAACACAATGAAATTAGCATAACACAACGGAAACAAGCCGCAACACAACAAAATTAGCACAACACAACAGAAACAAGCCACAGCACAACAAAATTAGTCATATGCATAGTGTTTTGCCGATTTCGTTGTGTTGTGCACTACTGGGTCACCATATTTAATGTCAATAACAAGACAAAAAGATACAACCTGAGATTAATCAAGAACAAAATAAGCAAGAGATATGAGATAACATTTTTTTTACTGCACTTAATCATGACATACTTTTGAACGGCAATAAAAACACAGATATTTGAAATATGTTCGCTATTTAGACTAAGGGTCTAAAACATCTAAACACAATTATGCATTCTTTATTTGTAGTGACCGGCAGCTACACACAACTTACACACTTAAACACAGAAACCTTTCCAGCCTATCACCTGTCATTTCTAACCCTGGGGCCCACATTGAACACAGATTTATGAGCCCAGAGTTATGCAAACTAAGAGCGGCACTCCAGTCACTCGATGCAAAACTGCACAACAGCAGCCCAGAGATGGAAAAATCCAGCCACTCTTAACCGAGAGATAGTTTGATTGTAGAAGATAAACCTGTTACCTCCCTTGTGCAAAATGAAGTGCACTTTAGTACACTTCTAAGGCCCAGCCAGACCTTACAGGCTCTTTATGCATTTTTCCACACTCAAATTTAAACAAAATGCAACTGAAAAGATATAAAATGTGATAAAATGTTTTAAACCGAGATAAGTACAAAACTCTATGTTGAAAGCAACATCAAATGATCAAAAATATTTAATAAATGAAAACACAAGGAGTGTAGGATGAATATCAAATTTAGCAAAAACAAAATCTGCAGAGCTTCAATGCCATGTGGGCCTCCTCATTAGTCTGAATAGTATATTCAATATTATATTCCCTTCCAGAAAGAGTCTAAGTTGAATACTATACAGTATGTGAACATTAAAGGCACACACACAACAACAAGGCAATTTCTATTTCCAGCTACAGTGCCAAGCTGCAGACGGGCTGGTTAATGCTGAGCCTTGCTGCATGGGGCCCACAGCGGCATTAGAGCCAAGAGAGAGAAGAGATCACATCACTAATGCACCACTTAATACAGTCTTAGAATAACACATATGTATTCACATGCCAAGCACAGCACCAACACACAGCCTGTCTTCCAGCTGAATGGACACTCTAGCCTTTAATGCCCAAGGGTGATGCCAGGGGCCACTGCAGAGCCACACCTGTCCCTCTCGGCCCCTTATCTATTGTGTTGAGATTAACTCAGACAGATGGCAGACGGACGGTCGGCACATACTGTACACGCACATATACCACTGTGCTTGTTTGAATTTTGACTTCTATAATGACCAAAAGACAGTTGGATTTAGTTTTCACAACCATTTTCTGACACTTAAAATGATACAGGTTGTTGCTCCTGTGCCTTTAAGACTTCTAACACACAAACTTTAACATTTATAGACGTGAGGCTTACCACAAGTTATATCAAACTTTACAGCTTTGTTCCGATAACAGTGTGATGCTTAAATCCTAATGACTAAAATGACAGCTCAAATAATACACAAGTTTAAATTATTAAATGAAGTATGAAATGATATTTGATGGTATTTGATATGAAAAAGTAAGCAGTCATATGCTAACATGTTCAAGCTTTTAACATCATAATTATGGCGATTACTGAAAAGGTCTGTTTCTGCAATCAGTTTCCATAAATAGTCTAGAGAGAAAGCGTGTGTTGAATGCGTAAATATGTCTAAATAGTACATATATCATATGGCAAGGGTGTGTATATGTATTTCTGTGTATGTCTGAGCATGAACTAACTGACAATAGTTACATAATGTCCAATAAGCCAGCCAACATCACTCCTGTGCAACACACAATAGATGGAATGCATCCAGATCAGGTCGCCGGTGAGTTTCATTGGGTTTCCAAGACACAATTAAGAGCACATAGCAACACTGATGAAGTCGAATTCTATAATAAATGAATATGTGTTAAATGATACAGCTAGAAAGTTAGCCACTAAAAATTTTCATAATATTCACATCACAATAGTGCTTCAGTAGCAGTGAAAGGCACCGTTCTTTTAAAAACAAGGTTTTATGTCAGTAAGAATGTCTCATTCTGCAAGGTGGGGTTGTTTGTATGTTTCTATGACTATAAGCAAGCTGTTCTAAGTCTGTTCTGTGTTGAATGAACAAGCCTTAAATACAATGGTTGCTATATAGTTGTTTCCACCAAAATACCAATTATAATATTTTAAAATGAATAGATTTTAATATTTTCTGAAGAAAATGATGTTGCAGCTGGTTGTGAAGGTAATGTCATGTGGCTGTTAGGTGTTTTCAGTTTGTTTGTTTTTTTTCAGAATATTGCTATGCATTTTCTAAGTGTGTTTTCTGGGTGATTAATAACTGACTTTAGTCAAAACATTTTTTTTTCTTCAGTTATATCATCTGCAAGGTTAAAATAAATAAGTTAACCAACCAACAAACAAACAAACAATAAATAAATTTGTCTGATCAAAAACAGTAATACTGTGAAATATTATTATCATTTTTAAATAACTGACTTCTATTTTTATTTATTTTTAAAATGTAATTTATTCCTGCGATGACTAAACTGAATCTCCCATGTCATGTGATCCTTTAGAAATCATTCTGATATGCTGAAAAGAGTTCAGTTGCTTAATATTTTTGTGGTAACTTTTTTTAGGATTATTTGATGAATAGAAAGTTCAAAAGAACAGAATGTATTTATATTAAATATTTATAAATGTCTTTATAATTGTCAATTGTATATATTTTTATTTTATATTGATTGAAAATATAATTCATTTAACTTTATTTATGTATAGTTTTTATTTTATTTGTTTTGTTCTAATTTTGTATTTTTATTTTTTGCTGTGGATACCATTGTAAACAAGATACAAAAATGTATAGGCCTATCTTTCTGTTTATCCCTGTTGCCTACATACAGAAGGACAAAGCTAAGGATTGTTCTTCTGAGAAAGAGGTGAGAGGAGATCATTGTACAAGACTGAGAACTCTCTCAGCATTTATAGGGACGTCCTCAGCCAGAATGTGTGTCTGTGTGTTGAATAAAAGTGTGCTCCTCACCTCAACACTGTTTTCAAGTTCACTTCCAGGAGACAAAGACACTATTCTGCTGAGGAGAAGAAAAGAAAGGGGAGCGGAGGAAAGAGGGGCTGAAGAGAAAGACAGTGGAACTTTCCAAATCATTTGAGTTTGGAATTTTGTTAGAAGGTGCTACATAGCTCCAAATATTTGTTGTTTCAGTCAGCATGGCAACCAGTACACAGGCCAGCGTTTTGATAATGAGACTTCACATTGAAACTGCTGCCTCAGATTCTTACACGCATGCACACAACGTGAGAGGCTTGATTGTGGGAGATTTCAAGACTCCTCTTGCACTGTTTCTTTTTCTCCTGTTCTCTGGATTGCTCAGATTTCACTGATGGCATGCTCCAATGACAAATGTTGATTGACAACATCTCTCAGGTGAAACCAGTGACCAGAAATGGAAAAGAGAACAGAACAAACATCCGTCACTCAATTATTAATCTCTCTCTCTCTCTCTCTCTCTCGCTCCCTCTCTCTCTCATCCACTCAGGCACACACACACACACCCAAAAACATCCAACACTAAGCTGTGTTTGAGAGTCTGTCCCTGGGAGTCTAAAGCCACTGAACTATAGACATTTCAAGCTAATCATATAAGACGCAAGCTGGGCAACAGTTACAAAATCTTATGACTTTGCAATAATGCAAAAAATTAACCACAATCTCAGGCCAGAATTTTACAAGAAAAAACGAAAGTTACACTCATTTACAAAAAGTCATTTACTCACCCAATAGTTGTTTCCAAAGCCGTATGACTTTCTTTCTCCTGTAGAACAGAAAAATACATTTTCTAAGAAACTTTTCAATTTTAACAAAATTACTGAGCACTTTTTTGAGATGTCAAAAATAAACGACAAAATAGGATCATAAAGGACCATAATAGATGTCTACACAAATTGTTCAGTACACTCAATGTCTTTTGGATTCATACAATATCTTTGCATGAAGAATAGATCAAAATTGTATTATTCTCTCAAAACCTTGACATCTGCCCTAGTACTAGTGTATGACAGTGTTTATGGACTATTTGTTCTGTTTGATCCACAAAACCTGGATGATTTCTTCAAACATTAAACTGATACCATTCTTGAATTTAATTCCCTGACTTATTGATTCAATTGCAGGTTATTGAATAATTGCAGATGATTCAACCCAGGGTCATTGGAAAAATGTGCCTGTTGCAAGAGTTCTGCAAAATGTTATTACTTTTCCTTTTTGCATGTTTCAGGACACTTTTAAAGAATCTGCCAAAGTTTTATTACATTGATTGTTGCATGTATCGCGGCAGTTCAGAAAGGAAATGTCAGTGGTACTAAAAGGTTAACATTCTATTGCATTGTAAAATTACATACTATCCACACTAAACCATAAAATTAACATTAACAAAAGCAAATGTTAGATTTGCTGAAGCAACCATGCCATTTTAGCTTGCTTCTACCAGTCTTTTATGTGACTCGTACCAGTGTGCAGTACTGTACCAGGTGCGCTATTAAACAAGTTTACCATGTCAGAAAAGCCATACATATGATAAGCCATACATAGAATATGTTCGTTTACAAACCATGCACTGTGGAAAAAGTGTTTTGAGGTCATAACTTATTATGCAAGGAACCATGTGAAAATAAGTCTGTATTAATCTTCCACTGTAATTATAATTTGTGTGAAAACAAATAAAAGTAATTGGTGTTTTACTGCCACTGCTATTTCAGCTAAACTGTAGTGAATTGTCTATAGGTACATCTTTAGAGCTTTGTAAAAATGAAAACGGAGGCACATTTTTCCAATGAGCCTATGTTGCGATTATCAGTGAATAAAGATGGATTTCTTTACTGAAATATATTTTCACAATGCTTCTGAGTCTTTTTTGAAGCTTGAAAGCTTCATTCCCCATTAATGTAACTGGAAGGAAAAAGAGCAACCAGCATATTATTCAAAAAAATGTCCTTTTCCTCAATAGAAAGACATACAAGCCATGAGGGTGAATAAATGCTAACTAAACATATGGGTGAAATATCCTTTTAAATAAAATTGTCACACATAAGCATATCTAGCATATGCTTAATTTCTCAGAATGAGGAAAGTGGGGGGAAATACACATTAAGAAAAGGAGAGGTTGAGAGAACAAAAAAAAAGGAGAAATGTAGATCGGGGAGGTTCTTCTGTTGCCATGCGTGTATGTGTTTATGTATGTTAGAAACAGATACAGTGAAACAGGCATGAAATCTGATCACAGATCAATACTCAGCTCTGCTCCACAGAGACCAGAAAACATCAGATAGTGGCTTGTGGGGTGGAGTGGGGGGTGTCTTAATGCACTTGGCTTTGGTACATTGATGGAGGTGCCCACAAATGCTCATCCAAGTTCTTAAAATCATGTTTTGTGCGTTGGGTGAATGCCAAAATGGTGTAGAGGTCTACTTCTGACATTTTAAAAAAGACATTTTAAAAAATGAATCACAATAAAGCAAATGAAAAATAGGAGAGACAAAACTACACAATGTACAGGCTAAGTTAAAGCTTGGCCCCATATCCAACGTGGCTCACGTCAATTCACCCATCATCTATAGCAGATGACGGACCAAACGTTGTGCACAAAGCCATTTGGGCTAATTATGTCATTAATTATTCATCAGTACTTGACCAGATCGAAGGCAAACCAGAGCTGTACACATTAGACAGAAGAGAGGCATGATTAGCTTTAATCATTGAATCCTTAGTGTCACAGTAAGATATGATGGTGGTCTTTTGTACCAGCCCTCTAAACCAAAATCAATTACATAAGTGGGCACACAGCAATAATTGAGTCACAGGATTCGTTAAATGGCCAAAAGTGTGCATGTGTGTGTGTGTTATGGATATGGTGGATGGTTGTGTTATCTGATCACTCAAATAATAATTTGTGAAAGGATACAGTGTATAGGAGAATAACACTCAAAAAATGGCTCTGAAAGTGACACTTTGAGAAAAATGGAAAACATTGTTTCTGTTCTTGGACAGCTGGAAAATAGGACCAACTGTGATATTTGCTTTCTAAAATTATGAAACGAAACCAATTTCCCTTGTTAGTCTGAGGGAAAACGACAAACCAGGAACAAGTATCGCCACAGTTTCTGCCATTTGGATTTTGATGACTGAAAGGTGGTTTGTCCCATAAGCGACCATCCATGAGTTAACACCCTTGTGTCCTTGAGAAAGGCACTTAAAACCAAGCTGTTCCAGAGGGACTGTCCCTGTATTAAGTTACTTTGTCATTTTGGATGAAACTGCCACCCAAATTACTATTAAGTGATGTTACAATGTAGTTTCGTTTGAAAGTAGCCTATGTATGTTCATAAGTTTGCAAGAATTTGCAAGAAAGTATGATCACCTTGAATCCCTTCAGTAAATTAGTTGATCTTCTAGATCACAAAACACATGACTGAATATTGAGTCAGTGGTGCGGTTCACTCGAGACTTTCACTTTATCTCCACCTTAACATAATACCCAAATATGTTTGGTTATAATAGAGTACATATTTCAAATTTAAACAAAATGGTTTCCCAAACACAGTGTGAATGGAAAATGGACTGAAACTAAAGTGGACTAAAAAGATATATGAGTTTTCAAGGTAAAGAGTAAAAGCAAAGACACCTGGGTTCAGTCTGTTCAGTTGGTTTGATTTCCCAGTTCGGTCTGTTTTATGTGAAAGCTGGTTGCAGAACCTTGGTCTTTAAGAAAATGAGATTGATAATGTTCGGAAAGTAGTTATCTGAACTCAGTATGGTTTACAATTGATACGAAAGCAGTTAAAGTCGTGTGTCATGTAAAGTCAGTATTCTCAAGTCATGTGAAAACAATCAAACTGCATTTCCTCCAGTTCACATTACTTGCATATTTTCACAAACGCTGTTCTGTGCATCATAAGTTTTGGTAGCAAAACCAAAGGGACAAACACATGAGTAAAAACATGAAGTGTAAAACGCTTCCCATTTCTGGCGCTTTCCCCTCTTGAGTCATTACTTAGCAACAGCAGTAAACAGCTGCCACGAATGCTCACAGTGAAACTCTAATGCAGCATGATAAATACAATGTGAAAATAAACCTAAGGGGGACAGCAAGAGGAAGGGTGTAGAATCGAACCTGCAAACCAACCAAGAGATTGAACAAACTGTCAAAACAACATGAAAGTTGGGTCATTAAAAAAGGACTCAAGTGTGAAAACGCCCTAATAAACAATGACTCTATTTTTAGGCCGTTACTGGAAAATTCTTCGCTAGACTCTTTGAGGAGGTCCAAGTCTTTTCAAACGTCTGTCTGTATCTCCATCTCGGTTGCTCACCGGACCGAGGACATACACGTCCTTGTAGCTCTCGAACCACAGAGAGATATAACCGAAACTCTCTCCTTAGGTCATGCACTTTCCCCTCACGTCTTAAAGCCTGTAAATGTTCTAGCAAAAACCACCGAAACTGAGAAACACACTCACAGAGACACACAAGCGCGAGAGAGAGATTTTCACTCTGAGGTGGGGGTCTGTTGAAGGTGCCTGCCACCATACGGGGTTAAATGGTGTGGAACAGGTTTGGCGCGGAGTGACACATTGTTGGGCACCTGTGCAAACAGCACAGCCCATCTGAGTTCAGTGACTCGCTGCTGCCTAATAGCTATCGATCATCCTCCTTCACCAGACACACACACACACACCTCTGTTAGAGGCTCTGACACAGGCTGGCAGTTAAAAAATCAAACAGGCCCTCTGAATTATACAGGCAGGAGGGGGGACGCCAGTCTGTCAGATGTCAGATTTAGGCCCAAATGAGCGTCTGGATCTCAGCTGGACTTTTCCAGCGCAGTGGGCCTCCAGCGCAGTGGGCCTCTAGTCCAAAGAGAAAGAGGTAATGGGACTGGGGGAGGAGGTCAGATCGAGAGAACATTCACCTGTAAGCAGACGAACTGGACGGGGGCCAGTCGCAAAGGTCGTCAGATTCGGGATTCAAGCGTTTGGCAGCCTCACAGAGCTCCACATTGTGGCCAAAAGAACCTGTTGTGTGTGTGCGCGCATTTTAAATAGAGTCGTTGAAGTTTAACATGCCGCAAACATAAGGGTGTGGTGGATTTCACGTAAATACTAGTGGACACATTTGGTTTCATGAACGAAATTAGCGAGACACATAACAGAGCAACATACAGACTTGTACATTTAGACATTACCCACTCTGGAGTAAAGCTATATGGCAAAAAAAGATGAAATCCAAAGATTAGGCCTCTAATGCAAGCAGAGATTTCCACTATTCTGGCAGTAACTGACAGGTATACAGGCCACCAAGCAAAACGGTTTTCAAGGATTTGCAAATATTTTTTGTAATTTTCTGTATTTTTTGGCTTTTTTTTCCTATAGCAAAAATATATATATATTTAAAACATAAATGTTTATGACCAAAGGTTTGGGGTCAAAAAAAAAAAAACCTTTCAAAAACATTTTTAAAGTCTCTCACCACTCAGAACTGCTCACGAAGACTGCATTTTTTTATTATTAAAAATACAGCAAAAACAGTAAAACTGTGAAATATTACTGCAATTTAAAATAACAGCTTTCTATTTAAATATATTTTTAAAATGTAATTTATTACTGTAATGCAAAGCTCATTTTTTCAGGGAGCCATGTGTGAAATGATCCCTCAGAAATCATTCAAAAAATGCAGATTTTATCTAAAAAAAACAGCCACTTATCTTATTATTATCAAAGTTAACATGTAAGGTTGTGCTGCTTAATTTTTAAAGAATCTGTTATACATTTTTTTTTCAGAATGTTTTGATGAATTTAAAGTTCAGAAGAACAGCTTTTATTTAAATTGTGAAAGTCTTTACTGTCACTTTTGATCTTTGCTAAAATAACAGTTTATTTATTTTTTTTAAGTACCATGTTTATTTTTAAAACCTATATGACTTTGTTTCACAAAAGATATTTTGAAAAATGTTTCAAAAGTCTTTGTCCATATAATGAAAGTAAGTTTGGTCTAAAACAATCGACAAAATAGACATTTTTAAAACATCTTTTGAAAGTCAGAATGTCATACAGGTTTGAAACACAATTATAATGCCTTTAATTCAAAACATATTATTAAATATTTTTAGCTTTCAGTAGTTTTTGCTTCTTGAGTGAATTCATTTTAGGGTAATTATTTATTTATTTAATTAATTAATTATTTTTGACATGAAAACTGAACAAAAACACTGATTAAGAAAACAATTTGTTGCAGTGTTTGACAGTGACAGTGACGGCTCCATTACCTTGAAGTCTAATTGCCTCCACATTTCCTTGAGATCCTGATGTCATAAAACATTTCCCAGCATAAGTTACAGCTCAATGAATGCGTCACTGAACCGAAACAATCAACGAGAAACAGAATTCCACAGCGTAAACCTGAGCCTCGATTAATCAAGATGTTTTAATGACAATTAATTGACAGCACTAATAAACTCACTCTCGCTCACCTCCTCAACGCCTCCGGGGAGACTTTGGGGAATCACAGCCTGCTTTATAGCTTTATTAATTAAAAAAGCCTGCTGAGATAACTCTCAACATGTCATCAAACAGAGATGAACGGCAGCTCGCAGATGTTTTTTTCTCGACCTGATGGAGAAGGGCGCATGCTGATGGATGAAAAGTCCTGCTGTCAGACAATACTGATAATGTAACACCACTGTCTGTGGCTATAAAGAGACATGAAGGTGACAAGCTGTAGCGCATCCATCCTGGCAATCCACACACACGCCAATGGCCAAATGATTTGACATAATATTTCAACCTTTTATGTCGCACAATGAATCAGAGATAAAAGGCTGAGCTGACGTTTAAATCTGCTTTTTACAATATCTCACTGTCATTGAGAATTATAAGTAGAAGTCCCAAGAATCCATTTCAAGATCTAAAATATGATCGGGAACACATGTCCGTGTTTAAAACACTTCATATGTCAGATCATATTTTAACCGGTGAAGAGAAGTCTGCGGGGTCTATAAACTATGAAAAGAAATGTACTCTCAGCTCACTTGATTTCCATTTTAGTGCTTCAGAAAAAAGTCACAGTAAAATAACTCACAGAGCAATAAGGCGCAATCCACTGAGGTAATGCTGACCTTTAGATGTGGCGATTCTGTTCCAGATCTTGCTAAAATGGCACCACCATTAACGTGCTATAATTGGTCTGTTTTAAAAGAGTCGGGCGACTCGGAGCAGGACCGCTTGAAAGTTATGCTTCAAGGGTATCATCAAACACTGAAATAAAACAAACAACACATAGAGGGAATTAAAAAGTCATTTATTGCTAAGCAGAATGGTTGACAACTTGAGCGCAATCAATGGCCAAATAAGAGTCCTATTGGTTCAAATGGGAATACTATTACACTAGTCGTTATGTTGTTCATGTTAATAAGACAGGTTTGGCATAACTGAGATTTTTCCAGCACTGTGGGTCATTATAATCAGTTCAGGGTCATGGCTGGGGTCAACACAAAGGGTCGTTTCAACTTGGTGGAGGTGGCACACGTCACTTTGTGCGATGGGGAACATTTGTTGCATGCAGTGTAAACAATGGAAGTGCTTCGACAAATTGAATGAGGGTGAGTTGAGGTGCTAATTTCAGCTGCAGGGTATGCTTAATTCAGCTGTTTATTTGAACCCCTTTGCTCAAACGAGTCAATTAACACATATAGAGCTGTCTAGGTTTATGTTACTTGAGGTTGGTGACACAGCTCTGACTGAAACACTGACATTTTAAGAATTTAAAGTGCTTTTTGTAAAGTAGAAGAAACGACAGTGTTAACTAATTTTCCAGTCAAAATGCTGATGAAGGGACGAAATGGTAAATTAGAATATCTACTGCTGCTGAGACAGCAGATTAGATTAGATTAGATTAGAAGAGTCAGATTACTTACCCATAGTGATCATTTCATTGTACTAGAAACGTATTGTGTTACTGTGCCAAAACTAAAGAAGGTGATGGACTTACTTTCAAACGCCTGTGCTTTTATGTTACTATAAAAGAGACTAGAAACAACCATCCTGTATTTAAAAATCTTTGTAATTATACATTTGTATCGATGAAGTAGCAATTTATTATATTTTAAATATCTAATCTTTTAATATAATATCAAATAGCATAATAAAATTACAATTACTACATTAACAAAACTAAAATCAAGAACTGTACATGTGCTTTAGTATGTTAGTAATATAAGTCTTTAAAGCATGACAAAAGATGAGTATATGTAAAAAATACTTTAAAGTAAAACTTTTAATATGACATTTTTTACAAGGTTAACGTATTAAAAGTCCACTTAATAAGAAACATAGTCATGAAAGTCTACACTTTTACAGTGGCCTAAGACTTAAGTAATGTTATATTATCTAAAAATGCAGATAATTATATATATACACACACACACACACACACACAGTAACACTTTATTTTAAGGTGACCTTCTCATACATGTTACATGTACTTACTATTACAATAACAATAAATTATGCATAAATACATGCGACTGACTCCTAACCCTAATCATATAGTAAGTACATGCCATTAATTAATATTACTCACTACTTAAATGTATAATTACACTGTAACAAGGACACCTTAAAATAATGTGTAACCAAATACACTTTTATGATTTAAATACTCTACAAGTGCACATTCAATACAACTAAGCGCACATATTTTCACAAATGTCTCTCTGTCATGACAGTAGTTAACGTTCAAAAGGTAAGGTTTATGTTAATGCCTGCTACAGCGTCCAGAAAATTCATGTCAATTCAGAGATGTCATTTTCCCCCTCTGATGTTAAACCAAATACGTTTTAAATGCAACTTCGGGGGAAAGAAAAGTGTATCTATATGTATTTTTGATAGTCGAGTTGCATCTTCTGCAGATCATCTGCTTCACACATTCTACCCACCCTCATGTCAACAAATATATATGTTGTGAAACGCGCCAGTGCTTGAATTTATGTTTCGGGCCTAGCATTTACACAGGAAGCATTCAGAATATTCAGTAAAATAATTTAGTATGTAGGCAAATGCAAGCTCACACATTGGCAGGCCGGTGAACTTGACCACAGTTTGAGCATTAAGGAAGTTTAAACTTAAGCGTAGTGATGTTGGCCGCTCATGCCCTGTCACTTGTTGATAGAGACGTGCTGAGGAGAGCCGAGTGCTGGATTGGCACGTCCTCTCACACTGAGTGCTGTGTGACATGCTGAGAAACAGCTGTCCTGTCTTCTTCATAACAGTGTCTTTAATTATGTCTGACCTACAGAGAAAAGTAGAAACCCGCCAAGACCACAACAGAGCACAGCGCAGTCACTTTCCACAAAAACATCAACAGACAATTTTATAATTCAAAGGAACAAG
Source organism: Sinocyclocheilus anophthalmus (assembly GCA_018155175.1). Classification (NCBI taxonomy): domain Eukaryota; kingdom Metazoa; phylum Chordata; class Actinopteri; order Cypriniformes; family Cyprinidae; genus Sinocyclocheilus; species Sinocyclocheilus anophthalmus. The sequence continues at coordinate 566,302 of JADLZN010005996.1, read as the reverse complement.
CTGGAACAGCAAATGAATATTAAGATTGAAATTTGGTATGATGTTTTCACAACTGCTTTCCTGTTATTATTTTTTGAGTTGTTGATAAAAGCTATGAAAAAAACATACCGTCCACAAGGACGCAGCTGGTTGAGAAAACAACCCATAAAGGAACCTGCTTTTTTTTTTTCTCCGTCAACAGCTGAAACAACAGCAGTTCTTGGAGGGAAAGCCTTTGTGTAATTGGTAATCATTTTGACACCCGGCCAAGCAAAAGAAACTGAGCCATGCGTCATATAGTCCCAACCTCCAACCTACACACCAGCGGCCCTCTCCCTCGGCACAAGACCATGCGCCCACAAAGACTCCAGAGAATTCACTCGCTTTGACTAAAAAGAGTCATTGTGCAGCCAAAGATGATGTGCTTTTATAAAACCAGACATTTCTCAAAGAAAAAATGCAAGGTAGCAAATGTACCTGATAGATATAACCATACTTCTGCTGTTGATGGTTTATATTAAGAATTGGGAACATTTTTTTAATATTAAAAGTTCTCTGAATTGTTATGTTTAAATATGCAAATTACTCATTATCTATGCACACATTTGCATATTATTCCAGAGCAGAAATCTCAACTAAAGTCTGGTTCAAAATTCTTCTTTTATTTTGTTGAAAGTTTTTACAGAGGGGTCTTTGGATGTTTCTTTTTGTCATTCCATAAATCAAAAAATACTGCAAACAGACAGAAAATAAGTAAATAAGTAAATATCACGGTGCATTTAGGAATGCAATTTTATATAAAATCAGCTAAATGACCTAAGAACAAACTTCTCTGTAGAAACCTTCAGCTATAATTAGGAATAAAGTGTTTACATTTTGGTGTGAGGATGTTCATGTAGTGAAGTATGACAATTAATCTGGCTCGTGGGTTTTTTGAGAAAATCGCGTTTTAAAAAAGATAACTTACAAAATTGTAATATATAACCATGTAAATAGACAAATGCAAGAATACGGAGACAGAATGCCTGGGTAAGCAGTGTATTTTGTGGCTGTGTTTGTCCTTTGGCCATTAGGGCCAAAAAAAGGAGGCTAGAACCACATATGACGTTAAAATCAAAATTATACATGGGTGACACAGTTCCCAAAAGCAACTATGGTCGCAAAATCATGGTGTAGATTATGTCCATATGGATGGAAAGCTACCAAAACACAGGATACAGAGTACAACACGTACAATAACACCAATAAAATAACAATAATCCAATGTGAATAAGTAGGTCACTATTTTATATGGAGGTAAAGGTAACGTAGGCTGGTGCGTACTTACCTTTGATTACTTAATTTGATACTAACATAGTCTACATTTACTAAACAAATGTTTTGAACTGTTAATCATTTGTCAACCAAATCGGGTTAAACCTTTACAATCGTACTCACCATAATTTACTGTCGAAAAACTCTATAAACAAAACAGCAAATAAAAAACAACAAATTAAAATTATTCAACATATCCTAGCTTTTTGCAGAAAATATTTGTAATTGTTTACCATTTTCAACAGAAACTGTAATGCAGTACAGTTACATTTATATTGTAATTAAATTACGTAACCCACTTCCATGTCACTATTCATTAACCCAACCACTGTCCGAAAGTATCCGTCTTAACACAATAGAGGGATATACAATTGAAACCCAGTTTGTGCGACTTTTTATCTCACTATTCTGACTTTTTTACTGGCAATTGAAAGTTTACATCTTGCAATTCTGTTTTTTGCTTCCACCAAAAAAAGTGACTGACTTTTTTTTAATGTGAATCAGACTTTACATCTCGCCACTCGCCACTGAGTTTGTATCTCACAATTGACCCCTCGCAAAAACCCGCCCTCCTTAGTTACTGTTGCTATGTCCGACAAGCCATACCTCTCTCACACTACACATGTTCTCACGCAATAAAAAATACACCGCGGAGCAAAGAGGAAACTGACAACACGTCGACTAGACAGAGCAGGTTACTTCTGGTATGACTCAAAGTGTCAGCTTTCAATTTGTTTCTTTTTTTAAAGATATTCAAACAATAAATACAGTTTTGTGTCTCATTAATATATCGTGACACATCGCTGTATTGCCTCAAGCGACGTGAACCGATTGTCTTTTCATATTTACTCATAGCACGAAATGAACATCATAACATAGTTTTAAGTTTAAGACCACCGAAGTGAATCTACTTTCCCGTCTGATTTGTTTGTAGGGCAAGATGGTGGATTCGGCATTATGATTGGTCAGATCACCTGTCAGTCAAGTCTTTTTTTCTCAGAATTGTGAGTTTTTTTCTCACTTTTTTAGTTAGAATTCTCAGCAAGAAAAAAAGACAGAATTGGGAGATATACAGTCACAGTGTTCACATATGGTCATGGAGAACTAGGGCTTTCAAACAATGAGTTATAGACAAGTGTGTGTGTTATTGAGCAAAAAAAGAGTTGGGGGTTGGTGGCGTGTCCTCGCTGTGTGTCAGAAAATGCTCAGGAAGTTCACTCCTCTCACGTGGGCATTGGGTTTTTCTGGAAAGAACAAACCAACACAATGGCGTTCCACTGAACTGTTTTCAAGGCAACGGATTTCCTGCCCTGTTAGTTGTAGTAAGGATAGCCATACAGAGATTGTATATGAGCGTGAGTGTGTGCGCAAACAGATAATGAAACTGATACAAGGCTAGTGCTGAATGACTAAAAAAGACAAACACAATATTCTGTCTTATCAGAGTTAGCCTGAGAATAAACAGGCTCTGTTGATAGGAACAAGAACACAGGATGGCGTAGGTGGCAAAAAGAAGAGGAGAGAGAGGAAGAGAGTCCATATTCTGCACAAACACAATGGCACGGGGTCACACCCCCACTTGTGCCGGTTTAATTCAGCAGGGCTGCACAGAAGAATATGATCAAGAAGAGAAAAACAGTAGAATAACAGCACAGAATATGTTTCTACAGTATGAAGGTCAATGACAAATAAGAGTGCCCATGATAAAGAAAAGGACAACTCTAGTATAAAATACATGTCCCAAGTTACTCTTTGTATTCAGGTTGGTATCAAAAAGTTTAGAAAAAAATAAATAAAGTAAAATACATCAATTGAAGAAAAATTTTTCCCTACACCTTATATTTAAGTGACCAAACAACAAAGTATGAATACATATGATATTTTATATAAATATTATGAATATTTTGTATAATTATTACACAAATATTACAGGTGCATCTCAATAAATTTGAATGTCATGGAAAAGTTCATTTATTTCAGTAATTCAACTCAAATTGTGAACTCGTGTATCACAATAATCAATGCACACAGACTGAAGTAGTTTAAGTTTTTGGTTATTTTAATTGTGATGATTTTGGCTGACATTTAACAAAACCCCACCAATTCACTATCTCAACAAATTAGAGTATGGTGACATGCCAATCAGCTAATCAACTGCAAAGCTTTCCTGAGCCTTCAAAATTGTCTCTCAGTTTTGTTCACTAGGCTACACAATCATGGGGAAGACTGCTGAAGAAGAAGAAGAAGAAAAGTTTCAGTAAAGCACAGAAAACAATCATTGACAAGGGGGGGGCCCTTCACAAGGATGGTAAGCCACAAACATTCATTGCCAAAGAAGGTGGCTGTTCACAGATTGCTGTATCCAAGCATGTTAACAGAAGTTGAGTGAGGAAAAAGTGTGGAAGAAAACGATGCACAACCAACCAAGAGAACCGCAGCCGTATGAGGATTGTCAAGCAAAATTGATTCAAGAATTGAGTGAACTTCACAAGGATGGACTGAGGCTGGGGTCAAGTCATCAAGAGCCAACACACACAGACATATCAAGGAATTTGGCTACAGTTGTCATATACCTCTTGTTAAGCCACTCCTGAACCACAGCCAACGTCAGAGGCATCTTACCTGGGCTAAGGAGTAAAAATAACTGACTGTTTGCCCAGTAATCCAAAGTCCTCTTTGAGAGCAAGTTTTGTATTTCATTTGGCAACCAAGGTCCTAGAGTCTGGAGGAATGCTGGAGAAGCTCATAGCCCAAGTTGCTTGAAGTACAGTGTTAAGTTTCCACAGTCTGTCATGATTTGGGGTGCAATGTCATCTGCTGGTGTTTGGTCCATTGTGTTTTTTGAAAACCAAAGTTACTGCAAAAACTGCAAAAAGCCCTTTTACCAAGAATTTGTGGGGGGGGGGGGGGAGCACTTCATGCTCCTTCTGCTGACTCATCCTTTTGAAGATTGCGATTTCATTTGTCGCAGCAGATTGGCCCCCTGCCCACACGCCAAAAGGCGCACAAAAAGTTGATAAATGACCATTAAGGTGTAGGTTGGCTTTGACTGGCGCGGGGCAAACTCACCACCCTGAAATCCTAGAGGATCTATGGGGTATTGTCAAGAGGAAATTGAGAAACAAGAGACCAAAAAATTCAGATGAGCTGAAGGCCGCTGTCAAAGAAATCTGGGCTTCCATACCATCTCAGCAGTGCCTCAAACTGATCACCTCCAGGCCACGCCGAATTGAGGCAGTAATTAAAAGCAAAAGGAGCCCCTACCAAGTATTGAGTACATGTTCAGTAAATGAACATACTTTCCAGAACTTTTACAATTCACTAAAAATGTTTTTTTTAAATTGGTCTTATGAAGTATTCTAATTTGTTTGAGATAGTGAATTGGTGGGTTTTTGTTAAATGTTATCCAAAATCATCACAATTAAAAGAAACAAAAACTTAAACTACTTCAGTCTGTTTGCAATGAATTTATTTAATACACGAGTTTCACAAATTTAGTTGAATTACTGAAATAAATGAACTTTTTCCATGACGAGGGGGTTCTAATTTATTGAATGCACGGCTGTCCATTCCAAATCTGGAAATACAAATCAAATACAAAATAACATACATACATTTAAAATATAAAAAATTCAAATGATTGGAAATCTGGTATTTTATTAGCCTTTATTTTATCGAATTTAACTTTTGGTGTGTGTTATTTTAATTATTATGTTTTTTTTTTTATTATTTATTTTTATTTTTTTTTTTTTCAAATTGGCACAGCACATGACTTCCTAAAATAGATTATAATGCTGTCTATACTACCAACACAATGTTGACCCTCGGGGCCCACAAAACCAGTCACAGGGTCTTTGTTTTGGTTTGGTTTTGTTTGTTTGTTTTTAAACATAAATAAGCTGAATACTAGCTCCATGATGTATAGGTTTGTTAGGATAGGACAATATTTGGCTTAGATACAACTATTTTAAAATCTGGAATCGTAGGGTGCAAAAAAATCAAATATTGAGAAAATCGCCTTTAAGGTTGTTCAAATGAGCGATTCCCAAGTTTTCCTTTCTCTTTTGTGTGTTACAAGCTGATTGTGCATAGATAAGGTCCCTGAAGTTGCAAAGAATAAAGTCTCAAAACCAAAGAGATATTCTTTATCAAAGTTAAGACTTTGCCACGCCCCCCTAAAATGGCTCGTTCTGCCACGCCCCCCTAAAACGGCTTTCCACTATGTGGAAATATTAGCATAATGCCGCCCAAATGTTCACGCAAAGAAAGAATGCGTGGTTTCGGTAACCGCAGTTAGTGTTGATGCAGCCTTGTCAGGGAGATGCTGTGTGTTTCTAGATGAAATCAAAAGCACTTTATTTGGCCTTCCGACAGTAGATGCATTTAGGAATCTTCAAGATTACTTACAACAGAACAGCAATTTTATGGATGACCGTTTCGTGAACCTAGGATAGGAGGTAATTCTGACTTTGCTATGACAATCTGGCCTTCTGAATCAGCTACTGTTCTGTTATTATTTTAAGTATTTGCTATTTACTGTTCAAATGCAGAGTTTTGCGCATCGGGTGTGTGTGTGTGTGTGTGCGCGTGCGCGCACTTAACGGCGCGAGCGAGAGAGAGAGGATATAGAGAGATAGAGAGAGAGAGAGGGAGAGGGTCGCCATCACAGTAGAGTCCACTGTCCTTAACCGTGGCTTTGTGTACTGCAAACACATATTCATCACTGTGCCTGTCACGCGACTCTGTTCCCCTTTCGGGTTCTGTGTTTACATTTATTTTGAAAGATGAATCTCGTGATTATGGTAAGGGGCGTTACTTTTCCGATGAGTGCTTGCGGTGTTCGGGCCAATCACAATGCACTGGGTCAGCTGGCCTATCAGAGCAGACTGCGCTTGTCGGAATTAGGGACTTTGTAGAAAACGAAGCGTTGAGAGAGGCGGGGCATAGAGGACCTCAATAATGTACAGTATTTGAAAAATAATGTGTTCATTAAAGCATGTCAACATATTCTGTATGTTCACCAAATACACAAAATAATTATCTTAAAAAAGCATCATATGACCCCTTTAAAGTTGTCCAAATGAAGTTCTTAGCAATGCATTTTACTAATAAAAAAATAAGTTTTGATATATTTATTTTTGTATTTACAAAATATATTCATGGAACATAATCTATACTTAATATCCTGGTTTTGTGCTCCAGGGTCACATATATACATACACACACATTAATATATAAGTATATTATTATTATTATTATTATTACGATTATTCCTGACTATTTAGGTTTTTCTTCTACAGAATATATGAGGATAGCACAAGCCTACCATTTTTTACTTGAAGGAATTTAAAGAGTCACTGTATATATGAATTGCATTTTAATTTATTTATTGTGTACATTACCACATATATGTGAACCAACCAATTTTTCTGTTTTGTTTTTGTTTTTTTGGAATGACAGTTGGACTAGGCACAGTGTAAATACAGAGTTTAGGACTCAGACAAACTCAGTGAAACCACAAAAACCTGGGCATCACAAAATAACAACCGAACCGCATCCCCCCCCTTCCGCACATGGCAGAAGGAGATGTTATCATAGACCACATTAGCTCACTGCTGACAACTATGTGGTGGGCACAACGACTGCTAGAGTTAAGCTGTGGGTCTGTGCGAGTGTTTTGTCAGTCCCTGGTGAAGAAGTACAAAAAATACCCCAAACACATCAATCCCAAGATTTCCAACCACTGTCCAGCATATGTCCGCCTGCAGAACAATAAATTTTATTTTTCGTAAAGACTGTGCTACACTCCAACTTAAAATAAGCACTAAAAAATGTGAGAAGTATTTAGAGGAGACATTATACATCATCAACGGGTAGTCAAGATGAAATACTTTTAGGAAGTGCTATATTTATTTTATTTGAACTTTTATAAATGTAGGTAAAAATCATTTCATTCGACTGCAGGAACATTTAAACCAGTTAATAAAAAAAAAAGTTGTAAAAATAATTGTTTCTCATTCACAGCAGCTAAAAGAATAAAAATACATTGATAATTTATATTTAAACATACATTAAAATCTTGAATTTAACTTTGTATTATTGTATTGAAACATAAAGCTTATGGACATGGATAAATTAAATTTTTATTTTCTATTTTACGACTGAGTGGTCCATCTTTTCGTGCAAGGCTTTATTGTCTTCGATTTTAAGCATTAAGTAAAAACACTGAACATGGAGGCAGTGTTCGGCTTTATCTCCCTCTCCACCTGCTCCAGTTTGTTATATTTTTTTTTCTAAGGAAATGGTTATGAATGAAAAGCCACATGCCTTCACAATCAGCTTGCTTTATCAATCTTTCATTCACTGTAATTCAAAATTAGAGGAGTTTATGAATAGATGAATGAGAAGTTATATCAATATTTCAGTTGGTTTAAAGTCGCAGTCATGAACAAACATGCATCTCGAAACATCTTTGCCTTTGTCCCGATGGAATGTGTTACGAAACACAAAAAAAACTGAATGAGAGTGAGGGAAGATTTAGACCAAAACTATCAAAGAGAGGCTCGACAAAGCAACCTGAGGTGAAAAATGGCTTTCTTCCAAACGGTTTAATATAATCAGAGTCTCTTATCAGCTCTAACCTCTTGAAATAATGTGCCCCTACAAAGACAAAACTCAGTATGCATTTTGTGAAAATTGAGTTTTCAGGTCTCTTGTGATTTGTTTTGTGACAGACAGGTTTGTCTCAAATTTGCTCAGATTCAGAGAAATGGAGTGTGAAAATTGGTATCAAAGCACTACAAACCTCAATTAAAAAAAAAAAAAACATTAAGGCCATTTTTCTTGTTCCAGTGTTTGCGTACTAACTGTGTTTTGCCTTTGTAGGCTATTATATGTGCAATATTTGTAATGGAGATAAGGCAAATCATCACGTCAAGTGTTTTACATGTTTCCTGAAGCCACAGAAAAGGTTTTTTGAGTTGGAGTTGCTTAAGATGGTTGCAAAGGTTAATTTTAAGAGCGTATATTGGGTTTAAATACACAAGTCATGCTATCGCAACCCCTACACAACGCTTTAACATTCATCTTTTGAGTTCATAATTTCATTAAATTTTTACGTTATCTTATTTCTTGTATTATCAGCAGATCATTTTATTTCAGTTAAAGTTTTAGTAATTTTCTTATGCTTTTGTAATTTTATTACTTTTTTTAAAAAGAAGTCTATATAGTTATTATTAAATTTTTTGTTTATTTCTTTTCAGTACTTCAATTTAAACTATAGAAATATGAAAAATATTGCCTTGGCAATAAACGTTTCCTTTGTTTGTATATTTTATTTAAGTTAAGGCTTATTTTATTGCAAGTCTTTTATTATATATATATATATATATATATTTCCTCTTCACAAACAAAACACATGTATATATACTTTTTTTTGTTGTTGAAAGTAATTCTGGGTTGAGGTTGGAAAAACATCAAAGACCAAAATCACAAGTCCATCTTAAAATGTCAATTTTATCGTTTTTTCATGGGTGAAAAGTGAAAATTATAAGTCTTAAAAGTAATAGCAAATTTCTACTCAACAAGCTGCAAATTTAATGTATCATTCATGTCTGTAGCTCAGTCAATTTAGAACAAACCCCTGACCCTAATCATGAACAATAATAAGGCAAGCATCCCTACCCACTAAAATAGCAAACACTAAGGTCGATTACTCTGAGAACCAGCCAACGCTGGATCCATAAACAATACCAAGCAACAATACATAATCCATCCTCTTCACCAACACCAACAAACACAAAAAACAACCCTCTACGAACCCCCCAACGCGCTTACCTGTCCAGTGTGCGCTTTGAGGTCATGTCCCAGCGTCGCCAGTAACTCTGATTTAGTCTGACTCTGAGGCAGGAGACGCCGTTAAGATGGCTGTGGATTCCTGACAATGGTTGGATTATGACAAGGACTACTCTACTCTGTGACCTTTGCCCAGCCCTCCATTAGGGCCCTAGTGATTTCTGACCATGGGCTCGAGTGCAATGAACTACAGAACACTAATTACAGACCAGATATCTTCCATGGGACCGGGTGACCAACCAATGCGTGCCGTTTATGAGGAGCTCCAGGAACAAGACTGGCATAAAACCAGGCAGGTGGTTTTGGCCGCAGCGGTGCAGGAGAGCCATGACCTAACGCAGCGCTGTTCCTCAAGCTAGATCCCGCATTTTGCTCAGATATAATCTGATTCACACACCACATTAAATGCACAGCGGTACTCTGGTGCTAAGAAAATACCGGCTTCCTTTTAATAATAAATTAGATTTAAGTAATAATATTTTTACCTTTCTACCTTGAGTATTCTTTTGAAGCAGACTGCTAAAAGAAACAGTCAGATCTTTTACATGGTCATAAATCAAACGACCAATATCACTGTGCCCAAAGCCTAACACTTAACAGGGTCTATCACTGTTATCATGCATACTCTACAAACATCAAAAACTAAAACCTGTGAAATACCAGAAGCGCAGGTTTTGTTTTTGTGTGAATGACGACCAGGTCACGTCCGTCGAGAGATACAGAGCCCACTCAAAATAAGCAACCGGTGTCCTGAAGATATATGTGATCATGATGAAAGATCTGATATGCCTATTAAACATCTCCCAATGCAAAGTACTAATTATTTTTTTTTCATCTGGCAAGTTGGTTAATTTTTTTTTAGATGGATACGTTAATGATTTGTAAATCCCTCATCATTCGCATACCATGACGTGTTCAGCGTTGGATACAAAGGCGGATGGTTTTATCCTAGTAGATTATATTATAATTATACTCACTATGTCATACATATAACATATTAGTCATAGTAAATGTTAATTTAAATATTTACTAATGCATTTTTTAAATTAAAAGTCGTATTTGTTATCATTAGTAAATCCACTGTGAACTAACATGAACGAACAATGAACAAATGTATTATTAACTAAAATTGACAAAGACTTAAATGTTGTAAATATACAGGTATGTATATACCTCTATCACTAGTTATTTTGTTTTACGGACCACTACAAGATAACACCAATCCTACACCACATCCCTTTTGTAACCATAATCTATTCTAAACCAGTAAACAAAGTACCATTAAAAAAAATATCCGACAATGAGATTAAATAAGCATGTATATACGGGGGGTACGGCAGTTTCTCCCTTCCCACACCTTCTTCCTTAGCCCCCCCGTAAATTTTTCAACGATCTTGTTAATATTGCAGTGCGATTGCAGCACAATCAACGACGTCAGACCGGCCTCGCAGCATATTGCAGCAGCATGCCACTTGCAAACAAATGCACTGACAGCACGCACAAAGCAACAAAGTGCCAGTGCAACCTGCACAGCAACACAGCCATTTGCTAAAATCTTTAGCTTTATAGTAATTTATTTTTTTTCTTGCTTTTTTTTCTTATTTGTTTTTTTTTTTTTCTATTTCTTTTTTTGTTTTTGTTTGTTTCTTTTTATTTTTTCCCTTTTCTCCTTTTTTGGCTTTTTTTTTTTTTCCTCATTAATGTACACAAGAAACACCCAGCATACATCACCTTCCTCCATTTCCCAAAAAACACCAGAATTTGTTGACTTTTTTTGTCCTTTGCAGATTTATTTAAAAAAGACAAAACAAAAAAACTGAAAATCTCACACTGGGGTCCATAAGTTATTATTTCTACCCTTTTTGCTAGTGACACTGCATCTCTGTAACCTTACCTTAAAACACCACCCCTCATGTGCTGTGAGTCTCATGCTTGCTTCTGATCATATAGAAACCCCTGGAGTGGTATGCGTTCTAGCTACAAAGTTTCCTAACCACCTTCATTTGGGTACCGCTGTGTTGATATAACTACTGATGGCTTGATTAGGAATAATCTCACCCACCCCCAACCTGTCTATATCATAACCTATACAAGCTCCCATTGCAAATTCCGAGCAATGAGACTCATTAGGTTCCAATGCACTCGGCTGACACGAAAGTACTCAGAGACGAATTAGTGTGGCAGGCCCTAGAGTCTCTGGCCAAGCTTACACAAAAATAGCTCGCCGTGGCAAAACTCCGGCTCATTCTGTCTTTCTTCTGTTTCTTTTCTTAACAAAAGTAAAATCTCTTTCCTTTAACCGCTGCAGCGTTTAAGGTTCTCCTAAGTAGCACACTGTGTCCCATATAGTCCATAATCCTTTAAACCTGGACGGCCACTTTGCGCGCATGAACTGCACGCTTCCATTCAATCACAGCTTTTTTCTAATCATTCCACCCTCTTCCCGAGCGCTCGAGCGGCCGTCCCTTGCCATTCCGTCGCTAGCTCTACTTTTCATCCCCGGGGTCCAACTAGCGTAATCTGGAGGAGAATATGCCCTTGTTGAGAGAGGGTAGAAATAACCCCAACGATCCACCTACGTGATTCCTCTCACCCCTCACAGAGTAGGCAAGACACGGCCCTTGCGTTTCGCGCAGATATGTGCTACAGTAATTTGTATACAGTCGGCTTTTATAATGGCAAGAGTGGGGCCTTACATGCTAAAAAAAAAACAACAAACCCTCTCCCTGCCCTGAAGGGGTACTTCTCCTTGTCTGATTCGAGCTCTCATAAAACTTTTTTGGGAGCACCACTTAAGATTCTCTAGGGCGGCTTCAATGTTGGTAGAAACCCCACTCATGTCCAATCTACAGTTCCTCCAACAGTGACACGGAAATATCTCCGTTGGGGGTGTTTTTTCGGGCTTTCTTATCTATTTTCACCTTTTTTCCCCCAGCTGCAGGGACAGGACCCCGAGATGCTCGCTTCCGAATACCGACTTCGGTTTGCAATCGAGGGAAGCAGTGAATGCGGCCTGCGGGGGGGGCGCCAGTGCGGGGCGCCAAGTACGGGATATCATCCTGAACGAAACCTCCTCCAAGCGCAAAGTCACGGCCTCAGCACTTGGGCCGATCGGTTTAATACCATTCCCCCAAAGACAATGACCCCCCTAAGTCCATAAAACGCATAAACAATAAATCGAAGCGAGTGATCTCTCACGAAACCAAAATCTGTGCTGTTCTCTGCATGGCCCATGTCCTATAGCCCTGACTACCAAATAAACCCAACTTTAAGCACATTCTCTGGAGAGACCTAAACAATGGCTGTGCGCCCACAACGGTTTAAACCATGACTAGTCACAACTACACGAACTTTCTCGAGAGGACTCACTGCAAGATAAGGATGGCAAGAGGATGACCGCATATGCCCCATAAGCCTGATCATCCCAGCGTTGAAAAAACCTTTGTTGCTACCTACTCTTATTCCACTAGAACTGAGAAACTACTGCAGGGCTGTAATTTAGATGCGAAAAAACGGGTGTGCTTTCTCTGTATCACTCAAAATATAACTGGGAAGCAAGCGCAAGGGACTCTGAGAAATTCCCCCTTATGGGTAACCCAATGTGATATTTAATTTCATCGTTTTTTTTTTTTTTCTTTTTATAACGCATGGCTCGCCATCCTTCCCCTCTCCTTTCTGACCATCCTTTTTTTAAAAATAAATCAACATATCTCGACTCGATCTGCAGCTCGCTGGCAAAAATGTCAACAATTCTGTGTTTTTTTTGATTTATCTGTCAACATAAATTGTGCTGTGTGTAAAATTAAAATGAGTCAAAAAATTAATTAACAATGATTTTTAGCAATGGTAGTGCTGTCAATTATAAAAAAACGGGGAAGGGAGCAAAGGTCAAGTGAAAAAAGAGTATGAAAGGGGTTTGCTGAAAAATTATTTCCCCCAATTCCCCCCACCGTATCTAAAGGAATATTAGGTGTGCAAATAAAACATTATATCAAGAATGCACTAAGCATTTAATTACAATATTTTTGGATTTATGTCCTTATTAGGCGTGACCAAGAACAGAATGTAACTGGATGTTATATATGGACGAACAAGTTCTAGTAAAACAAAACGTTCCCATTCTACTAATGGTAATGGCAAACACGGCTGATTTAGAAACTGAAGCGAACACACCCTTTAACAAAACTAAACACTTTTTAACCTGATTAACAACATAGCAAATTACAGCTGAGTGAACATGTATGTTTGTATGAATCCAGCGCTGTGTGTTCAGTTTTCACAAATTCAGCATGCGGCGGAGGGCAATTACTACAGCACGCAAACAGGCATCAACAGCACCGTCTCTCAGACGGCAACGTTACTGGGCCATAATCTTTATTCTAACACATACCCGACTTTCGCCCCTCTTCTAGTACGTGTGAGCGGACCACTGCTGAGTGGACGACTGGGCGGCCAGAAGGGCTAATTTACTTCTGAAATAAAGACAGGCTGCAATGTCAAAGAATACCACCCCATGCCAGTCCATGGATACTGATATTAACCGCAAAAGCCATTATTAAGATTATAGAGTAATATATACACGGGGGTGATTTTACATAAAATTGCTTTTTCTTTTTTTTTTTGGTTTTCTTTTTCTTTCCTCCTTTTTTTCCATGTGTGCAAGGGCACTGTCCATGTACCAGCCTCTACCTGGGTGGCTCAGACACTGAAAGATATAAGTAGTAATGACATAAACATTAAGACTCTTGTATATGCAGAAAAATGTATATAAAAATATAGAACATTTATATTAGAGTTACTGTCTACACTATAGATGTAACTGCTCTATACTGTAGTTAATGTAGTACAGTTTATGTTCGGTAAAGCAGGTGATAGTGACGAGCTGTCACTTTAAAATGAACAGTAGACTGGATGACACTACATCATAGACTGTATAAAAACAGCACTGCACGCATCAGGTTTAAAAAGGAAATGTACATCTGGATTTTGTAACATAGCTAACACATAACAAAGTACGATAGTAAGAAAGGTGACAAGGAAAGCTAAAAAAAAGGAAAGAAGCAAGCAAAGAGGAACTAGTTTCACAGGCAAGCTGCCACTTTCTACGTTTGGTCTGGGTTGTGCTGCCCAAACAAGTTTCTGTGTAGTACAAAAACAAAGATGACTTCTCTCTCTCTCTGCCGTAACTCTGGACATCCCCTGTTGCCTGCATTAGTGATGCAGACATGTGTGGTGATCAGAAAGAGGATGCAGGATGCTTCGATCTGGTCATGACCTTTAATTTACAATAAAACTCTCATCTGACCTTTGTGCACTTGAACTATGAATGATAAAAGATTTTTAAAAACCCAATAGAAATTCCATTAAATCTGACAGTAAATATTGCATAATCCATCCAAAAGCCACATCTAATTCCTTTGACTCATGAAAACTGAAGTATAAATTGAGATTAAATTTTATTAAATAAAGAAAAATAATCTAAATATTATTGAGAGTATAAAATTGGCTCTTTCGTCCTTTGAATAATTGTTATTTCATCATCATTTGGTACCATCAGGATCAGCAATCAAAGCTTGCCATATTGCCTTTTAATTTGTATCTTTAGATTTGTTCTAAATGCCTGGGGGTATGTCTACTAAAATAAAGAATTATACTAATTCTAACCTGCCTAAAAAAAAAAAAAAAAACGGATGGTTCTAAATTGTTTTATGCTGAGTTTTGGATATATATACAGAGCTCAATATACTTTGGACAAAATATGATAGTTAGTGTTAAACTAAAGACGCACAAGATACGTCTGTGTCATTAAACGAAGTCCATCACTCTATTTATTGAGTGACGCTTATGTCATGTTTACGTGCTGAATCTTGACTTGACTCTGTCCGCTCAACACAGTTACACTTGCCAGAGGACCTCCGTCAAATCCTTGGTGGTGCTCAGACAAACGACATGTATCCTGTTTTATACATGCCTATCGTTTCTCCTGTTTGACACTTTCTGCTTTTCGTTATAATGCCGTCCTTGAGTTTCTGGCCTACACTTGAAGATTGCTAGAATCAGATATCCCTTCTTATATGTGTACTTTGTACCAGTCGTAACCTTTTACCTTAACTGGTTTCTCCTGTCCCTTCTTCTCCCGATTGCGCTGGTCTACACGCAACGATACTCGTAACCACTCCATCCCGTTTCGTTATTATCTACATTCCAATAAGCTGTATACACATCTTTGCATAATGGCTTAAAACTTCTGACTTTCAATGAAATATCCAAGCAGAAGATTAAATCACGGGGGTCTTTAGAGTGTCATGATCGACAGTCACACCCCCCGTTGAACTAAGAAGATATAGTAGTTTGCGGCGTGTGTTGGTGTAAACCGTGACCGTTTAAGACGGTCCTGTCCGCTGTACTTTTGAGAGGATCTCTCCTATTGATCCTCCTGTCTACCGCTACACGACGTGCCGATGAACCTCTGGTGGCACTGCTGCTCCCACCCCCACAATAAACCACGCCTCCCCTTTGTCAAAACATTGGCTACGGAGCCCAAATCGCACTTTGTCCCACTAAAACACCAGACTATTTGCCTGTTGCGTCTGCTCCCACGTGAGCGTGGGTATCTTACCTTATTTTCTCAAACAACTCCCTTTTATAGCACAAGCTGACATTTCACATGTTACTTTCAAGCGGGACTCGACGGCCTGAGTTCGATGGTGAGTACTCACGAGTGAATTGCCCAACTCTCAAACGCCGGTTCTCCGACACTCTTCATAACAAGCGGAGACGTCTCTCTCCGTTGAAAGCGCTTGCAGCACGCGAGACAGAACCCGGCTCTTGGTAACACGCCTGCCACGGGCGAACCGAAGCGGGAACCAAGAGAAGGCCAAACAAACTACGTACCCCATGCGCCCCGGCATCGTGGCGCCGCGACCCTGCTCTTCCCCACCTCTTCCTCTCCCAGTCCCCCGCCAGCCACCGCTGAGATGAATCTGTCTGGGGTGCGTGTCGTCTGGTCACGCTGCCTTAGCTGACATCCGTGGGCACTCCCCAGTAAATCCAATTATAGGCCTCCAGCCCCAACCTAAGACACGGCGCGCATGAATCAGTCGCCTATTGTGTCGGGGGGCAGACGTTAGCGCATATAAGGTTTGCGCTCCGCTCTACTCACCCCGGAGACAGTGCTCAGAGTTAACAGAGCTCAGCCACGTCCCAAACACCTCTAGCAACACAGCTTGAGCTCAATAACAGACACTTCCCTTCTCGGCTCAGCGCTGTTTGTCCTCTGGCATCTTTGGAGGCCCGCGTGCTGCGCGCGGTGGGACAGAGCCTCTGTCCGACCCGAGAAGCGAAGCAGTGTCGGTGCTCACGCTTCGCGCGACATCACTTTTATACGCGTAAGTTATTCTCGCGGGACGGGGGAGTGTTACGAACTTGCGATCCCGTCTCCTGCTGGTTTTCGTCGTCTTAGACGCGGGGTGTCTCTCATCGTTTTCTGCTAAACGCGTGGACTCATGATGTCGCAGGCTCTCACTGAAACGCATGCTACGTCGTACTGAACTGAAACGTTTCGTTTTCTCTTCTATGTCTACCAAGATGGAAACTACTTTCTACGATGACTCTATAAACAGCGCTTTCTCTCAGCATGTCAGCGCTACTTTTGGATACAACCATAAGGCTCTGAAACACAACATGACGCTGAATCTGACCGACCCAGCCGGCAACCTGAAGCCCCACCTGAGGGCCAAAGCCAACGACATCCTCACCTCCCCCGACGTGGGGCTGCTCAAACTGGCTTCGCCGGAGCTGGAGCGGCTCGGCTCTCATCCACTGATCCAGCACGGCCTGATCACTACAACGCCGACTCCGACCCAGTTTCTGTGTCCCAGGAACGTGACGGACGAACAGGAGGGCTTCGCGGATGGCTTCGTGAGGGCACTGGCCGAGCTGCATCACCAGCACATGCCCAGCGTCACCTCGGCTCCCCAGACGACCATCAACAACAGCATGGCACCCGTTTCGTCCATGGCAGGCGGCGCGGTGTACAGTTCCTCCATGCGCTCCGACCCTCCAGTGTACGCGGACCTGAACACTTTCAACCCCGCCATCAGCACCGCCAACCCCGCGATGAACTACACCAGCGCCCCGCCGCAGCACACCGTCCAGCACCCGCGGCTTCAGGCGCTGAAAGAGGAGCCCCAAACGGTGCCCGAGATGCCCGGCGAGACGCCACCTCTCTCCCCCATCGACATGGAGAGCCAGGAGCGGATTAAAGCCGAGAGAAAGCGCATGAGGAACCGGGTCGCCGCGTCCAAATGCCGGAAGAGGAAACTGGAGAGGATCTCCCGGCTGGAGGATAAAGTCAAGAACCTGAAGTCCCAGAACTCCGAGCTGGCGTCCACCGCAAACATGCTGCGCGAACAAGTGGCCCAGCTCAAGCAGAAAGTCATGAACCATGTCAACAGCGGCTGCCAGCTTATGTTGACGCAACAGCTGCAGACGTTCTGAGAAGAACCGAAGGACATTTGAGTGCACTTTAATAGACGCAAGGGACAAAGTTAAGGGGCTAGATGTCTGCGAGCCGGCGCAACTGCTGGCATTAGCCCGCTGGGACCGGCCGCGTGCCGTAAAAAGATGTTCTGACTGGACTTTTGGGGAGTGCAAAACTTCACGAAATCGGTCCGACAGAGACAGCGACAGAGGGCATGAGACTCACTCTGTTACACGCTTTAATTTCTGACGAGAAAAGAGACTCATCCTGGTTCACTTCGACCAGGTTGTGCATGGACCCATACGCTTCAAAGGAGCACTCAGTATTATATAGGAGTAAAACAGGGGATGTGACTACAGTACAATAGGGATATACATGTCTGGCTCATCCAGCAGAAAGTTGTGTCCGCTAAACGTTTGATAAAAACTGCCTGACTTCTGAGTTACATGTTGTACTTTTTGTTCTTAAACTGAATGGAATTGACTTTTTCCTTGAGTTA
The DNA here is from genome assembly GCA_018155175.1 of Sinocyclocheilus anophthalmus. Classification (NCBI taxonomy): domain Eukaryota; kingdom Metazoa; phylum Chordata; class Actinopteri; order Cypriniformes; family Cyprinidae; genus Sinocyclocheilus; species Sinocyclocheilus anophthalmus. Next base: position 548,174 of record JADLZN010005996.1, on the reverse strand, counting down.
GTCCAACTTCAGCAGTTTCTTTTTTTTCTGAAAAAGTTCATTAATGAGGTTTCACTCATTGTTATTTGTAAATAAGATCAACCAGGAGTACTTAAGTTTACCATTTTGTAAAGTACAATATCATTTTTTATGTTTGTTTTCTGAGCACATCAGAAACTAATCAATATTTATGAACTGTAATAAAGTATGTGAAACGAAAAACTGTCTTTGTTATCCTAATGGAGTTCTGATGTATGTGTGTGTGTGTGTGTGTGTTCACCAAGACAAACTTGTAGTAACATGTTTTGGGAGAGACTGCTTGTTTGGCAAAACCCACAGGTTTGAATATACAAGCAGAGCATGTAAAAAAAAAGTCAAAAACAACAATTAAACCCATAATAGTAGTAGCCTAATAATGACAGTATGTATTCTGAATCTGATCTGGCTGAAATGTCGAATGAAATTATATAAAAATATTAAAAGAGGGACATGATTAACTTTCAAATGCAATAACACCGCATCTAACAAACAATCATCATCATACAATGTAAAAGTGAATTGTTGAAACAAAGTATTCATTTTAATCATTGGCACATTATTGTGTCGACTAAAAAAATGAAGTTCTCTATGGTTCGTGCATGTTTGCCTACAAAGGTGTTCATTAAACAAGTTCAGCAGCAATCCTCTGCATCAGCAGAGGGCGCCGTCGGCTTGCATTCGGTCAATCTGAAGCAGCCCCCTTTGTTTTTTGTGTGTGTGTGTTTTTTTAATTAATGCCAAGGTACGAAAGATAATAGTACATAATCAACATTACGTACAAAGAGGTGACATTACGTGCAAAGCACCATTTAAACATGCAAACAATAAATACATAATACAAAACGAAAGCTTTAACAAAATAAATTAATAAGATGACATTTTTGAGATTCTCGGAAGATGAAATAGTTTGGATATACTGTTGAACCTCTTTTTTAAAAACAATAAATAAAGGATTTTGATGAGTGAATTTACTGCGGTGAATATGACATTAATAATAGGTTAATAATAAAATATGAATTGATTTGATCTTTTTGTATAGCCTATTAAAGAAGCCAAAAGAAACCCTGGATTTCTCTGAAGCAGCCCCTTGGATAGACGACGAGTTTCTTTTGTGATTTCAGTTTCTTGGCTTCTGCTCAGAGCAGTGATGGGGGATTTCAGAGACTTCACTTCTGCTTGACTAAACGCCCAAAGAAACCAGTCTTCTTTGAATAGAATACATGACAGGGGGTGAAATATATCCGCATTTATATTCACCTAAAATATCTCAAAAAAGTATATTAAAGACTATAATATACATGCATAAAATGATCATAATTGATCTCTCGTTAGTCAAATACAAATGAAATGTTTTTAATTCGCACTTATGATCGTAAGCCTGTATTGCCTCGTTTTCTTTTTCTTTCTTTTTTGACGTGTGTCACCATACACACAGAGGAGGCAAATCAAACTCTAATTTCATATTCAGGTCACCAACACAGATTAATATTTAGCATCTTTTAGATCCTCTTATTTCACTGGCCAAACTTGGCAAACGATGACATCATACCGGAAAATCGGCACCTACCTCTCCATATTTTTTTTCTTTTTTTTTCTACCTCTCCATATTAGGCAAGCGCGCGCTCGGAAGACCTACATCATCTGAAGCAGTGGGTGTGTATTACTGGAAGAGGACCTCCTCGCCTCGGACTAATCTCCATAAGACTGACAGACAGACCTTTAGTGCACTTTTAGTTTTGGGAACGAGGGGATTGATCATTGATCCAACGCATGATCAAAATACAAGAACGCAAAGTGAAGCAAGGTCTTTCCTAGAATGCATATATTCTGTTAACAATTAAATATGAGCAAAGTCACTGAAAAGCGACCTGCTGTATAGCTACTTAAAGTACAATTAGGTTACACAATGGCAGTGGTCATCCACATATATTGGTTTAAGTTTAACAAACCTAAAGCTACACTCTAAAAAATGCTGGGTTGTTTCAACGCAATGTTGGGTCAAATATGGACTAACCCAACCGTTGGGTTAATTTTTTTAATTACATTTTTAACCCAAAAGTTGGTTAGTCCATATTTGACCCAAATGGGTTGAAACACCGCATTTTTTAGAGTGACGTATATCAAGGCAGTAAGGTTCCTTTTAAGGACAACAACATACGAACAACCTAGCCTAAATATATATTAAGATATTATACTATACTGGCCGTATAATTTCTATTATCTGACAATCCTGAACACTTAATGGTCTAAGTAAAATGTTTTTGGAGTTACACATAAGATGAAGTGGCATATTAGAGTACCTTTAAAACCTAGTAACGTTAAATGTATTGGATAGCACCTAATTAAAATTAAAATGATAATCAAGTCTTTTAACTAGTACTTTAAGGTTGTGCTTTTATCTTAGACAAACATCACAATAAATGCAACATTCAAAAAGATTAGTAACCAATTAAAAGTGTGCTTTAAGTACACTTAGGTGGCCTCTTATATTGGATTCATTAGTTAATATTACAGTGGCCATGAATACAGATGTGAGCTCACTTCTTTTTCACAAGGGTGGTAATATCTGAAAAACTGCACTGTTGTTCTAACACTATAAACTCAAATACAAAAGGCAATCCAGGCCATGGTTACAGTATCCATGCAGCAGGTCTCTTGTAATATTAGATAAGGCAGGAAACCTAAACAGAGAAATTGACTGTGCATTTTAAAAAAAAATAAATAAATAAAAATTTAATTACCAAGATAGATCACCAATGTGCTTTTTAATGCTTCATGGTTTTAAACATTAATCATTTGTATCAGGACATTACAAATCGTAATGCTGATTTTTACTTTTGTTTACTTTATATCTTGTTGCCAAGGTACAATTTGTTCTTAGTGATAAAGACGTAAAGAATTAAGTTCTTTCAGGAACAGCTCTGCTTTACCAAAGCTCACTACTTTCCTTCAGAGGCTGACATGGGTTCAACCAGCTTTACCAATCCTCATGCGATCGTAATTCGGACAAAGAAGAGCGAGCTGGTGAGTGGCATTTTGAATACAGAAGATTTGCTGGATCTCCTCATTTCAAATGGCGTTCTTCAACCCGACAGCTGAACACTGATCTCCAGCATCTCTTCGCAAGAGGAAAAGAACTCCAGGATGTTAAACATCTTGATCTCGAGAGGAGAGCGTGCCTGCCGCATCGTATCTGAAACGAGTGGAACCTGACCTTTACCAGCACATGAGAACTTATGTAGGTGGAGTTAATAAGGGAATTAGAGATGCACGGAGACAGCTGATAGGATATCTGCTGGAGAAGGACAAGCAAGGTCTTGTCAAATACTCAAAACAAGGAACTCACTCCTGAAAGAATCCAACCGAAGTCTCTGACGAATAAGGCTACATCTTCAACAGAACAAATCAAACAAATCCCCAAATCTGAAAGTGAGCATGATGCCACCCTCAGAGCCGTATCCTCAGGTGATCTATATCTCCTCCAGGAGCTTCTCAGAGGATTGGATGTCAATACTGCTTTTGCATCCACTGATACTCTGCTGCACCTCGCTGCTGAACATGGTAAGGAGGCCACATTGTCTACTTTCTGACAGGGAGGGTCGTATTGCCCTGCACAGAGCTTCAGAACGAGGCCATACTGCTGTTGCTCTGGCCCTTGCGAAGGCTGGTGCGGACATCCGTGCTACTGACCTAATGTCAAAGACTCCTTTGCATCTGGCTGCTCAAAATGGACACAAAAGTACGGTCAAAGCTCTAGTGCATGAGGAGAAGAAAAGCCTCAAGAATCAGACAACTGTTCTGTACATGGCTGCCACTGAGGATGACGCAACACTGGCAGAGTTTCTTCTGCGAAACGGCTCTTTAGTAGATACTAGAGATGGCCAAAGGAAGACGGCTCTCTATCACGCTGTTCGGCACGGAAATGAGAAAACTGCCGGCGTGCTGTTGAAGGCCGGAGCACAGGTGGACTCTGTGATTGTGGACACTGCTTTTGAGATGATCAGGAAGTCTCTGTTGTCTCTTTTTTTGCGGTATGTCCAGAAGTCCGTGTCTCAGAATGAGATCAACCCCGGCTCTTTTTAAAGCGGTACGGAGGAACTTGAACGGGGTCGTAGCTGCGCTAATTGATCATGATGCGGATGTTAATAGTTGTAATGAACTTGGATACACATATGCTTCTAGCTGCAGAGCTGGGGAATGCTGAGGCCTTCAAAGTGCTGGTCTCAAAAAAGGCCAGACTGGATGAGAGGCTGCCGAACCAGATCTGTGGTCTTCACCTGGCTATCCAAAGTGACAGTATGCATATAGCACAGGTAAATGACTTTTTAAAAATTAAATAAATAAATAACGAGTCCACAAGGGGAATGCATTTGGGTTCATGGAAGATTTTAGAGGAAAAACACAATAAGCAGGAAAATACATATTTTTTTTCAGGGCTGCCAAGTTACATTTATCTATTAAATAACTGAATGTTTATTTATTTATTTATTTAAGTATTACAAATGAATTTGAATAGTGAATCTGATATTTTTTCATTTTTATTAACTGTTATCCTTCTGCTTTCTGATCAATATCAAGGGACTATTTATAGCTAATGATATTGACAGCCCAGCCCTAAGTCTTTCATTTAAAACGCAAAGAAAAAAACATTATAAGTCAATACCAGTACGATAATAAATCAAATTAATATATATAATATGAATAATTATTCTAGTAAAGGGACACATATAATGCCACTTACAAATAATAAACTTTTCAGATTATATATATATATATATCTTATATAATATTATATATATATATATATATATATATATATATATATATATATTAAAATAGTCGATATATTAATAATATAATAAAATTAATAATTTATTTATCATGGCAAACACACAACACAACATATGACTTCAATTTAATTAAAAAACATGTTATGTTTAAAATATCACATATAAATATTTTTCTCACAGAATTTTAAGTTTTTTTTTATTTAAGAAATTATACAGCTGCCTTTACATTTTGGGTCCTTTGCAGGGGTGCATGTAAACATGACCTGAAGCATATGGCAAAAATAAATGCAATTTTTATGGGTGATGAAAGTTGATGTCATCATATTTGGGGGCATCATCCTGGGCAACAAAAAGTTTGAAAATCCCTGAAACAGATAATTAGACTAATAAACTGCCCTTTGGGACACTAAGCTATGTTAAGTGATACTTATTTTAATAATACATTTTAAATCTTCTGTTCTACCCCAGATATTGTTGGATAAGGGTATAGACCCAAACATCAATGGCCCTAAAGATCAGACCCCTCTCCATCTAAGTGCATTACATAACCAACCAGCGTTGATGGCACTGTTGTTGCATGTGGGGGCTCAGATTAACTCCATCACACAGGATGAGTTCACTGCCCTGCACCTCGCCAGCCAGAGCGGCAACACTGAAGCGGTCGCCCAACTGCTGGAGGGCAAGGCCGACATCCATGTCAAAGACAAACAGGGAAGAACAGCCCTGCACTGAGCGGCAGCACAAGGTGAAGTGGGCATCATACAGCTACTACTCACTTCTGGGAGCGACACCAATGCCACTGAAAAAGAGAAGAAGACCCCACTGCACCTGGCTGCAAAGGAGGGACAAACTAAGGCAGTTTCAGCGCTGCTGGCCGATAAAAGTCAGAGCTAAGGACGTGGATGGCTGCTCTCCTCTGCATTATGCTGCTCGAAACGGGAAGGAAAGAGCAGCTGGAGTTCTTCTCGCATCTGGTAAGAGGCAGAGGACACACATGCTCACCAAAGCATAAGTACCCTGCTAAAGAAGAAGATGATCCTTGTGAAATAAAACTAAACATAAAACTGGAGAATCTTAAATATGTTAGAAGTCACCTCAAACAGTTAGCAGCTTTCACATGTTGCACCATCAGACTGATTTTTAGAAACATTACGTTTAAAGTGAAATGGTTATAATTAGCATAATGTATACTAATATTATCTAAATGATTTAATGGTTATAACGTTTACTTATCATTGATCCTCTAATAAAGCAATTCATAGTTTCGTAAACAGGTGTCACTCAAACAGCATTTAGGAACTTCGAAATGAACACGATATTTAAATATAAGGGGAAATAAATGCAATTTCTGAGGTTAGATAAACACACAAAACAGTAGAAAAGCTGATGTAAATATGTGACCCTGCCTGTGAAAACCCAGCTAAAGTCATTTTTTGTGATTTACTGTTTCCTACATAAAATCATCCTTCATAAAGATCATTCTGTGAAAATATAACCTTTATATCTTTAATATTGACTGAGTCAGGCCATGTCAAAGATTCAAATCATAGTGAAATTAATGGATGAAATCAAACGTTGATGCTTGTTATCTCAGAATTAGATTTTGAGACTTTAGCCTGGATTTCACAGACAGGGTCACATATGGTCACACTTTTTACTCTAATACATAGTGTATATTTCTTTTTAGAAGTCAATTTCCATAAACACATAGTCTGACTTAAAGTCTTGCTTCAAAGTACTTACATTAATAGGTGACCATACATGCCATTTTCCCAGGACGCGGGTCCTGGCCCGGATTTCTATATTGCCTAAAATATCTAGGTTTTGGCTTTGTTTGCATGTGCAGACCGATCGGTGTATGACATCAAAATACCATACAGACGGCCTCGTTCCTTACTGTGTGATTGATATTTGTAGCACCAGTCATTATTCTCTCTGCATATTAAAATGGGATAGGAGAAAAATTACTTGCATCATCCTTAAAAAAAAACAAAACTAATATATATAGATGGTTCCTTATGCTTTCAAAATGCTCTCGAGGTATTTTGATGTCATACACCGATCGGTCTGCACACGCAAACAAAGCCAAAACCTAGATATTTTAGGCAATATAGAAATTCTGGCCAGGACCCGTCCTGGGAAAATGGCACGTATGGTCACCCTAATGACATTAATCCATTCGTGCCTATAAATGTCAGTTTTGGGGACAGAATTCACAAAACTATTCTACTTTAAGATGATTTTGTTGAATCCAGAATACACACGTTTGCGTAATCGGATGTTTGTCTCAAAACCTTAGTTACTCAAACGGTTCTTGTGACAACTAAACTTCGTAAACCAATATAAACGTAATATTTGATACATATGGGGTTAAAAGATTGACGTAGGTTGAAATACCGTGTCACGTGACCGTCTGTCTATCCTTGTCACGTGACTCCGTGTTGACGGAAATGCTTCGGGAATGGCGAGAAACGAAGAGAAGCAGTTTGGAAAACTGAATCTACTGTGGCTCCAGAAAGAGAGAGAGGGAGTATGAGACGCATTTATGATTTATTTACACCAAGTGTCCCTAATGTGAAAAGACGGAAAATGCAAATGTCTGCGTAAACCAGCGTGTTCTCGCATTCTTTTGCACATGGTCAGTTTACGGCATAATGCATCTGTATTTTTATTTCCAGAGGGTCGCATCAAAGATGTTCATGTGTCAAAGCCAAAGCTTGTAAGACATCTCTTTCGTTGCCATACTTCTCTTATATTTTCTATGAGCCCGCTTGCCATAAATGACAACAATCAATGTCTTATTAATGGAACTTTTGTCACGCAGGCAAAGTTAAACTCAGTGGCAGCAGTGAAGAAGTGGATGCCGAGCATCAAGAAGCAGATAGAGTACTATCTGCAGCCACTGATCATACTGTCAACACGGGGGAAAGTAGGGAAATAGTACCATCTGTCGGCGTATACACTAGAACGGACGAAAACACGCTTCCTAAGGCACAACATAAAGATAACACATATATAAATAAAATAGTACCATTGAAACTTCTAAATTATTTAAATGAAATGAAGGTGTAACTTTCAACCACTGTAACATTGCAACATACAAAATGTGCTTTACATTAAATACTAACAACTAATTTACAATCTATATACATTCATATTCACTGATTAAATTCATACTTAATACAAAGTAATTTTTAATAAAGTAAGTTTTTAATACAAAGTATCTATGAGAATAATAAATATTTTAAAAGTTATGGTTCTGATTACTCAAAACAAGCCGGGTTACTTAAGAATATTGCTAATTATTTTAGTACTTATTCGGAATAAATTTTTGGGAAACAAATGCTGTTCTTGTAGTCAAGGTCAAGGTCAGGTTTATTTATATAGCACCTTAAAAGCGACAAGTGCTGGCCAAGGTGCTGCACAACCAAAACATCAGAAAAATCAACTAACAAAAGCATTTAGACAATATAAAATTTGAAATCATTAAATAATACAATAAGTAATGCAAGACGTCACCAAACAAAGAAACAAAACAAAATAGTATTTTCAAGTTAAGCAAAAGACTGAGAAAAAAAAGATATGTTTTAAGAGATGATTTAAAAGAAGATAACGTAGGGGATGATCTGATGGATAAAGGCAAAGAGTTCCAGAGTGTAGGACCAAGAACTGAAAAAGCTCTGTTCCCTTTAGATTTTAAACGAGATTTTGGGACAATCAATAACTTCTGGGAAGACGATCTAAGCGTTCTCACATGAGAATAGTAATGGAGAAGGTCTGAAATGTAAATTGGGGCAAGACCATGGAGTGCTTTAAAAACTAAAACCTTAAAGTCAACTCTGAATTTATCAGGTAACCAGTGAAGTGAAGCTAACACGGGTAATATGCTCCCTCTTTTTTGTCCGTCAAAAAGCGAGCAGCAGTATTCTGTACCAATTGTAAACGTGATAGTGAAGACTGGTTAATTCCAGCATAAAGAGCGTTACAGTAATCCAGCCTTGTTGAAATAAATGCATGAATAACGACCTCTAAATCATTAAAACTGAGAAAACTTTTCTCAGTATTTACAGTAGTATTTACTGCCCTCAGCAGTCTCTTGGCAAAAATGATTGTTTGACATTTTAACAGAACAGATTTTTTCAAATTGAGAAATACATTCAATAATTGTAAAAGGTATTTTAAAGGTATCATAAATAGAATTAATACATTGTATGCTTGTAAACAATATGTGAACTCAGATTACACCCCTGCTGATCTTACCTTCTTAAACCAGCCCAGTCTGGTTTGCTGGTCTCCCATCCTGGTCAGGTGGGTGTGTTGGCTGGTTTTTAAGGGGTTTGGGGCCCATTTCAGCAGTCAGTCTGAGAGACCAAGCTAAGATTGTGCTTATTTTCATCAGATTCAGACCTATGATATGATCAGTGTTGGGGAAAGTTATCTTTAATAAAGTAATGCATTACAATATGTGTTTTTTTTTTAAACCCCCCCTTTTATACCGCTAAAAACTGAACTATTTCGTTAGTTAGTTTTTTGGAAAGTAATGTATTACATTACTTTGAGTTACTTTTTAAATCTGGGCAGGGCTTGCTTTTTTGTTTTTAATATATAAAAAAGTTCTTGTAAAAAGGAAATGTAAATTCATGTCTGTACAGTTTGAGCAAGTACATAACCAGCCAGTGTTATCTCCTTAGCTTAGCTTGATTCACAACGGTAAGCTTATAATAATGTTTTCTAATTTGAGTGGTACTGGTAGGAATTTGTGGGAAATTCGACCATGCCGCCACGTCACGTCTGTAAACATAAATAAGTTGTCCCGGCTAGTAGGCATACGCACGTGAGGAGCTGCAGGTGGCAGATTGTTTATAGCAAGGGTGTCAAACTCAGTTCCTGGAGAGCCACAGCCCTGCAGAGTTTAGTTCCAATCCTGCTCCAACACACATACCATGTAGTTTTCAAATAAGCCTAAATGACTTGATTAGCTGGATCAGGTGTGTTTAATTAGATTTGAATCTAAACTGTGCAGGGCTGTGGCCCTCCAGGAACTGAGTTTGACACCCCTGGTTTATAGCCTTTTCTAGACTGAAATTAGATCATATTTACAGTTTTAAATGTGATTCTGATTACAGATAGCCTATGTGGGATTACTCAACATTTGTATTTTAAAGAGAACCAGTTCTAGGGAAGAATAATTTGCTTTTTGGGTTAAAATAATTTATTTATATGAAATTCGAATGGTATGACAATTAGAGTACAGACTGTACAGAAATTGAAATATATACGCTAATACACACTATACACATAGTCACGCAATGCTGATGTTGTTAACATTAACAATTTGAGAACAAAGTATAACAATAATAATAATTAGCACGGTTTGATGTGATATGAGCTAATCGATCTTTAGATTTAATCACCATTGGTAGCGTGATTTATTGTAATGCTTTTTTCCTCAGTTGGTCAGAACAAAAGTGGCAGACTTGTTACCAGGACCGGTTCTAGACATTTTGAGGCCCTAGGCAAAATTTATATTGGAGGCCCCCTGGCCTCAGTCCCTCCACTTTTCAGAATAAATAAAAAGCATTTGAAACAAATGTAATTTCTAACCATTTTTATTTATACAAAACCTGTTATCAGTACTTTTATATATTTACTTAAATGTGCATATTAATTACATTTTAAGGTAAAGAAAAAAAAGAACGGTCATCTGGACCAGCTCTTCTTCTTATTATTACTATTATTATTGCACTTTTCTGCATTTTTTTTAAAGCAAAGTCATCAATAATTGCTTCATAAGAAATCTGCTGGGCAAGTTCTCTGTTAATGCTGATTAAAGCAAGCCCACAAAGTCATTCCTGATTCATTGTGGAATGCAGGTTATTCTTTACAAGCTTCAGTTTTGAGAAACTTCTCTCAGCAGCTGCTGCAGTTACTGGCAAGGTAACTGCAATTCTGAGCGCAATCCAGAGATTTGAATATATCTCCTGCAGTTGTTTCTGGTGAAGAAATCTCAGAAGCTCCATAGCTATGTTTTATGATGGTGATGGTGATGGTGGAAGGTTGGGGATCTCTTCTGCCATGTCCATTCCTGAGATATCTGCATGTCCTTCCTTGCTGAGCGCTTGGGGTTAGGTGTTCGCAGTGTTTCTTCACTGTACTTCTTGACATGAGCAGATCTCTGAGTGGAACCTGAAAAAAAGCAGAATAGTTTCTGCAGGTGTCCAAATAATACAATGGCATCCTTTGAAGCTCTTGCTGCATCTGCCAGAACTAGATTTAATGTGTGTGCCCCACATGGGACAAACAGGGCTCTTAGGTTATTTTCAAGCAGCCTAACTTGTACACCTTGCTTCTTGCCCTTCATGTTAGAGCCGTTGTCATATGACTGACCTCAACCATCCATAAAATCAATCTGAAGGTCCTTCAACCTATTTAGGATTACAGTTGACAGCTTTTTGCCAGTTGTCTGTTCCACAATCAAGAATCCCAGAAAATATTAATTTATTTCTGGCTCTGGCTGAAGTTCCACAATGTGTATAATGATAGACATCTGTTCCTGGTGGCTAATGTCTGGTGTACAATCAACGATGATTGAAAAGTGCTTTGCAGTGTTGATTTTTGCAACTATTTCTTTGGTCAGTTGTCTACTCATGAGATTCAGTAGCTCATTTTGTATGTCTTTACCCAAGTAGTGTGTGTGTGTGTACTTCCATCTTTGATTTTAGCCAAGTGCTTCTGCATGACTGGATCAAACTTTGCCAGAAACTCCACTTCCTTCAGGAAATGACCATTATCAGAATAATAGAGTTTGTCTATGGATCCTCTAAATCCAAGATTCCTCTCAGCAAGAGGCTGTATAATTGCTAACAGCCTTGTGAGAACATTTCGCCACCTCTGTCTTTCTTCCTCCAAAAGGGTCATCTGTCGCTGATCTATGGTTTGACCATGCAGTTTTAATCTGCAATTCTAATTCCCTCCACTTCTGCATGATACTTAAATGCTCAAAACTGTTCTCATGGCTGCGCAGGATGGTGTGGATGTTCTTCCAGTCTTTTAATCCTCCTTTATTGAGCTTAATTACTTGGGTAGAGAAACGTTTGCTGCTGTAGCAAAAGACTGTATCATTCACCTCCGAATATGACAACCATGATCTTTTGACTCTTTCACCATTATACATTTTTCTATAAAACAACCTGTGTGAAAAGGCTCGTCCATCTGTATTTTTTGGAAAAAACATAACTTTCTCTGACCTTAAATGGTCCTCTTCGCACTGCCTCTGTTCTGAAACTTTGTGAAACTGTATCAGGCCATAAAGCTGGATCAATAGGCTGAGCTTCAGGTACTGTGTTTCACTTTTTGTTGATGTTCCAGGTGTGGCAGTGTCTAGTCCAGACTCAGTGACTTCTAGTCTCGCACTACTTTTGCCTTCAACCTCATGGCTACTCTCTGGCCCTTCACTCTCTTTGCTGAGTTCCTCACAAACACTCTCTGGCTCTTTGCCCTGTAGTTGGTCTTCCTCATAAATCACTCTCTGGATCTTCGCATTCTTTGCCCTGTTGATTCTCTACCTCAAGGCTACTCTCTTGCTCTTCTCTCTCTCTGCCCTACTGTTCTTCTGACTCGCCACTTGTTTTTAAAAATCTCATCAGTGGTCCTAAGTAATGTCATTAGCTAGGTTACACTATAAAATAATACAATTGTTTAGATAATGTTTTTTTTCTCATTACTATAAAATGCTAACTTTAGCAAGCTAAAATTATAATTATATTAAAAATTACTCTCATGGACACACTGACTAAATCACCCTGGACTTTTAGTAATTTGTTCAGTAATTTATTCAACACACTAACCCACTATTATAACGAATATTTTTGCCTACTCTATGCAGTAAAATGGGGAGTAAAATGCCATTTTTCTAGCTGGATATGGACACAATTTCCCCCTCCTACTGAAGTAACATAGATTGTCATATTATCTATTGTATTTAGAAACCCTAAATGTGCACTATAACCAAATAAATAGTGGAAGTGAAAGAGACAAACTACTAAAAAGAAGAGTTAACTTCTTCAATTGTATTTGTCCCTAAATTGTATTTATTCAGTAAATATATCAGCACAATTTATTTGAAAACTAAAAAATAAATAAATATGAAGTAGGTTATTATGATAATGTAAACATCACCGGAATTTATACAGATAGTTGAGGTACTTTTTTGAAATAATAAACAATGCTCTAGCCTAGCTGCGATTGCTGTTTTTATTAATAAACTTTTACTTTTTCTTTAGCATTTTTAAAGTCAGCTCCTGCATTGCAATGTCAATGTACAGTCGACCAGCTCAGATTCAAAGCGTTATACATACGCAAATTAAAATCTAAACGTGTCATGGCTCTCGCGCTGTTTTGAACTCCGGCAGCAAATTATGATCCATCTTCAAAAGACGCTGATGTGAATCGGCAGAATGAGGATCTGTATATTTTAATTATATACATTACAATCAAAATACATGACAATAGCTCAAATACCTGCATCACGAGCTGCGCTTTCTTTGCGTGCATGTTTAGCTTTTTGCTTAGAAGCCCCCGAGGGATGCACTCGTTTCGGCGCCATTAGGCAGTATGCAGGAAAGTTGGATTTCGTTCATCACTGTAGACAGTCTCTTCATGCATTCAAGGGGTGCATAACCACATTTAAACAGCGATATTAACTGGTTCCTTTTCAGGTGATTGACCTGAAAGAGCATAGTCTTACGCTGCCCGTCTTGATTGGTGAACTAGTGTATTAGGTTACGGTTATGGAGGCCCCGCCTCCAAGCCAGAGGCCCTAGGCAATTGCCTGCTCTGCCTATAGCTAGCGCCGGCCCTGCTTGTTACTTACTTGTTTTGACTACAATATCCGGTGAAAATTCTTCTTTGGGTCATACTTCCAAGACGTAGGCTAGAATCTGTGATTCCGAAGTACAGTATCCACACCGGTGCGGTGTCTGACAGCCACACACACCTCCTCAAAACATTAGATTTGTCCATGCTGGAGCCGCACCAGAGTACAACTCACGCATAGAAGATAATTCCGCAAATAACTGCAATTGCAGGTTTTAAACAGAGATGGCGACAAAGAGGCAAAACTTACAGACTGCAGCTTTAATTATTAGAGGTTTGTATAATATTCTGAGTTTGCATTTGACTGTTTTTATCCATTTTGAGGAATACCGAATCTGTTTTTGTGCAGGTGAGATGAGTAAATGCAGGTTCACATTTAGGCAACACGAGATCTGTCAGTCAATACATGGAAAAACAAAGCAACAGTCATTACTTATTTGAAAAAGTAATTCAGATATTTTCTTCTAAATGAAAAAGTAATGCGTTACTTTACTAGTTACTTGAAAAAAAGTAATCTGATTACGTAACTTGCGTTACTTGAAATGTGTTACCTGCAACACTGGATATGATGATCTATGATGGCCAGGTTAAGTCTTAACATGGTAATAAGCTTGAAGCCTTACAGTTCAATAAGCACAGTGTTTCCCATACATTGATTTATTTGTGGCAGCCCGCAAAAGGCTTTGACTTTGTTGAATAAACAGGAGCACTGCATGTTTCAAAATCAAAACGCAGCAAGAGTGTTTTTATATCACTGTATCTCTGAAGGAAACTGACTTGTCTTCAGAAAGTTTTCGATGTCATTTTAATTTCATCTTGCATGTAATGCCTGATAAAGCAGCTTTTGTGAGCGGAGCACTGCTTTGTGTACAGCCAATATCAGGCAAACCTCTGTTTCTGCCGCTCCAAAAGCGCCTCCTGCTGGCAGAGAATGAATTTGCACAAGCCACACACAACACACAGACACACACACACACACACACACACAGACACCTAGATAGATAGATAGATAGATAGTAGGAAGATTTTAAATGCCATCAACTGGGTCAAGGCAGTGTGCATAAACTATGTAAATGTGTGTACTATGTCAGTTATATTAGATGAACCTTGTGGCTGTACAAATACAGCCTCAGTGTTTGATACTGATCTTGCACATTTATTGCATGTCATGCACAAACCGAAGAGTGGAATGTATGGTTTATTTGATCATGAGTCTCACACATTTGGGTAGAAGACTTTTATCTGTCAATTTGTTGATAGCTGATAGTAGTTGTGAATATTTACAGCTTTGCATCTGTATTTTGCAGCAGTTGCAGTAATCTCACTACCCAGACAGGAAGATAGATGAGTTCTGTCAGCATATTGAGGAACTGGAGACTGAATACAAACACTTCCTAAAGAAACTATGCTCCCTGGACCCTACCTGCAAACACAAGCATTGGGAACCTCGAGCATATGCCAAAAGGAGGCAGGATCCAGTCAGCAATCAAAATACCTGTCAGTTTATGCTATTATATTACCAGTCTTTGTTTGACAATGCCAACATTGTCTATTTAAAGAATAGTTCACCCAAAAAAATAAACATTTGTTGAAAATTTACTAGGGGTGCTCCGATTGATCGGCTACCGATCACTATCGGCCGATAATCACGTTGGGATGTTTGATCAGCGGTCTCTAAAAAGCCAGATCTCAAAAAAACGATCTCAAGCTGATGACGCTGCCTTGACCCGTGAGAGGTTTAGCACGACATGCACCGTCTCAGTCTCCGGTGCGGGTGAAATAATTATAATGCTGAAGGTGAGGTACTCACCTTCATATTTCTTCATTAAATAACTTATAAAGTAATTTGAAAACCTTGTCTGAGACGTAATTTCGCAAACAGCGTGAGTGAATCACCGTGATCGCTCTCTCTCTCTCTCTTTCAAAATATGTAAATGGTTTCAAATCACCACACATCGCGTCTGTCTATAAGCGAGCTGCACAGTTGACACAGGAATTTTCACTTGCACAATCGAGGCAGTGTCACATCATCACAAAAATTTATAAATTGAATTACTTTTTAATTCTTGCCAGTGTTTAACCATTCAGAGCTTGCACGTTCTCCTGGAGACCGTGCACTCATGCACCCTGCCCTCAATCGTAGCGCTCACACATAACGCCAGGTTCACATTACTCTGTTTGCAGTGCATACGTGGTGCATATTTTTTCCGCGCTCATGTTAACGAATTAAAGCGTTCACACTGCACCCGGCAGTGCATTCCAGGAGCGGTGCGTCTGCAGCAGTGCAGAGATCGTTTCCACACGGAGTCTATTGCTGCACTGCAAGTGCTGAATTAAAGTAACAGCGCATTGTTTGTAGTAAATATGAACATGGATTGACACGAAAACGTAGTAATTACACCATAAATGCATATAAATAAAATCTACTGTTTCACAGTCAACACATATGACTTTTTGACTAGGTTTAAAGGAAAAGAGAACTTTTAGATAAACAAGACAATAATAGATGGCATTCCTGGAGGTAGGAAAACAAGTTTCTTTATGACCGCAGCTTGCTCTGAAAGAAAGAATTAAATGCAAAGAAAAGGACAGTAGAGCTGTCACATGGTACAGTTTTAATTTAGAATTTTGTGATAATGTTAGAAAAGTAGTTAAAATGTTTTGCCCTTCTTGAGTCACTATATATAAGTACAGCAAAAGGAAAAATTCATGAATATATTGTTTTTCTTATTTATTGCATTTAAACATGTCTGTGAAAGATTGTATTATACTGTACTGTGTAAAAAAAAAAATCACAAAGCTGAAAAAGCATTTTAAGTAACAATGTCTGGATTTGAAATCAAAATAATGGATAAATGTTTTGTTTGTGGTAAACAGCCACAGATCAGTAGCGGACTCCTGTGTGAAAGCACAATGAGAGTCAGTGCTGCTTCTGCACCGCTTCTTTACTGCACATGGACTGCATACGCACTGCAAACAGAGTATGTGTGAACCTCACATACAGCTCACAAAATCAGGCTTGTGTTGTGTGTAAGCTATTGTGCAACAATTGCCCCGTTGTAAAAACAATAATGCACTGCATGATCAAACATTTAGCTGAGATTATTATATATTTTTGAAAAATGTCTAAAAAATGCCCCCTCCACCCCTTAAATCAGTGGTCTCAAACTCAATTCCTGAAGGGCCACAGCTCTGCACAGTTAACTCCAACCCTAATCAAACACACCCGAACAAGCAAATCAAGGACTTCAGGATTACTAGAAACGTCCAAGCTGGAGCTGGTTTGGATGCTGTGAAACTGTGCAGAGCTGTGGCCCTCCAGGAATTGAGTTGGAGACCACTGCCTTAAATTTAAAAATCCCTCTCACAAGAGTTACCTAAGAGGGGAATTCATTTTCAAAAATGAAATTCAGGCCCTGAATAAATGTCTAAAAATCCTGATTGGATCATCACTATAAATAATTCGACATGATAAAAAGAACGCTTTAAAAAGATCGGTATCGGTGATCGTATCGGCAGATACTGCTTTCAGTGAACGGCTCCAAAAATCCTGATAGGAGCACCCCTACACGTCCGAAATTTAAAAAGCCCTAATGATGGATTTGTTTATTACAAACACGCCCCTTTTCACTTCTCAAGCAGTTAACAGATGGACGGGAGTTGTGTAGATTGTTGTGATGTTTTTATCAGCTGTTTGGACTCATTCTGACGGCACCCATTCACTGCAGAGGATCCACTGGTGAGCAAGTGATGCAATGGTAAATTTCTCCAAATCTGTTCTGATGAAGAAACTAACTCATCTACGTCTTGGATGACCTGAGGGTGAGTAAATCAGCACATTTTCATTTTTGGGTGGAGTATTCTTTTAAAAGTAACGTCATGACCTACATTTGTCCTGACGTCATTACGTATGATGATTATATGTACGCAGGGATATTCAAGAAACTATGGTTAATGTAAATCCTGTAGACATCAGAATTAATGTAGACCTTACTATAGCCAAAATATAAACCTAAATTGGTTGTTTTTTGTGCATATAAATGAAATTATGTGCATATAAATGAAGTCATAATTTTTTAACTTCATAAACTGTGCCTCCACAGCCTAAGCGGCCCTTGCAGAGAGGAAGAGGATGTTAATGAGTACATCAAGAGGAAGCAGGAAACCGCATATTTCGCACTAATATACAAGAACTACACACCCCATCAGCTGCTGCTACCACTCAAGCCTCCGACCCCCGAGACCAGGACCTCCCGCTGTGCTTCGGCCAGTCCCGACTCGCTGTGGCGGTGGCCAGTTCACGTGTGGCTCTCACCGGGCAACAGCAGGACACCGGTACACTGACACGAGTGCTGCTCACCGGCCTGCCCAACCTCCACAGCCTCCCGCTTGCACAGACAGCAGCAAAAGAAGCAACACGTCAGCCTCCCAGTGCTGAAACAGCCCAGTGTAAAACTGAACATTCACTGGGACTCGGCTGCTACTCATCGTCCTCGTAGATGAGGAGATATAGTTTAGTGAAATGAAACTTCAGTTTGTGAAATTATTAAATCTCATTATGCTCTTTAGCTGATGAAACCTATTTATATATTATTGTTTATTATTTGTATGTTTTCAGTTGAATACATGGTGCTGCACTTTTAAAGGGATAGTTCACCCATAAATGAAAATTGTCATTATTTACTCACTCTCAATGTCGTTCCAAACCCATAAGACTTTGGTTAATCTTCGGAAACACAAAAGAGGATATTTTTAATGAAATCTGAAAGGTTTATGTCCCTCCTTTGAAAGTCCAGGTAACCAAAACCGGAATCGACCAGCTTAAATATTAAGTATTTTTATGGATGAACAGATTTAATTTGCACACACAAGAACCAGTGAGGTTTGTTTTTAGGCTGTGACGCACAAAAGTCTGTTTATCCTATGGGATTTGCTATATGTTTGTGTGTTTTATATGTAAATAAAAGCCCATATTTACTCTGTTCATCAAATAAAGAGTCCCTTCAGAAGGCTTGGATTAATCCACTCAATTGATATGGATTCGTTTTATGATTCCTTAATATGGATCTTTTTAAGCTTTGGTTACCTGGTCTTTCAATGTAGAGACAGAAACCTCTTAGGTTTCATTAAAAATATCTTAATCTGTATTCCAAAGATGAACATGAGTTTGAGGGCGAGTAATTTGACAGAATTTTTCATTTTTGGGTGAACTATCCCTTTAACATTTGATATTCAAAATATATCTGATGCATGAAAGTGAAACTTGAAAGTCAAACATATTCGAGTGAAACCTGAAAGCTGTAAATCACCTGTGTTTGTGTGTTTATACTATTTGTCTTAACCTAGTTTATTCCGGCTATGAATGTGTTAAGCAGTGTTAAGAAGAGAACGGAACTGAGATGTGGTTAGAGTAGAACTCTGAATGGGATGTAAGTGATTACTTGTCAAAAACAAAATATGAAGTGTTTACTGTTATATAAGTTTATCTGGGAAGTACATCTTCGGTATCTATAAAGTTTCAATTTCAACCACAAAGGATTTGATCAGGTTGACGCCACATTTTAAGTGACATAAACATTCTGTTCACATTATATTCACTTGTACCTGACAAAATAAGTAATGTACTGGTGCTTTAAAAAATACAGAAAACAAAACACTGATCTGAAGACCCGTTAATGTAACGGTTCAAGAATGGCCTTTTTTTTATCATTAAAGCACCATGAAGTCAATTCAAGAATCCTATTCGCTGAAAAATTCTCTTTGATGAGCTTAAAAGTGTACAGAACCACTTATGTGAGAGTATTGCTATACAAACCTCAAAGTTTCAGATTGACATAAGTTTTGATAATGCGTGCGCCACAGCAGGCCTGATTAAAATGACTGCGAGACTTTTAAAAGTTCAGTATGTGCAAAGATGCTGAGTCAGAGAGAGACAGAAAGATGTCTGTGTTCACCAAAAAATACATAATTTTTCCTACAGTTTGGTAAGAGTACTAGGGCTTTGCCCTGCGGCCCACGGTCCGACCCCAAAACCCCTCATACATCAGCAGCAAGAATTGCTTAGCAGGCAACACTTCTGGGAAACTGAGCAAGAGCAGAGCGTTGTTACCAAGCAGCAGTGGTGATGTCTTACTCATTCAGAATGCCTTTGTGTGACTTCTAGCACCATTGGCTACATTTGCTCACAGGGCAGACAGGGTTTCCCATACCTGTGAGGTGAAGTAAGAAAACCGATGCAACTACTGCACACGTCAGTTGTCAAATAAGCAAATGTTTCCTCTGCGAAATTTACAACAAAAGATTTTTGGCTTTTTTTTTTTTGTCATCCATGACATTGAAATGCCTTGGAAAAGGCTTTGCTTGCAGTATACGTTTTGAATTTCCCACAATGTTGCAATGTCTGGTCATGACACGTGTATTTGAATACATATTTCAATATAATTGAAACATGGTTAATATATCAGACTCACTGAGTTCAGGATAGATTAATTATAGTTGCTCTTAAAACTGAAAATTTAGTCACACCTTTTTTTACAGTCCTGTTCCACATGTATGTGCTTATTAAAAGTAATTACAAAAACTGGGTAATAACTAGGTACTAACCTTGAACCACCCAAAGCTAACCTTAACCCATTTAGTTACCTTATATTTCCCAGTAATTTCTTAGGTTAGTGCATGTAAGTGCGCATATACTGTAAAATAAAGTGCAACCTAAAATTGTATAAATAATTGTAACTAAATATAAATAAATCTAAACCATATAGCATTTGGAAATACTCAACATTTTCAAACCATTTATGTACATTAAAATATCAATCACAAATACGAAAATGTACACACACAAATACACACACACGTTTTGTTCATGCATCTAGAACTATTAAATAAATAACGTTCCATCTCATATGCTATCTAACCCTTAAAGAGATTTGCTCGAGTGTTTGTAAACAGTGATGCAGCGGAAAATGAGTTTCAGTAAACCCAATTTCACATACCACTAAAGAACAGGAGCTGCCACATGAAACGGTCTGTCTGCGCATATGAGTGTGTTCGTGCGCTTTCGATCTTGCAGCGTGCAATCTCAGGGGTCTGCATGAGAATGGTTAAGGCTATGACAGTGAGGTGAATAATGTGGTTGAAACCAAGCGAGGCAAGAAAAGGCATTACCTTAAACCCCTCAACCTGCTGCATACCCTTTTGCAAGTCATTACTGCTAAGCCTTCCCGGAAAAATCAGCCGTTTTTGTAAGTAGCTTGGCCTCACTCCCATATACCCACTTCTCATGCTATTCATCATGAAGAATGTTAAAGCATTAGTATTGTAGTAAATTGCTCAACTTGTACCTTTCTGTGTTCCTTTTCCCCAAAAGTGCTCCCTCCTCCTACTGTTTTAAGCCCTTGGATATGTACCATGTCATTGCCAGTTTGCATTCGAGGAGTTTCCGCTGCTGCAGTGTAAACTCCCCAACGGCGGAAATTTGCATTACTGCCATGAGCAAAAGCAAAAGTGGATCAAGTTATGATTTAATCAGTCATTTGAGCGGAGATGCCACAAAATTCGTCAAATGGAATATTGTGATCATATTGCACACATGACGCTGCAAAAGCCAGTAATTAAAGAACTTACCATAAATGTTGAGGTCTGATGTTTGCTTCAAACAAATGTACTTGGTTATTGAATTTTGTGAAACATTTTAAACAAAAAATTTGTATGTTATAATACAATTAGTATATACAAATATTTAATTAAATATCTAGCCTAAAAAAGACTTTAAAAATAAACTTTAATTGAAAAATAATAATAATATATAAAAAATTCTGCTAAGGCAACATCCCTCATTTTCAGTTTAAATTGGAGTACTAAAATAACTAAAATTAAAACTGGAATAAAAATAATCAAAAATTATTTGGACATGTTAAAAGAAATCCAACAACAAACAAATCACACAAAGCAAATACCCTATATATATGTGTATATAGTGTGTTTGTGTTGTGTAATTTTTGTATTTGTGATTGATATTTTTAATGTACATAAATTGTTAGAAAATGTTGAGTATTTGCAAATGCTATATGGTTTAGATTTATTTATATTTAGTTACAATTATTTATAACATTTTAGGATGGTTCAGGGTTTGACACGTTTTCAATTCAGTTTTATTAATACAGAACCTCTAAGGGGGTGTTTACACACTTTTAAAAACAGAAAACCTTTTATGCATTTTCCTCATTCATTTACACCACAATGCCATTTTGGGAGCTTGAAAACACACACTTTTGAAAACGGTTTTCAAAGTTACACTAACATTTAGCATCTCCGTGTAAACAAATTTGGGAATATCACATCATGCATATTATAATGTGTTGAGTCTATAGGTTTGTGCACAAGCGCATAGTGTTTCTCTACCAAGTGGCATCGCCAACTACTGGTCTTGCATGCATAATACAGCACTTTTAGTTGTTTTCATGGATTCAAGTGAACAAAAAAAACGTTTTCATGAGAACACAACTTTATTGGGAGAATGCACAAAAGCATTAAAGAGATAGTTCACCCAAAAATGAAAATTATGTCATTAATTACTCACCCTCGTGTCGTTCCAAACCCATAAGACCTTTGTTCATTTTCGGAACACAAATTAAGATATTTTTGATGGAATCTCAGAGCTCTCTGACCCTCCATAGGCAGCAAGGATATTACCACGATCAACACACAGAAACGTAGCAAGGACATGGTTAAAATAGTCCATGTGACATCGGTGGTTCAACCGTAATTTTATGAAGCTTTTTGTGCTCAAATAAAACAGTATTAACATTATTTATTCAGCAGTTCTTCTCCCCAAGTTACCGTCTTCCATCATTTTGGAGAGTACCCCAGAACGTAATCAGCGTAATCCGTGTTCAGCATGCATCGTGATAGTACTCTTGCTGTCTATGGAGTGTCAGAGAGCTCTCGGATTCCATCAAAAATATCTTAATTTGTGTTCCGAAGATGATCAAAGGTCTTACAGCTTTGGAATGACATGAGGGTGAGTAATTAATGACATATTTTTCATTTTTGGGTGAACTATCCCTTTAAAATATAAATTGCTTAAGTGCAAAACTTTTGTAAGTCAACGCAAAGTTTCTTAGGAGATCGCAGAATTTTTGCAAGCGAATATGAAAATATTTAAATAATTTTGACCATCACCATCTCTACAACAGGATGTAGACGTTTTCAAACAAACACAAAATCGAACGCAAAACTATTTGTTGGAGAATGCAAAGTTAATCAGGCAAATTTTATAATATTTCCATCACCAGTTCTTGCAAATGAAAAACCTTTGCACAAGAACACAACTTTTGCAAGCAAATGCAAAGTTTTTTGTGATAGCACAAATTTATTGAAATATAATTATTTCCTCCCATCTCATTTTTTTTTCATCCATTGGAGAACATAAAAAATTGCAAGTGAACATAAAATGCCGTTAGTCACCATTTCTATTAAGTTCAACCATGTTTAATATCTAATAAAAACAATTAAATAATCCTTAATGAAAGAATTTACAATCCAATACATTATGTCACACCATCCGACTGTGAATGAGTGGTGGGTTTGACACAGCAGGCCATGTCACAAAGTAACCCATCTGACAACTTGCTCTAAAGTTTCTATTCTCAGTCAACCTTTGTACATTATGTGATGGCTGACAGGATGCTGGTGGTCAAGACATGTGGCCCTTCTAAAGAACTCTTTCTAGGTCACATGCAATCCTTCGCCTCATATGCAGATGACATGCCACACTGACCTATGGAAGAGCCTGAAACTTAGAGTAAAGCAAGTTTTGATTTGTTTTAGTGCATTAATGGATTTGTGATTGAATGCATGAAAAAATGCACTAAAGCTTTTAATCAAATGATCAGACCAAACTTTTGCCAAGGAAAGGCACAGTTTACTCCAAAATTACAACTATTCATTATTTCCTTTCTTCTATGGAACAAAAGATTCGTTTTTAAAGAATCTTCATTCAGGCCTTTTTCAATATCACAGTTTGTTAGGGCTGGTTCAGCTACAAATATTAAAAAGCACCATAGATGCAGTCCATATTACTCCAAATTGTGATTGAATAATTCAGTCCAGTTTATTGAAAAGATCCCATGTATTTACTGATCCTATTATTAATTAATTTTTTATGAATCAGTTAGTAAAAAAGACAGAAATTAACTTTTTTTTTATTGTTACAGAGAAAAAAAAACGTTGAATTTGAAACAGCATGGGGGTGAATGTAAATTACAAAATTGTCATTTTGGGCTAAAGGGTTTCTTTAAGAAGTAAATCCTAAATTGTAAAACTTTTATTCGTATGCTACACTTACTAATAACTGCGAGAGCAGTTTGCCTGCAAGTGCACAGAAGACTCAAGATGAATGGTTTCCTGTCCATGATGTCACTATTATAGCCTTTTCACATACGACTTTATGCACATCGGTTTGCCACAAATGCATGCGAATGCTGATATACCGACCAAATAATTCATAATAATCCATCCTATGCATCAGTGTGCATGAGACACAGGAAGAAAGGATCAGAGACAGAGAATGAGAGAATGAGAGAGATAGTCTTGTGTGTGTGTGTGTGTGTGCACGCAAGTGTGGGTGGGAAGTCTTAACCACACTGAAGGACCTTTTTAAAACCGATGTTCAGCAACAACCTTCTCAAAACATACTCTCTCGTCACTCACACCTTCACACACACCTCTGAGCTCTGCAAAAATGAGCAGTAACTCTGGCCACCCGTCCCGGCCGGTGTTCATGGTGGATTCTGGCAGTGGTCACCCTAACCAACATCGGTATTACCATCAGCAGATGCCCAGACACGCAGAGCCAGAACTGGTGCCCTGCTGGACGTTCCCCCCTGCCCGAGCTGAGATGAAGAAAAGGGGCTGGGGGGGAACGAATGCTGGGATGGCCTGGGTACTGACACTGATACTCCTGCTGGTTTTTGCAGCCCTGGGACTGGGAGCCTATCAGATCCTGAGGTTACAGACTGAAGTGCAACGGCTGTCACAGGTAAGAGCTACTTAACAGTGTATTTATATTGTGATGTGATTTTAATATATAGATAGATAGAGAGCGAGAGAGAGAAAGAGAGAATCAAAGGGATTTTATTCAATGACAAAATATCAACGTGTGTAAGGTTTAATTTTTTTATACATCTATATCTATAATCTGTAATACATCTTATAAAGTGACATTTAATTACAAGAAAGATAGCAAAAGTGAAACAAACAAACAAAAACAATAATATTGTATTAAGTATTTTGACACTTTTTGGTTAACAAATGTCACTGGATCATGTTCATAGTTAATGTGATGAACTACACCTGTGTCAAGGACACCTGTGTGAAATAAAAGTGTTTAGGACATACATTTGGAGAATTATGCTCTTTTAATTCAGTGGAATTAAAATCCCTTTTAGGTGCTTAAATGCTTTACAGCATACTGACTCGCATATATATTGACATATCACAATTTTTAAGAGATTTGAAGCCTTGATAGTTACTCATACACCACCTGGAAATCAGCCAAGAGCTTTATTATTTGTTTATGTAATCTGAATCTCTTTGATGTTCATGGGAGTATAATTTTTCAGTTTCCATTCCATCGTGTGCACGCGACTGAGTAGGACATAATTACAAGTGAGAAAAAAAACTTGTGGTCACTGGTCACAAGGCTACAGGAAATCCTCTACTTCAACTGTAGAGAAGTCTAACACCAGCCTCTCTTTCTCATAACTAATAGTCAATTCACTTTAGTATATCTATGTTTGCAAAAAAGACCTGATTGTATCAGCTTGAGAATATTTTTGAATGCACAATATGTGTGAACAATTTGTGACCCTTTTTTCTTCCCTCCAATGGCAGGAAATGCCCGCACAAATGCAGAGCAGCGCTCCACAGAGACAAGTTGGTGAGTTGTGTGACCAAGTTATCAATTATCAGCTTCATCCTGTGCTAAATCTTCTCTGGTTAACATGATGACCTAACTGCTCACTTTATCATTCGACAGGCCTGAATCCTGCTGAGCTGAACAGGAACAAACTAAAATCTGCTGCACACTTGATAGGTAAGATTTGGTCCAGAAGGCACTCTAAAGAAGCTGCTTACATTTTTTGCTACAAAACAGTATCTTATCAGGATATTTTGTTCAGGTCGTGCAGACCAGAGCACATCATCTGGTATTCTGAAGTGGGAAGCAAAACTCGGCGAGGCCTTCACAGAAGGCGTCAAGTACATCAACGGCGGCCTTCAGGTCAACGAGACCGGTTTGTACTTTGTTTACTCCCGCGTGGAGTTTCTTTCACCCAAGTGCAACCCCGAAGACTTTTACGTTCACAAAATGCGTCTGCAGAGAAACAGCCACAACCGTACAATCATGGAAGATCACCGAGAGGGCTTCTGTTCTGCGGGGAGCGAAAAGCCGTGGATGACCGGGAGTCACATAGGCTCGCTTCAGCATCTCAAGGAATCCGATTGGCTGTTTGTCAATGTCTCACACCCCCATCTGCTCAGCAAAAATTATCACAGCAACTATTTTGGCCTCTTCAAGACTCACTGATCAGTTAGGGGATGCTTAGGGCACGATTGTGAGTTCAGATGAAGAGGGCAGCAGTCTCTGGACTACCTTGAGATCCTCAGAGTTTCATTGCAATGCAATCTGTCTGCTTGGCATTGTCAAATCACATTTGATTTTGAATGTATCAGTTGCCTGTGACTTCTTTTGGAAAGTTGTGTAGAAGAGTTTCAGATTGAATGAACACTAATATGCTTCTGTATCAGGAGAAAGTAGATTAAATCCAAATATTTATTTTCTTAAGTCTGATTATATATTAATATGATCAGTGGTCATATTGACTGAGTAATGTATCAATAATGGCTAATAAATCTGGTCAATAAAAGTTTTAATTGCAAAAACTGTTGTTGATTTCAACTTTGAATCGAGGGAGGATGTCTCACTCTCGAGTGTGTCGAGGTGTTTCCATGGCCACAAATATTTGCATGTGATAGTGGGTTGGTTGTCACTGGAAATTTTTGGTTGAACGTTTCCAGAGCTATTTAATCTTAAAAAAATCTCAATCGAAGTGTCATATTCTAAATTAGGGACAGAGAAGAGCTCAGAGATTACTATGACTCAAAAGGGTTTATAGTCAGCTGTTTTTGAATATCCTCTATGTACCACAAAGGCAACTTTTTGCAAGGTTGCGTCATTTCTGCAAAGACCCTCAGGTTGGCTTCACTGCAGTGTTTGCTGAACCACACATGAAGATTTAGGGGTTCTGTGCAAGCAGTACACTTTGTACTTCTATTCTCGCACTTCCTTCCTGTGTTTAGTTATAGCGTTAACAGGGGTCAAAAAGCTTTGATGAGAAATGAAAATGAAATATGCTTCTATCACTCATTCATTCAATTAGTCACGAGATAAAGTGTTAAAGTTCTCAGTGTTGGTCTTAGTTGCCGATATTTTATTTCTAGCCACACAATTTGAGTAGAAAGATCTCGTCTCAGAGTTTGTGCTTGAGTATTTTGTTGGGTTGGAGCGCCAATGGAACTGCGTGTTATGCAGTACTGTGTGTGTTTTTGTCTTGTGAATCCATTACACCTCAATATTCCACTTACTATGAGGGTGAGTGGAAACAAGGCCTACTCTTTCATCACCTCCAACTCTTTTGGACACACACACACGCACACACACACACACACACACACACACACGCACACACAACGCATATACCCCACAGGAAGTGACCACTGGAGAATCATCACCTACAATTCATCCACTTTCTCAAACTCTGCTTCAAACTAATAAAAACTAAAGGCCATTAATAGCACACAAATGGATATTTCATAATTTAGAATTACAGTCAATGAGATCAATTCCTACTGTGAGACTGATGTTAAATTCAGTTTCTCACATCAGGTTAGTTCCAACCTACAATAAAAGCTTTTAGCTGTATGTAGAGCTAAACAATGCATAGATGCTGCATCTATATCCTACTGGATAATAATTTGGACAATGATTTAATTATCCATTTTTATCATATATATGAAAATATAATCAACATTCTTTTGATTTCTCAAGATACTTATGATCAACAAGGCTACATTTGTTTGATCAAAAATACAGTAAAACTGTAATTTTGTGAAATATTGCAATTTAAAAATACTGTTTTTATTTTAACATTAGTAATAGGAATATTTTATATTAATAACATCCTTGAGTCTACAAGAGCAACTGAATGTTGTATAAATTAGCTTACGTTTCATAATGAATCACTACTGCTCACCGCCCAGCATCACGTGATCAGAAATGGCAAAAAAAAAAAAAGTCTAGACTACACCAATGGCCTTGTGGGCTTGAGTTTCTCAGTTTAAGTTGGAACAACCTTCCACTTTCCACGGTGCCCAACAAAGGTGCAAAAGAGGTGTCAGTCTAAATGCTATGAAGCAATTGATTTACCACATTATACTTCAAACATGCGCTTTTTCTAGGTTGTTTAGTTTCAAAAGATGGTATCAATCCTGACCCCAAAGAAAGTGCTGATTTGGCCCAGTAATATAGCCACAGAGGTCAGGCCTTTTACATGCCTCTGCTCATGCTATTGCCATTTTATCAAAGGTTTTGCAGAAAAAGGAGCCATTTTACATATACACAAATTAATGCTAAATTCTCTTGGACCAAACAACGCAAAGAGACTGTGTTGGTTAAAACAAGGTTTAGTATTAACATTTTCTTGTAAATGTGTAAAGAAGATCCAGAGCCAGGCAAAACGTGAAGTTCATTATAGACAAAACAATAAAAATTGTCAATTAATGTGAGCTTGCTACCAGCGCCCCACACTAGTTGAGGTGACATATACTGTGTGAAACTTGTGTGAAAAATTGTTTTAAAAATCTACTTTAAATAAGTGTCAAGTTGTTAGACATGCATTTATGTTTTTCTTTTCATTTGGTTTCGAAAGTGTTTAACCATTTTCAAGAGATTTACATTTAAAAAAAGAAAAGAAAAAAATGACAATGAACAATGTAGTAAAAAAAATGTCTAATATATATTTTGATTGCTGTTGTACACACACAAAACTGCAATCAAAATTATTCAACCCCCTGGAGACTGTAATGTAAGTATTTCTGAAGATCCAGAAAAATGCATCTATAACCATTTTGGGCTAATTAAAACTTATAATGTCAATATATAATGTACACCGATCAGGTATAACATTATGACCACCTTTCTAATATTGTGTTGGTCCACTTTTGCTGCCAAAACAGCCCTGACCCGTCGAGGCATGGACTCCACTAGACCCCTGAAGGTGTGCTGTGGTATCTGGCACCAAGATGTTAGCAGCAGATCTTTTAAGTCCTGTAAGCTGCAAGGTGGAGCACATCCCACAGATGCTTGATTAGATTCCTTCCTTGGACCACTTTTGATAGATACTGACCACTGCAGACCGTGAGCACCCCACAAGAGCTGCAGTTTTGGAGATGCTCTGAACCAGTGGTGACCGTGATTTCACCAAGTGCAACATGTTCCTGGATCAACATCCTTGTTGATCCTGGAACAGCATTCCAATTAACCAATCCGAGTGAGGGAGTAAGGACATGGGATGTGGTAGTAACCCTTGTTATCCGCGGTATCTGTTTCACAAGGCTGATTTTGAGGATAAATTTGGTATGGTTAGTTTTAAGGTAGATTGGGTATTCTAGAGTTTGTGGACAGTAATGTTGATCCAGGATCAACAAAAGATGTCCCGGCAAAATCCCGGCGACCCTGAACTAGTCGTCTTGCCATCACAATTTGGCCCTTTTCAAACTCTCTCAAAACCTTATGCTTGTCTATTTTTCCTGCTTCTGACACATCAATTTTGAGGACAAAATGTTCACTTGCTGCCTAATATATCCCACCCAGGTGCCGTGATAAAGAGATAATCAGTGATTTTTGCAGATAATGTTATGCCTTATCAGTGTATAATGTAATGGTTTTGAGTTATAAGATTTTTTTTATTTTATTTTTTTTATACTGCTCTCTCATAATTATTCAAGCCCTATTCAACGCTTCTGTTTTCTTACTTATCAGCAGTCACTTATTTGTATGGTATGGTACAAAATTGTGTTAAAACACAAGCAAGCCTTTGGAAACTTCATTACTATGTACATAACTTAATTAGCTTTAGCTGCTACACATTCATACATTTAACTTTAGCACATGCATGGGCTGAGTAGCAAATATGGCCAAGCTAAAAGACCTCTACAAAAGCTATAGAGAAGAAATTGTTTTCACAATGCCACTGCTTTCTTCAAATATCCCCAAATATTTTCAATGAGATTTAAATCTGAAGACTGAACAGGCCACTCAAGAACATCTACAACCAATCCCTGACTCAGGCTTCAGTAGATTTGGATGTATACTTTGAGATGGTTGTCCTGCTGGAAAGTCCATTGATCCGCTTCAGTCTCTGCACTGAGGACAATCTTTGCCAAAATGGCCTAATACTTCAAAGAATCCATGGGGTTCTTCATACAGTCAAGATTTTAACTTACTGCTAAAGCAAAACACCCCCTGGTCCACCTCCATGTTTGAGCATGGGATCATGGTTTTTCTGCTCAAAAGCTTTGCCTTTTTTTCAGGCATACAGCTGAACCATGGGTCCATAAAGTTCCAGTTTGTTCTCATTAGTCCATAAAACATTATTCCAGAACAGGTCTATACAAATTCATTTTAGAATATTCAGGTCGGCCTTACATGTTCTTGGTCGAAAGTGGCATTCAGCAAGGTGTCCCCACATGAAGGCCATGTTTGTTTAGTGTTCTTGCTATACTCTGCATTGAAATGTTGGGGTTACACTTTATTTTAAGGTGTAATTGTTACAGTGTAATTATATATTTAAGTACTGAGTAATATTAATTAACTATATGTACTTATATTTTTTTTTTACTATGGTTAGGGTATAGGATTAGGGTTTGGTTTAGGGTTACTTGCATGTAATTATGCATAATTTATTGCTATTATAAAAGTAAGTACATGTATTTTACTTTCTTTTATGTAAAGCACTTTGAATTACCATTGTGTACGAAATGTGCTGTATAAATAAACTTGCCTTGCCTTGCCTAACATGTAACTAATGTTGCTTCCTCTTGTAAGTCTTTGGAAGTATTGAGAGTTTTTCTCAGTTGCTCAGATCGAACATTTTATTCCCCATGATGATATTGTGCTTTTCCTTCAACACCCTTATTTTGAACTTATGTATAAGGCTGCAGCTGTGTCTCTAGGAACCTTTAGAGAAAATTTTCTTGTAGTCATAGACTTAATAGACCAAATAAAAATAAAACCAATAAAAAACAGTGATCGGGAAGCTTTTTTCAAAGCATGAAATGATCCAGGACTGCAGTATATGCAGCATTTATTGAAGAATAAAGAATTTGTTTAGAATAAAAAATTCTGAACATAATTACCATTTTGGTTGTTCATAATCATTTTGTACATTTTTTTTTTTGCGTGTTTGATTTTCATTTTTCATTAACATTAAATTCAGTTGTGTATTATTAAACTTTCTAGGTTTACTGATGCCTTTGTTCATAAAATTTTTGTTTGTGGTGGCAAAATGTCTTGCAGGTCAAGGGTTGAAAATATATATATATATATTTTTTATGTGTGTGTGTAAATTTATAAAAAATAGATGCCATTTATTAAAATTGTTTTTGAAAAATTACAAAATGCGTGTCTTAGGAGATATGTAATCAAGTCACTGTAAATATTAATTGATTTTAAAAAAATGTTTAATACATTGTTCAATCTGGATGACTATTACATACCCATACGGTTTGTTTTTATGCCCACTTATGCCCATATGGTTTATTCAGCCTTGTTTATAATCTGATATATATATCAGCCTATATCAGCCTTGATTATAATCTGACGTATGCTTGTTCATGGACTTCCTAAAAAGAAAGAACTTAATTGAAGGCCTCAATCACACTATGTCTCTCTACTAATATGATACTTACACATCCTGTGTATGTGTCGCTGAAAGCTTTGGCTTTCATGTATGTTCAACCTCACAACCTCATGGGAAGACCTATTATTCACCACACCATCACCACATAGAGGAAACATCATACTTTCATTTAACTAGTAAAAGCCCTGTGGACAGATTAAAAGGAATTTGTTCATAAAATAAGGAATTAATGATGATTAAAGATTAGAAAGACTTTGTAAAATGTGTAAACTTTGATATATGCAAATTAGGTACCTATGCTTTAATTTAAGATCACATTAGATGGTATTACGGGCTAAGGGGTTTATTGATGGAAATTACATTTTTAAGAACGTTAAGATGTAGTGCCATTGATACACATAGATAAATTGGCTTTGGTGATTTTTTTTGGTGATTTCATGCCATTCCAAACCCATATGACTTTGTTTGGAAATTTAAGGTAATTTAAATAATGTTGGTTACCAAACAGCTGGTTTATTTAGACACAGTCGCCCCCTACAGAAAGCATGCAACAATTTCTAGCAACTTTGCCCTGTTAGCGGCAAGTTCAGATGGATGGCCTTATATGTCTAAGTCTAAGTTCATAATGGTAACATGATAAAGTTTATTGGAAATCATAATGTTTCAACCTCCATGCCAACATGCCCCACCATCCTTTTTGACATGCGTCACAGAAAATATGTCTCAATGATGAGCTGTGATTCTCAAGAATCACTTAGTGATAAGAATACACAATTATAATTTTGACAACAATGTCGGAAAAACAGCACAGTCATACTTTCCCAAATATGATGCTTATCACACATCGGTTTTTAGCAATTAATGAGTCTAACTGGTTTCGGTGGTCTTTGCAAACATCTGTCCTCTCTCAAGGAGTCTTAAGATTACCACAACAACGGCATCGGAAATCTTTGCACAGACTTGCAAGTGGTGACCCCATTAAATATTTAAAACGTGGTGCAGTTCAGGGAACATGAGTGGATGGTCAGAAGAATGAACTTTTTCTTCTTCATCTGAACATAATTATTAATACTGAATTATAATAATAATAATAATCCCACTTTATATTATGTGGCCTTAACTACTATAAAGTAATCCTTTGATACAATGCACTTATTGTGTACATAATGTGTATGTTCAAAAACACATGCTATTGAAGTGGGGATCCAGGTAAGGTTAGGGACAGGGTTGGTGGTATGGGTAGGTTAAAGGAGTGGAGTTAATGTTGTGGGAATATTAAATGTAATTACATGCAGGTATTCTTTAAAATATAAGTACAATGTAAAAAACCATGGTAAGTGTTGTAGCAATAAGGCATGTATCAAATGATTCATTAAGCCAGTTACATATGCATTTGTGTGTGTGTGTGTGTGTGTAAAATACAATAGAATCTGTGAATCTGTGATTGCTTAATTGAATTTTTCTTTAACCTGTTTTTAATTGACAAAAGTACAAAGATCTCCAATATTTTCGCTGACTAAATTAATTGTATTTTGAAAATACTGTATAAACAAATTTTGATGTTGATGACTGCAACACTCTCTAAAAAAGTTGAGACAGAGACATGTTTAACACATAATCTTTTAATTACAATGTTTAATCGTTTGAGAATTGAGGACACTAATTGTTAAAGATTTGCAAGCAACATTTTTGCCTAATCTCACTTGATACGAAACTTAAAGGGGTCATATGATGCAATTAAAAAAATTTTTTGATGATTGTGTATAAATGTGTTTATGCGGTTTAAGGTTAAAAAAAAACATTATTTCCACATACTGTACATTATTGTTTATACGCTATGCCCCGCCTTTCTGAAACACGTCGATTTTTACAAAAGCTCATCGTTCTGAAAAGCGAGGAGAGCTCTGATTGGCCAGCTATCCAGTACATTATGATTGGCCAAAAAGCGTGAGACGGAAATGTTAAGCCCCTCACCATACTGTGATGATGCCGTCAGGCTGGAGCGATGATTCAAAAACATGAAAACCCATTATAAACGAGGCATTCATTGCACCCAGTGGGGACATAATTATAGATTATAATAACTTATACTGTCTTTTACGCGTTTGCATTGCATCGCGCCGCATAAACAAAAAACCATTTCTGCATTTGTGATCGGAGAAATGACAACAACAAGTGCTACTCTACACTGCCCAAAAAAAACTTGCTTTAAATATATAAAATATAAAAACTCTTTAAAATAAAAAACTTACTTACAGTCTTTGAGTCAAAACAGCCGACATTGTAGTCTGCTCTCCCAGGATCAGTAAACAGTCCTACATAAAATGTGCTGCACACAAATTAATATTTTGGGTTGAACTGTTCTGGAACAGTGTTTGTAAATACAACTTAACCACTGATTTCTAAGTCGTGTCCATTTTTGGAAAGCCAAACAAAGTAATTTCGCTTTCACAACGAAACAGCGTCACACACGGCGGCCTACAGTGAGCCGAGGACGGGGGATAAAGTGCAGAACGGCCGGAGGGTTAGAGTGAGCAAAGGCGGGCGGGCTTGAGAACGGCACGGCCGGCGATTTCGACAAAGGAGCGTCCGGAAGGACATGTGACAACCCCGGGCTGGACTCCGGCTTCGTCCACGGTGAAACCGATCCGGCGATCCACAGCGCGAAACTGATGTATTTCCTCAGCAACCAGCACGGATCAGCTCAAGGCATGACGAAGCGGTATCGTCCTCCTTTGGAGGACCAAACAAAGTAGTTTCGCTTTCACAACGAAGAACACATTGCCTTCACTACATGGCGGCGGCGGTAACAACAATACTACAACGAGAATAAAACTTACGCGTCAGTTCTTTGCGTGAACATATTGGGCGGCGTATGCAAATCTTCCCAACAGAGCGATGTAGGTATGGGGGGGCATGTTTAGAACGAGCCGTTTAGGGAGGGGTGGCTTGACTCCTGAACTTTATAAAGAACATCTCTTTGGGATTTGAGTTATCTTTGCAAACTTTACAGATATCTTCTGTATGCACCAAGAGCCTGGAATAACTTTAAAGAAGAAAGGAAAAATTTGAAAGCGCATCATATGACACTTAAAAATGCTCATCGTCCATGTTCTTATTGTCTGATTCTCCTTTTATTGCCGGCCATAGCATTCAAAAGGAGATAGTCTGCAGGCCAGTCAGAAACATCCCTGCGTCTACAAAACCATGCTGGTAGCAACATGCAGAATGATGACCTGGCCAAATCTTGACCTAAGAAAACCATGAACTTCCCATGGAAGGAACATCGCGATGGCCATTATAGCTTGTACAAATCCCACTTATATGCATCCATTTCAACGGTACTTTTACATATTCAGTCACCCATGCCATTTGCAGCTGATATATACCATGAACAAACATTTGCTTTTGCATCTGTTGATGATGAAAGTCTGGATGGTCCCTTTGATGTTTGGGACTGAGAACTCGACGTCCATTTTTCTGAGAAACAAGTTGAAATATGGACTCATCTGACCACAGCACACACTGTCATTTTGACTATCTGAGATGAGCTGTGGCCCAGAGAACCCCACGGCATCACTGCATAGAATTAATGTATAAGCTTTCTCCTAGAGTAAAAGAGATTCAAGTTACATTTATTGATGCAGCAGCAGACTGTGTTAAGTGACAGCAGTTTTCTGAAGTACTCCTGAGTCCATGTGGCTATATTTAACACAGCAGCATGACAGTTTCTTTTGCAATGCCATCTGAGGGCTCAAAGGTCAAACACATTCACCTGAGGTTTCCTGCCTTTCCCAACACAGACCGAGATTTCTCTGCATTCCCTGAATCTTTTCACAATATTTTGTATATTAGGTGGGTCAAGACCTAAATTATTGTGATTTTGCATTGAGAAATTTGATTATTGATTTGCTTGACGCTTCTCTCATGATATTTGGCACAAAGTGATGAGCCATTACAAGCTTTGCTTGCAAAGACTGAGATGTTCATTTTATACCCTAACATGATCCCTCACCTATTACCAATTCACCTGCTTATTGTGAACCATTTCGAAACAGTTTAATTTGGATATTCTGTAAACTTCTCACTTTTATTTGGACCCTGTCCTTACTTTTTTGGAGTGTGTTGCAGCCATTAGAATTTGTTTATATTTACAAATACATTTAAGTTGGCCAGTGAAAACATTGGAAATATTTTCGTCATACTTTGGGTATGTTTACATTAAGGCACAATATGTAAGATTTTTTTAGTAAAATATCTAAAAACCAGTAGAACAGTGTTATATATTTTGCTGACTTGTGTACTTACATGATCTCACATGTTTCAATCCAGAGAAATAAGCAATTTAACTAGTGACACGGACCGTGTCTATATGGCGAATTCCAAACGGAAGTGAGCATCCCTATGCCCTACTCCCTTCTCTGTGTTCTTTGAAGGGTGTAGGGCATATGTCTCAAATAAGAAAAATAAGAGTTTGGAACTCCCTTGGAGAAGGGAATGACTGACCAAATGTTACCTTAACAACGCTGCGCGTGCGTGCAGCATTCAGCACTCCATCAGTTGTTGCAAATAAATATTTCTTCTAATCATTATTATTTTATTTAAATATTGTCTCACCTCATGAGAAGACCTATTATTCACCACACCATCACCACATAGAGGAAACATCATACTTTCATTTAACTAGTAAAAGCCCTGTGGACAGATTAACAGGAATTTGTTCATAAAATAAGGAATTAATGATGATTAAAGATTAGAAAGACATTCTAAAATGTGTAAACTTTGATATATGCAAATTAGGTACATATGCTTTAATTTAAAATCACATTAGATGGTATTACGGGCTAAGGGGTTTATTGATGGAAAAAAAAAATTCATTTTATATTTATTTATTTTTTCAGAGGGAAAAGGCATACAGAGATCAGGACATACATAATCTCTCAGAAATAAAGAAAAAAATAAAAATAAATAAATGAAAACATACATACACCTTAATGTTACTATGGAGAGTATATACAGAGTATGTATGCCCTCAATCTTGAAAACAAATTTCTCAAATGTTACATACGCATTATATTTTCTTCCTCTTAACAATTATATACAAAAGAACATGGGGAGCTATTGCTTACAACTCATACAAAAAGATACCTTAAAAGAACAGTTACAATTCAAGAAAAATCTGGGCGTACTGGTTTAACATAATCTATCCATTTATTCCAAACTAGAAAAAAAACCTTCTGAGTTCTTAATGAAAAAGATAGTTTTTCCATCACATATATAATGTGTATTGTATCAATCCACTCTTCAACTGTGGGTGTCTCTGGCTTTAGCCATTTTTTAGTAATTACTTTTTTACTAGCCGCCAGAAGAATTAACAACAGTTTCTTATCCTTATTGTTCCACCCATGTAAATTTAAATTACCCAAATATAGAGATTCACAATTAAAAACAATCTCTACTTCAAAAACAGCTTCCAGATTCCTTTTAATCTCTTGCCAATATGGGATTAATTTCTGACACCCCCAAAAGATATGATAGTGGTTAGCTTCCTTTTCCCCACATAATCTCCAGCAGCTAGTACCCTTCCCTTGGTGTTTTTTCTGTGATTGTGTAATAAAGAACCTAATAACATTCTTCCAACAAAATTCTCTCCACATGGCTGAGCTTGTAGATTTCCATTGTGTTTTAAAAATTTTCTCCCAATCCTCATCTGAGACATTAAAATTCCCTTCGATTTGTCTCTAACATAAAATGTGTTTTCGGGTACATTTTGGAGAAATCCATTATATAATTGAGAATCTTATTACATTATTGAGCCTTACATACTGATAAGAACACTTTTATTATCCCCGTCTCAGTGAATTTCAATATTTCTGGTTTGATATTACATTCAATATAGTGCCTAACTTGGAGATATCTATAGAAGTCACTTTGATTAAGCCCATATTTTCCCTTTAGCAATTCAAAGCTATGGATTTTGCCCTCGTTGAAAAAGGTGTAATAATTTGAAATTCCTAGCTTAGTCCAAATTTGAAATCGATCAGCTATTCGGGACAAAAGCAGTATCAAAGGCACACCATCTTAATATTTTCGATGCATCTTCCAAACCACCCATTTTCGTCACTTGATGCCAAATTTAAAAAAACAAATTTATCCATGAGTTGGTTTCCTTAATCATTCGATTTCTTAGTTTGTTATCAGCAATAAGGACCGATAACGGAGACTCTCCCATCATTCCTCTAGTTCAATCCATTCTGCTGAATATACTGGACTACTCCAGCAGACTAATGGCCTTAATTGGGCCGCATAACAATATTGTTGTAAGCATGGGAGGCCTAACCCACCTTTTTCCTTTACTTAATAGTAAAGTCTTATTCTTGGTTTTTTACCCTGCCATAAAAATCTAGATATTAATTTATTCCATTCTGTAAATTGTGGATTCAATTTCTACTGGAAGTGTCTGATATAGATATAACAATTTTGGTAGAATGATCATCCTTACTGAATCTGTCAGGGATCTGGAAGGAGGACCCAATTGCAGTGAGTAAC
Source organism: Sinocyclocheilus anophthalmus (assembly GCA_018155175.1). Classification (NCBI taxonomy): domain Eukaryota; kingdom Metazoa; phylum Chordata; class Actinopteri; order Cypriniformes; family Cyprinidae; genus Sinocyclocheilus; species Sinocyclocheilus anophthalmus. Next base: position 509,962 of record JADLZN010005996.1, on the reverse strand, counting down.
AAGGGCTTGACAAAACAGATCAATACAAAAGGGTAGGGAAGTGCACAGGTGATACCACAACAGGAACACAAACAGATAGCTAGGGAAGGCCACTGGGACAGCCTCAGACATCAACTGGCAGAATACTATAAGTAGCAGAGGAGGCAGCAGCAAGACCAGGCCGGTGGAGAGACCAGAGCAAGGCACCAGAGAGCTGAGCTCAGAAACTTATGGACCATTAACTCTGAAGCACCCCAGACACCAGGCCAGGCCAGGAACTCTAACACCACAACATAGCTCCACAGGAACACAAATTACTCAAAGACAGGCAAGAGAATAAACAAAAAGGATAATTAAAAAAAAAAAAATATATAATATATATATATAATATATATATAAAATAAAATTAAAATCACCAACACAAATAACTATCAACAAGAGATCAGGACTAAGATAACTAAATGAACACTAAAATAAAAGCAAAAAGACAAAAACAGACCAAATCCAAAAGCAAGGAGCAAGACAAGAACATAGAATTACAAAAGACAAGACTAGATCACAAGATCAAACAGACAGGAACACGTAGACAGGAACACGTAGACAGGAACATCCACAGCCAGCGACAGAGACAAACACAGTGAGAGAAAGAATGACCACAAACCAGCAAAGACAATAAGGCAAGGGGCACTATAAATAGGGAGGAAAACACACGAGGAACAGGTGAGAGCAATTACACTAACAAGGACTCAATCAGGGCTAACAAGAGGGTGTGGTAATGAGGAAACCAGGAGGAGGGGCTAAAGCACATGGCTGAGAAAAACAATCGACTAGGCCATGTGCTGACAAGACAACATAGACACAAGAAACAAAACACAAGACAACCAGAGTGTCAGGGCAAAACCCTGACAGAATCAACTTTGGAACTTAGACTGTCCTAAATCAGATTTCATTTTTTTATTCAAGGGACCATAATTTAAATCAAATAATTTTGAATGGTCTCCAGACAAATTTACTCCTAAGAAATTAATTGATTTTGTATCCCATTTTAAAATATATTTATCTTTAATTTGTCTAGGTGGATCATAATTAAATGTTAATACTTGGGTTTTTGAGACGTTCAGTTTGTAACCAGATATGGCCTCATACCCCTCAAGGAAGTTAAATAGTGTAGGAAGTGACTTTGTAGGTTGGCACATATATATCAATATATAATCGGCAAAGAGGGCTAATTCATGCTCTCCGGACCCCATATCCATCCCTTTAATGAGATGGTTTTGCCTAATCCATTGGCTCAAAGGTTCAATAAATATGGCAAAAGGGAGTGGTGAAATGGGGCACCCCTGTCTTGTGCCCCGCTCTAATTTAAATGGATCTGATAAACCTCCATTAATTTTAATCCTTGCCATAAGGCTTATCATATAATGTTGTAATTATTCCAGTAAAATTCTTGTGAAATCCAAATTTTGCTAATGCCTTGTATAGAAAACTCCATCTCACGGAGTCAAAGGCTTTCTCTGCATCTAAACTCAATAGTGTAGCTTCCACATTATGTTTTGAAATGAAACTAAGAATATGTAAAGTTCTTCTGATGTTGTCTGATGCTTGCCTTTGACAAATAAAGCCTGTTTGATCTAAATTAATGAGGTCTGGGAGAATCTTTTCTAATCTCCGTGCTAAAATGGAGGTAAACAACTTGTAGTCAACATTTAGAACACTAATTGGCCGATAGTTACCACATTCCAACTTATCTTTCCCTCCTTTAAAATGACCGATATAATCGCTTCTCTCCAGGAAGGTAAGATTTCCCTTGTTTGTTCTACCCAATTTGTAGCCTTAATAAAGTCGGGGCCAAATGATCGAACATGGATTTGTACTAGGGCTGCACGATAAATCGCATGCGATATTTAATATGCATCTTGTCAGAAAGCCGGTTCTGTAATCAGTGGTAAATCTCCATCACCTGCATGCTTTCAAATTGAGCAGCATTAACTACACAGAGCAATTGTTCACTGACGAGCTGCGCAAACCCACATTCATATTCGCGCGATTTTTTTTGCGCAGCTCGTCAGTGAACAAACGGCTCGGTGTAGTAAATGCTGCTCAATGTGAAAGCACGCACCTGATGGAGATATACCGGTGATTACCGAAACGGCTTCTGACAAGATGCGCATTAAAATATTGCTGATTTATCGTGCAGCCCTAATGTGTACCATTCCGCAGGGTAGCCGTCCGCTTGTAACAGATCGGCCAGGCTCCACCACCCCCAATCACAGCGATCCCTCTCACCTGAGTTCTAAGCACCAGCACCTGTCACCAATCAAGCACCTCAATACCAGCCTGCATAAAAGCACACACCACAGACACACTCACTGTCCGGTCTCGTATACACGTACAGGACTCAATGACTTTGCTACTACTACCATTTGAATACTTCCTGCCTTACTTACCTCCTGTGTTCCTCCTAGTGTCTCCTGTTCCTCCTTGTTCAAGGATCGCCGAGGTGTGTGCTCCTCCTGCCTACATTAAAGCTCCTGTAAAGCCAAAGACTCGGATACCCCACTCATCATATCCTTCGAACTATTCATCCACCATAACATCCTGTAGGGACCTATACCCACTACTCATCTGTGACCAATAACTGTTTTATATATACAACCTGGTGTCAGACCTCTCCGTAACGAAGGAGACAAACCTTGTCTGTCACTTTTTTTTTTTTTTTTTTTGTTCCCCCCCCCCCCCCACCTTTTTTTTTTTTTTTTCTACACAGATGACGTCACCCCGAATCCAGTCCACGGAGCCGAAGACTCCTACAACGAGTGCTAGCAATACACCACCAACCATCCCTCCCATTCCAACAAGCACTTCTTACCTAACAGCAAGCCAGTCCATGGCCGGACCGGCGCCCTACTCGGTTCGGTGGAGATGCAATGGATTTCTCCTCAGGTAACCTCACATTTACAAATGCAACCGCACTAATATCCCACTGAATTCAGCAATTGCCTTTATTATCCCCTGAATAAAACAGGACCTGCATTGCGCATGGCAGCAATGAATCTGGACTCAGGCAGCCCCGTTCATTATCACAATGTGCTGAACTTCTGGTGCATTTCGAGAGGTGTTTGGAAGGACCGCGGAGATGCCGCTGGGAGCGATGACAACCTCTATCACTACAGCAGGGTACCATGTCAATGTTGAATACTTCTGAACTCTCGCAGCAGCAAGTGGATGGAATTAGAGATCGCTGCTGACTACTTGCATTGAGGGGCTGGAGCCCCAGCTTCGGTTACAGCTTGCTGCCTATGACGATTTGTTTGGATTGGAAAAGTTCATGCAATTATCCATCTGATGCTCGAGCCACAGGCAGTCCTGTTTAGCAGCCATACCTGTCCACGCCACAACCTCCTGCCTCCGCCGGCCAGAGCCCAGTTATCCTCCAGAACCAGCAGCAGAACCCATGATCGTGGAAAAGCAATGATTATCTTCCGCTGAGAAGGCTGACCCGGGGTCTCTGTTTATATTGTGGAACTCAAGGGCATATGATCCTGGCATGCCCCGTAGCGAACAGTCATGGGGAAATATGAGTAATTAAATCATAACTCGTTATAAATATGTACGATCGCTGTAGATATTTATGCTGACTTCAGGAGTCAAACTCGTCTGTCATTATAGAACGTGTAAAATCCTGGTTTAAGGGAAATAACGTCTATGTACAATTCTACAAGAGCTGGTAGCATAAATGTTTGCATGCTAATGTGACTCCAGTTTGAGAAAATGAATAAACATCGAGGGTGATACAAGTAGACACGTTATTGAACTACATCAAACACCTGTTAACTAGTACTAACATCCTAATAAAAACTTAAAAGGTCCAACCTACATATGTGTATATATTGATTATATATATATATATATATATATATATATTATTAATATATATACATCCAGTGGTATAGGAAGGGTTAGAGCTAAAGCAGTAGAGAGAAGAGACAAATAAGTGACGATGAAGGTATGGAAACATTGCATATTCAGCCCAGATCTACAGCCTGAAGGGACATCAGATTCTAGTTCAAACACACCTTTGTAAAAAGATGCAAATTATACTTAATGTATCAATTAAAAAGACTAAGTTTGAATACTTGCACGTATCGTCTGTCTGAAAGAAAGGCTTGATGCAGTCCAAAGGTTCAAGTTTATTTTTGCTGAAGTTGGTTGATGAAAAAGAAACAGTTTGAGGCAGAGAATCTTGGTGAATGGAAAAGTAAAGGCCGAAGCCTGGCACGAACTTAGGATGTCCTGGAGCATTGTAGCTCACATCTTCTCAAAACCTAACAAACCACCGACTCTGGGCGGGTCACTGAAGTGCGGCCTTTAAAGTCTGCGAAGATTCACGCCTCTCAAGAGGGGCTTGTCCAGTGAGAAAGACGGAAATCCCAAGTGGGAATTTGGAAATACTGGGGAGTTTATGACTCTTTGTCTCTAAGCATGGTATTTCGCATATGTAATTTGCTTGGGTGTTGAGGCACAAACTAATAAAGATTCTTAGAAAACTAATATGTTGCATAGGTATAACTAAAACACTACCATATCACCACGCTCACTATAGAATCTCGGATACGAATTGTATTGGATGACAAAACAGTTATAGTGTTACGTTACACGATAAAATGAAGTGGGTTATCCCAAGCAGGCATTAAACTAGTCCTACAATCCAACAGATAATATACTAAGACAGCAATATATACACACACATGTGGATCAGTGGTTGTTCATTCAAAGAAGGTTTTCCTATGTATTAATTAGTAGAAAAGTCCATTTCTTCTGTGCATTGTGGATTTCCTATGGAAATTGTAGTTAGAAAGGTGTTTCTCAACATGCCATTACGTCGTAAATGTATCTGGTGTCAGGGTTGCCATGGTAACCAGGGTCCTGGGCCCTGTTCACAGACATCTTGGCACCCAGTATGTTTATTGGGTGAGGGGTCTGTGAATGTTTGTTAATCTAATGAATAATTGATTTGTTAAATCAAATGAAAAATGGTGTGTCTGATTGGTCCAGACGCTACACCCCCTTCGCCCTCCAAGTCCCGTGGTGAGTGTGATTCAACCTGATATTATTAAGATGGAGCCTCTCACTACCTGTGTAATGCTTACTGCCTCTGATGTTTCTATTTCAGTATCGGCTCTTATCGACTCATGGTCAGCAGGAAACTTCATCTCCCGGGACCTCTGCCGCCAGCTCAAGTTACAAGCTACCGCCACTGAAACAGTTTACCAAGTCCAGTCGATAACTGGAACATCACTATGCCGTAGACATGTCCGCTCTCGCGTGGGCCTACTTCACATGGAGGACATTCATCTTCTGGTTCTGGAGGGGTCTACTGCGGACATCATCTTAGGGCGCCCGTGGTTCGTAAAGCACAATCCCATTCTGTCCTGGAAGACCGGAGAAGTTTTCAAGTGGGGCAAGGATTGCTTCCCAGACTGCTTCCCCGTGACTCCATCACCAGCCAAAACTCGACGGAGGTCCTTCCTGTGAATTCTATTAGGAGCTCCTTAATACTATTAAGGAGCTCCAATGATTCCTCGGATTTGCCAACTTTTACCGTTGCTTCATCCTAAACTATAGCAAGATCACCAGCCCCCTCACCAACTTACTACGAGGGAAACCCAAATCTCTGTCCTGGACTCCCGCGGCCTTAGAAGCTTTCTCCTCCCTCAAGAGAGCCTTCACTAGTGCCCCACTCCTAGTCCATCCAGATCCCGACCTCCCATTCGTCATGGAAGTCGACACCTCCACTACAGGAGTGGGGGAAGTGCTGTCCCAGCAGCAGGGGAACCCAACCAGACTCCACCCATGTGCCTTCTTCTCAAGGAAGCTCATCCCGGCGGAAATTAATTATGACATCGGCAACAGAGAACTCCTTGCCATCAAGCTGGCCCTAGAGGAGTGGAGGCATTGGCTGGAGGGGGCAGCCCATCCATTCACCGTACTGACCGACCATAAAAACCTCCAATAACTTCGTGAGGCTAAACGTCTAAATCCCCGCCAAGCACGATGGGCATTATTCTTTACCAGGTTCAATTTTACCATTACTTATCGCCCTGTTCCCCGAAAGGTCAAGGCAGACGCCTTGTCTCGTATTCACAGTCATGTAGAAGGCCCCGAAGAACCGGAAGGTATCATTCCACCTCAGATAATTGTCAGTCCCATTGAATGAAATTCCCCTTCAGTGGCCTCCAACACGGCTCCCAACAATCCGCCGGGCTGTCCTCCAGGATGCCAGTACATACCACGGACACAACGCACCCCACTGATTCACTCTGCTCACTCCTCCCGAGGCACTGGCCATCCAGGGGCCAACAACACCCTCTCGCTGCTACGAGATCGCTTCTGGTGGCTCAATATGGCAAGGGATGTGAGAAGGTTCGTGCAAGGATGTCCAGACTGTGCCATGTCCAAGAGCCCGCGCCATTTACCATCTGGCAAACTCCTTCCTCTACCGGTGCCAAATAGCCCCTGGTCACACCTAGGAGTAGACTTTATCACTGACCTGCCCCCCTCTGAAGGTAACACATACATCCTGGTTATAGTTGACCGTTTCTCAAAATCATGTCGCCTTCTGCCCCTCAGAGGTCTCCCCACTGCACTGGAAACAACTGAGCTCCTCTTCAACCAGGTTTTCCGCTATTATGGAATTCCCGAAGACATCGTCTCCGACAGGGGGCCTCAGTTTCTCTCCAAGGTATGGAATGCCTTCTTCAGACTCCTAGGTGTGACCGTAAGCCTCTCGTCCGGATACCACCCACAATCAAATAGGCAAACGGAGAGGAAGATTCAGGAAATCTGGCGTTTCCTTCGAACCTTCTGCCATGACCACCAGAACTCTTGGAACCAGTTCCTAGGCTGGGCCGAGTACACCCAGAATTCCCTGCGACAGCCTTCTACTGGTCTCACTCCCTTCCAGTGTGTGCTCGGGTTCCAGCCTCCACTGTTCCCTGGTCTGGGGAACCTTCTGATGTTCCTGCGGTTGACTACTGGTTCCGGGAAAGCGAGAGGGTCTGGGACGCTGCTCACCACCAACTCCAACGGGCAATGCGCAGGCAGAAGACGGCCGCGGACCTTCGAAGAACTGAAACACCTACCTATCAACCAGGTCAAAAGGTATGGCTGTCAACACGGGACATCAGTATGCGCCTGCCCTGCAAGAAGCTCAGTACCAGATATGTTGGCCCCTTCACCATCCACAGACAGATAAACCCGGTCACATATCAACTCCAACTTCCTCCACAGTATAAAATGCACTCCTCCTTCCATGTATCACTGCTGAAACCTCACCATGAAACTGTCTCTCTCCCCACAGAGCCTGGCCAGACGGAGGAAACCCTCTTCCCTTGATCCTGGCGAAGGATCCGTTACAAGGGTGAAGGAAATTCTGGCGAGTCCCGCGCCGTGGTGGTCAGCTGGATACCTCGTGGATGGGAAGGATATGACCCGAGGGAAGCGTCTTGTGGGTACCTAGGATAAACCGATATATGGCACTGCCTTAAATGACAACCAGTTCCATGCTGCCCATCCTGATAGCCGGCAACCTCGGGCCGAGGGGGGGGGGGGGGGGGGGGGGGGGGGGGCGGGGGGGGGGGGGGGGGGGGGGGGGGGGGTGTAGACACCACGACGTCTGGGAGCGTTTTAGCTCCCTCAGGAGTGGGCCGTGGGGGGGGGGTACTGTAACAGATCGGCCAGACTCCACCACCACCAAATCACAACGATCCCTCTCACCTGAGTACTGAGCACCTGCACCTGTCACCAATCAAGCACCTCATTAACAGCCTGCATAAAAGCACACACCTCAAACACCCTCACTGTCCGGTCTCGTATAAACGTAGAGGACTCAATGACTTTGCTACTACTCCCATTTGAATACTTCCTGCATTACTTAACTCCTGTGTTCCTCCTAGTGTCTCCTAGCCTCCAAGTGTCTCCTGTATCTCCTAGATCCCGGATCGCTGAGGTGTGTGTCCTACTGCATACATTCCAGCTCCGGTGAAAGACAAAAGAGACTTGGATTCCCCCACTCCTCATATCATTCGAACTATTCTCCACCATAACATCCTCTGGGCCCTACCCCACTACTCTCTGTGACCAAATAAACCTGTTTTATATATACTGACCTGTTGTGTCAGACCTCTTCCGTTACACCGCTCCTGGTGATTTGCCTGTCTTTAGTCACTTTTAACTCCTAAAATTACTAACGATCTGCAGATAGATTCATTTCTAGCCTCATTAGAGCTACTTTTAACTCCTCCATTGTAATTTCTGCTACTAAAGATTTATTTTGTTCCTCTGACACTGTGGGTAGCTCTAATGAGGCTAGAAATGAATCTATCTGCAGATCGTTAGTAATTTTAGGTTGTGAATACAAAGCTTTATAACATTTTTCAAAACTCTGCTGTATTTGCTCTAGTTTACAATATGTCTCCCCGGTTTGAGTATTTCTGATCTTATTGATAGCTCCATCTGCTTGTTGTTTCCTTAATCTGTAGGATAATAATTTTAATGATTTGCCCCCTATTTCATAGTATCTTTGTTTTAAGAACAGAAGAATTCTTTTGTAATTCTTTAGAATGTATTTCATCTATTTCTTTAACTGTTTTTTTAATATCTTGCTTCACCTTATGATTCATTGTAGCCCTGTGTTCATTCTGTAGTCTTTTCAGTTTAATTTCAAGGTCTTGTAGTTTCTGCCTTTTAAGTTTCCTTAAATTAGATGTAATGGATATAATTTTACCTCTTACTACTGCCTTTAGTGCATCACAGACTGTTGATGGTGTCACCTCCTCATTATCATTTATCTCCACATAATATTTAATCTAATTTTCTAAAGTTTGCTTGATTTGGGAATTGTTTAAGATATCTGAATTCATTCTCCAAACTGTGGAATTAGGTTTCCTATTCAGACCCACAGACATATAAATAGGACTTTTATCAGAAATATCCATCATGCCCAATTCACAGTGTTCAACCAGATGCAGATCCTTTTTGAAAATAAAGAAGTAATCTGTTCTGGAGTACGTTGTATGGGGATGAGAATAGTGGGTGTAATCACGAACCCTGGGATTTAATTATCTCCATACATCTATGATTCCTATCTCTTTCAACAAACTATTCGCCTTTTTAATCAGTGGCTTTAATCCCATAGTGCTTCTAGAACAGTCCAATTTAGGGTTTAGACGTATGTTAAAATCACCTCCACATATTAAAATTCCTTGGACTTTAGTAACTATTAAATCAAATATTTCACGGTAGAAATTCCCCTCAGAGCCTGGGGGAGCATAGACATTCAAAAAACTTGTTAAAGTTCCTTCTATTTTTCCTGTTATCAATACAAATCTTCCTTCCTTGTCTTTTATTTCTGACATATGTTCATAATTAAATTTTTTGGATATAAGTATGGCCACTCCTCTTTTGCGTACAGATTTATAGGATGCAAAGTATACCTCCTTAAAACCCATTTTGTTTAGTGTTGAATGTTCTGCATCATTTAGATGGGTTTCCTGTAGAAACACCACCTCTGCTCTAGCCTTCTTTAATTTGGACAGAATCTTTCCTCTTTTAACTGGACTAAGTACGCCATCGACATTAAACAAAGCTATTTTCATACTTTACAGTCAATTTATAAAATACTAACAAAAGTGTTCTAACATATAGCATCCCCTTCAACAGAACAAACTGAAACAAATCAACAATCAACCAATTTGAAATATTAATCAACATGTACAACGTAAAGTTAACTTCCATAACTGAAGTCATTACCACGACTCTAACGGAGCCTCCACTTATAGGCTCCAAGGGAAAACCCCTCTTTATAAGTTTATAGAAGGGGCCCTTGTGGATAGCAGTTAAACAAAGAACCCTTTGAGCTATCCATACAACATATCCAGATAATTCAATACTACACCGATAACTAGGTTGTTCAAACAAACTATTTAAGGACGTTGCGTCTCGTGCTCTCCGACTCTCCTTTTTTTTTTTTTTTTTTTTTTTTAAAACGACAATATACCTTTGCCAGTCCCGAAGCACAGTCTGAAATGGCATAATGTTTTTCATCTCTGTATTAACCACTTTACCGTTACGGTACAAAGACAATCGGGACCGTGCATAAATTATGAAGATTGCAAACTCCCGTCCTTTCTTCGGAAAATTTGCAGCTTCTCCTTGAATGTTGGCCCTCTCGCGTCTGCCCATGCTCTGGCCACTTCTCTGCCAAGACATTCGCTGAATCTGCTCCATGAGGGTGTTCGGGTGGCTGATGGGCTGCACCGGGAATCCTCTCTTTGACATGTCTTGCGTTGCCTCCTCGACCGTGTTGTATATCTTCACTCCATCCTCATAGAGCACCTTCAAATGAGCGGGGTACAGTGTTCTAAATTTCACTTCTCTGTCTTTCAAAACATTGCGTATCTCTGTGTACTCCCTTCTCATCTGTAGCAGTTGAGGGGCGTAATCATTATCGAAGTTGATCTGCTTTGCTTGCCAAGAGAATCCTCTCATCTGCCAGGCCTGTTGAAGTATCTGTTCTTTGGTCGTGAAACTTAGAAATTTAACCACGATTGATCATGGTTGTGCGTCCGCCGGTGGCTGTCTACCGAGCGCTCTATGAGCACGTTCAATTTGAAGTGATGTGTCCTCCGATAGATTTAAATTTTCTAGAAATAGAGCCACTGTCGGAAAGTCCTTCTCGGCACCTTCGGGAACTCCATATATTCTAACATTGTTCCGTCTGGAACGACCCTCTATGTCCACAAGTTTCTCTTCCATTTTGGTGTGTAACTTCAACAAGCCTGTGAGTACCTCTTCTGCATTTTGAATCCTCTCTTCTGCTGTCAAGGCTCAGCCCTCTACCTCCTCCAGTCTAGCGTGGTATTCGAAATTTCCACTTTAATGTCCTCGAGTTGAGTTTTGTTATCCCAACGAAAGTCCCTTAATTCTCTAAGAATGAGGCTCAAGTCGACGGTCTTGCTGGCGGGGTTCACGGAATCTCCCTCATGGCCACTTGCTTGTGAGCCAGGGAGAGAGCGCGCAGAGTCATCGTCTTGTTTCTCCGTAGGATGTGTGATTTTCTTAGTTTTGCACCTAGTTTCCATCTTACTCCCCTTTTATTTTTATGAAGTAGATTACTTAGATTGCTAGTTTAATGATCTTAGGGGTTTTTTCAAAACTATTCCAACCAGGAATGCTAGCTCTATGCTGCCATCATGTCGATGTCCAACCCGGAAGTCCCGGAAATTTAATTTTTAAGAACGTTAAGATGTAGTGCCATTGATACACATAGATAAATTGGCTTTGGTGATTTTTTTTGGTGATTTCATGCCATTCCAAACCCATATGACTTTCTTTGGAATGTAAGATCATTTAAATATGTTTGGTTACCAAACAGGTGGTTTATTTAGACACAGTCGCCCCCTACAGAAAGCATGCAACAATTTCTAGCAACTTTGCCCTGTTAGCGGCAAATTCAGATGGATGGCCTTATATGTCCAAGTCTAAGTTCATAATGGTAACATGATAAAGTTTATTGGAAATCATAATGTTTCAACCTCCATGCCAACATGCCCCACCATCCTTTTTGACATGCGTCACAGAAAATATGTCTCAACGATGAGCTGTGATTCTCAAGAATCACTTAGTGATAAGAATACACAATTATAATGTTGACAACAATGTCGGAAAAACAGCACAGTCATACTTTCCAAAATATGATGCTTATCACACATCGGTTTTTAGCAATTAATGAGTCTAACTGGTTTCGGTGGTCTTTGCAAACATCTGTCCTCTCTCAAGGAGTCTTAAGATTACCACAACAACGGCATCGGAAATCTTTGCACAGACTTGCAAGTGGTGACCCCATTAAATATTTAAAACGTGGTGCAGTTCAGGTTAAGACCATTCAGGGAACATGAAGTCCTGTCAAAGAATGACGTTTTTTCTTCATCTGAACTCCTTATTAATACTGAATTATATATAATAATAATCCCCCTTTATATTAGGTGGCCCTAACTACATATACTTGCATCAAAATGTTCATATTGTATTTCAAAACACACTGGCTATTGAGGGGCTACAGGTACGGTTAGGGACAGGTTTGGGTTGGTAGGGGTAGGTTAAGGGTGGTTAAGGTGGTACTTATAAATGGTAATTACAGGCAATGTATCTTTAAAATATAGTACAATGTAAAATATGTAGCGTATGTTACGCATAAAGTGCTTGATCAAATGATTATTTAAATTGTAAGTACATATCAAGACTGTATGTATTGTGTGTGTGTGTGTGTGAAATACAATAGAATCTGTAAATCTGTGATTGCTTAATTAAATTTTTCTTTAACCTGTTTTTAATTGACAAAAGTACAAAGATCTCCAAAATTTTCGCTGACTAAATTAATTGTATTTTGAAAATACTGTATAAACAAATTTTGACGTTGATCACTCTCTAAAAAAGTTGAGACAGAGGCATGTTTAACACATCATCTTTTAATTACAACGTTTAATCGTTTGAGTATTGAAGACACTAATTGTTAAAGATTTGCAAGCTACATTTTTGCCTAATCTCACTTGATACGAAACTTAAACTTCTCATCAGTCTATGGTCATTATTGTCTGATTCTCCTTTTTATGACCGGCCATACATTTTCAATAGGAGACAGATCTGCAGGCCAGTCAGTCACATCCATGCGTCTACAAAACCATGCTGTTGTAGCACATGCAGAATGAGACCTGGCATAATCTTGACCTAATAACCATGGACTTCCCATGGAAGACAGCATTTTTCTGAAGTACTCCTGAGCCCATGTGGCTGTATTTAACACTGCAGCATGACTGTTTCTTATGCAATGCCATCTGAGGGGTCAAAGGTCATGCACATTCACCTGAGGTTTCCTGCCTTGCCCTACACAGACTGAGATTTCTCTGGATTCCCTGAATCTTTTCACAATATTTTGTATATTAGTTGGGTGAAGACCTAAATTATTGCGATTTTGCATTGAGAAATTTGATTATTGATTTGCTTGACGCTTCTCTCATGATATTTGGCACAAAGTGATGAGCCATGATCCAGCTTTGCTTGCAAAGACTGAGATGCTCCTTTTATACCCAATGATCCCTCCACACTTTACCAATTCACTTGCAGCCATTAAAATTTGTTTATATTTACAAAATACAATTTTGTCAGTGAAAACATTGGAAATCTTTTCTTCCTACTTTTGTTAATTAAATTAAAGGCAAAATATGTAAGATTTTTTTATTGTTTTTTTAATTAAAATATCCAAAAACCACTAGAACATTGTTATATATTTTGCTGACTTGTGTACTTACATTATCCCACATGTTTCAATCCAGAAAATAAGCCAATTTAACTAGTTACACGGACCGTTCTAACGGCGAATTCCAAAACGGAATTGACATCCCTATGCCGTTCTACTACCCTTCGAAGGGCAGAGATAGCCCTGAAGTGTGTTCTTTGAAGGTTGTGGCAGGGATCCTCAAATCTGGCCCCGAGATCCACTTTCCTGCAGAGTTTAGCTCTAACCCTAATCAAACACACCTGAGCATGCTAATCAATGTCTTCAGGATATTTAGAAAATCACAGGTAGCTGAGTTTAATCAGGGTTGGAGCTAAACTCTTCAGCGCATTGGACCTCCAGGGCAAGATTTGAGGACCCCTGGTGCAGGGCATTACTGTCTCGTATAAGCTTTTGAAACTCCCTTGGCGAAGGGAATGACTGACCAGATGTTACCTTGACAATGCTGCGCGTGCGTGCAGCTTTCAGTACTCCATCAGTTGTTGCAAATATACTGTATATTTCTTCTCATTATTATTATTTTATTTAAATATTGTCTCACTGTGTCTTATTTACTATTAAACTTTTTCAAACTAAACATACTTAAACTTGCTTACACTACCGTCTTAAAATCATATTTCTATCACTGACGAAAAAAATGTTGTCTTACATTAAAAGACCACTTTAATTAGCCTATTCTATTTATGTTTATATGTGAACTCGAAATCAACCCCAACTTTGCTTTAAAATGCATCGCAAGATCTAACCGAAGATCACAAATGGAAATCACTTCCGTGAAGTAACCATCGCATGTTCCCTTCGCTAACGGACTTCTGGAAGGGCCCTTCGTGAAGATGACAATTCATGCTCACTTTCATTTTGATGTCCTACAAATGATTGCGTCCCCTCCCAAAGTTCCCTTGAAGGTCGCAAGAAAGCCGGTTGGAATTTGTCCATAATGTCATTGTGTCGCCTGCCAATGACGTCATAACCCCTTGATTTCCGGTTTTTGTTTTGTAGAAAACATGGAAACCAAAGACTCTTTAATATGTTGTGCGTTTTATTAGACAGGTGACGACCACACAAAGTAGCATTATAACAGAACGTTCAAACATATCTAGTATGATAAAACAGAGCTGCTTTACCCCACATACTCACGACCGGAAGCAGCGGAAGCGCTAAAGTGTTGCCTAATGGAAAGCTGTCCGCTGATTTCGAGCCGTGTTATCCCTCCCTGTTTTCCATTCGGAAGGCCTCATCCCTATGCCCTAATCCCTTCAAAGAGTTTACCCTCCGGAGTGAGAGCTTCGATGGGTTGAAGGGTGTAGGGGACCAAACTGTTTCTTGAAGTGCTCTTCTGCGTCACATGGAGGCACCGTCATCATGCAAAGAATCTGCGAAAAGGCTCATGGGAGCCCGAAGTGTCCATCTAATTGTACCCTTCGAAATCCTTCAGTCCGAAGGGCCCTTTGAAGTGGCCAGATTTGAGCACTTCGGTTTGGAACGACCATTCAATATGGCGGCCATGATTGTTTTCAATCCGAAGTGCCCTTCTGATTTAACATCTCGGCTCTCATTAGCAATTTCTTCTTAGCAATTTCTTCAGTGGCCTCGTTGCGCTTCAACGGCTTTCCTTTTCTTTTTTCCCCCGCCTCACTCTGCTTCATACTACGATGTTAATAAGTCTTTAATACATTAGCTCATCCATGATCTTGATTTCTGCCTGAGTCCCGTCGGATTGCACTGGCTGTGGGGATGAAGAAGACAACTCCTATGATTCCACACTCAGTCCCGGCGTCATCAAACTACGCCTTTGTTTTTTTGTTTGTTTTGAATACGCGCCCTCCCCCCCTCTTAGCGGTGAAACTTACATATTGTCTACCTTTAAGTTTTTTGTATTTTGAATTTTTTTATTAATAATTAAATAACCAGTGGTAAACAAAGCAGAAGCTCAGTATAAGATATTCACGATCATTTATCTTTCGCCCATATTTTAATTGAAGATTTGGCATAATAGAAACACTATATGCAAATTAAATTTTCACTCAGACAGCCTAAAGGTTTTAAATGAAAGGAAAAGAATCTGAAATCTACATTCATAACCACTTTATGGAAATACGAATAATAACATGTAGTGCCCTTTTTTGGGTTTTGACCGGAATGAAACAAACCTTCTGGATTGTATTGTTTTTAAACATACTGGGGGGGGGGGTGGGGTTGTTGTTCAGCTAATAAAACATCTTTCAGAAAAAAACTCACTAGAAAGTAAAAAAAAGTCAAAAGAGCAAACTCACATGCATAATACTAATTATGTATTATTATCAATTCTTATTATTATTATTATTAATGGAAAATAATTGCCCTTAATGGAAAAGGTTACTTCACTGCCTGCAAATGACATCTGCAATGCAACGAGCCTGCAAACAATGGAAATGAATAATCAACCGACAATAAAATCATCAACGGCGTTTCAAAAGTGTAAAAAAGAAAAAGAAATCCTTTATCAGATCAGATCTCTAATAAACAGGGTTGGCTTGTCACTTTGGGTGGGCAGCAGTGGTAGCATGATGCGATGAAACAGTGGAAAATGCTCAAATAAATGCAAACCTCCAAAGCTTGCAGGCAAAGTAAATTCAATGTGTTTTAGCAAGTTGACCACAAACGAAAAAACATACAGGCCAATGAGTGAGACGCGTGAAAAAGGTGTTAAAACAGAGGTGATGCGGTAAAACTGACTTGAAGTGACAGATAACCGAAAAACTTTTACACAAATGCAAGGTAACCTCGAAGCCATTTTAAAATCAATGTTACTCTTTGATAATTCAAACAATATTTCATGCTGAAATGAAGCAAAGCTCTTTGCTTCTTCAGCTGTAAGCAAAGTTCAGCATTAACCACATCATTTTACTAAAGTGTGGTTTATAGATGTCAGAGATGCTTGAGAAACCAGAAATGTTTGATGTTTGAGAAAACATGCCAGTGCTTTTGCAGAGACCATTACCTGAAACAGGAAATGTGTCTGACTGAGCTGATATGAGATATATTACGAGCCAACTGAAGCTGTAAAGGTCATTACAAAACCACACTAAGGACCACACTAAGGAAACTTTGAATACAAATTGCTCACCAAAAGTAGTTTATAGTAAAGCTGTCAAAGATGGTAATGAAGTGGCAACAGTTACTTGTCCTCGAATTTGACTGGTCAGGTGCAATTCCAAGAGTGCTCACATAAGCTGAAATTTCATAGCATACTACCATAATATTTCTACCATATCTGAGTACAGTACATGCTATTTCGAGTTCAGCGATACAGTTCACTCACACAAGAATGCATCACTGTTTATATCACTCGATTGTTTGTGTTTAAGCAGTATACCAGGTGGCAATTTTTCAGTGAACCTTCAGCAGGTTACACTGTTACACTAGTCTTTTTTGATAGAGTCGTTGAATTATTCACTCAACCAATCTGTTCAAACACACTGATTCAGAGAGCAACCAAACTCTGGAGATGTGCATTTTGCGTTGACTTAGATTTTATCTTTTTTTGTTGCCACAACAAAAAATGATAAAGTAACTAGCAAAATTGTATATTCAGTATTGATTTCTTGTTTATTAAACTTTTGCAGACCAAAAGACATGACTGTAAGCATCATATGTGCAGATATTCGGAACAGCAATCTTGTTCTTGTAATATCGCTAAAGTATTAAGAATGTTAACTGATAATTAAGTTGGCTTGAAAAAGCCAACTTACTGAAAATGTAAACTTCTTCTTCTTCTTCTTCTTCATATACCAAATTTTAAAGTGTATCTCCTCCTAGACTTTTAAAGCTACAACCACCAAACATGGGTCAGACCTTCAGACTGGTCTGACTCGGGTTGCTATATCTTTTCTAACTGATCTGGCTTACGGTTTTCATAAACCAGACTATCAAAACCACCTAAAATCCCATAGACTTACATTGAGGGGGTTGAAAACTTGTATACAATAAGACTGTATTTAAGATGTTTTCTCTATAGCAAAGACAGGGCGTAGATTACGTGGGGGAGCGGGGGAATGCACGGGGACATGCCCCCCACCCATTTTTAATATCAGAAATTCGTCCCCAGACTTCTTCAGGCACGGTGTTCGCATAGAGGTTGTCAAGAGCCGGTGTGATAAAATATAGTAGCATTAAATGCAAAAAGAGCACATGTAGTCTGTGAATTGATATGATGTTTCATTCGGACCTGAATAAGGCGAGATGAACATCACAGAGCGCTAAACAGGGCGCTCTCACGCAGGAAGTCGTATGAGGAAATTCCTAATATCGACAAAAGCGTCAGCTATCGCTGTATGAAAACGGTTGATTTCACAGAAAACAGAAACGTTTGGGAACATGAAGACATTAAACATATGATTGCGACAATATGTTTTATTTGTGTTTGTCAAGTCATCTCCAGGTACTAAATAAAGTATATGAACAATGCAGTGCTAACTGACATAGCATTTATTACAGTATATAAACTATTCTGCCTTATTATGTGATAAAAAAGTGTTTGTAGTATATAAGCAAATCATTATCATTGGTTATTGGCCAGCAGTTATCTGATTTCTAAGCCAATTAAAAGCTAGAAATGATGGGTCCGGAGAAAAAGTTAAGTTGCCTCTACAATACCAGTCAAAAGTTTTTGAACAGTAAGATTGTTAATGTTTTTTAAAGAAGTCTCTTATGGTCACCAAGCCTGCATTTATTTGATCCAAGTACAGCAAAAACAGTAACATTTTGAAATATTTTCACTAGGCTATTTCAAATAACTGTTTTCTATTTGAATATATTTTAAAATGTAATTTATAGTGATTTCAAAGCTACATTTTTAGCATCATTACTCCAGTCACACGATCCTTCAGAAATCATTCTGATATTATGATTTGCTGCTCAAAAAACATTAATGATAAATAATAATAATAATAAAAAAAGGTTTCTTGAGCAGCAATCAGCATATTAAAATGAATTCTGGAGGATCATGTGCCACTGAAGACTGGAGTAATGATGCTGAAAATTCAGCTTTGATCACAGCAATCATTTTAAAATATATTCAAATAGAAAAATAGTTATTTTGAATGAAAAGTAATATTTCACAACATTACTGCTTTTGCTGTACTTTGGATCAAATAAATGCAGGCTTGGTGAGCAGAAGAGACTTCTTTATAAAACATTAAAAATCTTACTGTTCAAAAACTGTTGACTGGTAGGTTATATAGATTACAGAAATGTTATATATACAGTATATATATATAAAACAATTCTGTCCCCCTCACTTCTGAAATGATGGCTACGCCCCTGCCCCCAGATACTATATTTATCTAC
The DNA here is from genome assembly GCA_018155175.1 of Sinocyclocheilus anophthalmus. Taxonomy (NCBI): domain Eukaryota; kingdom Metazoa; phylum Chordata; class Actinopteri; order Cypriniformes; family Cyprinidae; genus Sinocyclocheilus; species Sinocyclocheilus anophthalmus. Next base: position 491,301 of record JADLZN010005996.1, on the reverse strand, counting down.
CTACATACATTGGAAACGTGCACTAAATTTAAATGATTACAATTTTTTTACATTTTATACATTTAGCCTACATTTAATCATTTAGCAGACGCTTTTATCCAAAATGGTTTAAAAATGAGTGCTGTGCATAGGCGGAAATCCCGGGAGGGTCGGTGCGGACAGGACCCCCCCTATCTGAGGACTGTCCCCCCTAGAAATATGATTAAAAACCACGCAGTGCATTGTAAATAACAATGTTTTATACTTTAAATAATTATGTAAGTAGTAGAACACTAACGGGGCAAAAAAAAAAACGTTTTAAGTTTAGAAACATTTTGAGTCTCCCCCTCCCTTGCCTCAGTGCTTTGGTCCAAATGCCTGCTTTCCTCTTTTACATCACCTACACACACACAAGTCCGGTGAGAGAGAACAAAGCCAATAGTTATGGAACTCCAGTAAGTAAGGCTGTCAAACCTATTTTATTCACTTAAACATTGGAAGTGATTGTTTTATCTTTAATATAGATGATGCCAATGTATTTTTTGATGAGTCCGCTATGTTAGCAAAAATAACGTTACCTGCTTGAGGGAAAGGGTTGCCAGGTTTTTATAAGAAAACCCGCCCAATTGCTACTCAAAACTAGCCCAAACTATCTGCGTTTCGAGGGGGTCCCCCGGTAAAAATCGCGTTCCGGGGCTAAAGTACACGTTATTGGGGTCGCTTCAACCAGCGGACATGAAAATGAGCCAATTCCACGGACATAGTGCTGTGTCACGGCGCGACCACAACAGCTTGAAGTTGTCTAATTTGGTACGGTCTCCCTGCTGCACTAATAGTAGTAAGGCTTTCTTCTGTGTATACTTATCCTTACAAGTACAATTTTAGCTATTATTTGTGTCCCCTTCAAAAATTGCTCTTGAGAAATTTTATGTTTATTGTCCCCCCCCTACTGTTAGACGAAAATGATGCCCCTGCTAGTACTTATTTATTAGACACTAGTATCTTTTGTAATTACTACTAGTAACAATTCTTATTTTACTAGTCAGATCTGCTTTTTTACTTGTCTTATGTTATGACTAGTCAGAATGGCCACTGTAGTTCAATTAAATGGTAATAGTATCTAATGAATGGTAACTAGTATCTAAAAAAAATGTACTAGTACCTAATGAATAACTACTAGTACATACAAATTAAGTACTAGTCACTAGTGGAATACATACTAGTCAAAACTGAATAGTTGATATCTCAATGATGGATCCCCATAGAAGTCAATGGCAAAAATTTTTTTTTTTTTTACTAGTAACAATATAATAGTTTCTAGTCACTATTGAAGTACTAGTATCGATTGAATAAGTACTAGTATCTAATAAATAAATACTAGTATCTAATAAATAAGTACTAGTACCTAATAAATAAGTACTAGTATCTAATAAATAAGCACTAGTATCTAATGAATAAGTACTAGTACCTAATAAATAAGCACTAGTATCTAATGAATAAGTACTAGTAACTTTACAAAGTTTGGAATAGATTCATAGAACTTCTGGACAGTCTCCTGTTGAATATTATTAGAACATCTGCCATAAAAGTTTGAGTAAAACCTGATGATGATGTTATCCAGATTTCAGTATGATTTGATAATTATCCAAACAGCATTGTTTTTTTTTTTTGTTTTTTTTTTGTAAAAAAATTCATGATTTCTTTGAAGAATAATAGTATCTATATTAAAATAGTTGTTGTCCATTTTATATCATAACTCTTTCTGAGAATTTCAAAAACAAACTTTTTTTTCCTCCAGATTCTCTGTTTTTTTATGTGTTTCAGATTTTTGCACCCACATATACACACTGGGATATACTATTTCATGTTCATCACATTCATCTGGGGGGAAATACAAAAAGCAGCATAATAGCAGCATAAAGTATAATTAACAGGTGGACAATGATGTGCAGAGTTTTCAAACAAACATACATAAGTTTAACAGTTGTGTTATGCATCCATGTGTGTCGATTGACTTCATTATAAAAATAAAGGCTTACATTTTCTTTCATATAAAAATGAAAAATCATATGTTAAACACAAACCAATCCTCAAGAGTATTGCCAAGAAATATATAAAGCTCTTTGATCAGTAGAGGGTGCTGCTGGACTGCAAATAAAAAAGCAAACGTACCATTACAGGTTGGACCGCAGCTCTTTTGTGCAAGGGATACTATACAGTCTCAAAGTAATTATCACAAATAAATCCTGACATTCACTGAAACATGAATAGGAATATCACCTTGAAGGGGTTTATTGATAAAAATTAACTGAACAGGCTATATAATCCCAGGCATGCACCTACATTATACAGTAGACCTATACACAAGCCAAATTCCTTTAATCATCCATCACAATGAGTAAATGATGGGTTTGGTGAACACAGGGATAAAAAAGTACCCCATGTATACAATCAAATATACTGCTGTATCTTTAATGTTGTGGGCCTATTTTCTGCCATATGTCCTGGACATCTTGTTCAGATGCTGGTCAGGAATCTATAAAAAAAAAAAAATACAATAGAGAAAAGGCTAGATTTTCTGCTCAAATCTTATAATGGGCCATGCTTGGATCTTCCGACAGGACAATGATCCAAAAACAAACCTCAAAACCAACACAAAAATGGGCTTCTGCCATGGCTATTCCAGTCCTCTGAGCTGAACCCAATAGAAAATGAGTGGGGTGAACTGAAGAGAAGAAGCACCAACATGGAGCTGGGAATCTGAAGGGTCTTGAGTGATTCTGGATGAAGGAATGTCTCTGATCTCTTGTCAGATGTTCTCCAAACTCATCATACACTCATCAGAACACTCAAGCTGTTATTTGGGCAAATGTAGGTTTTCAAAATTATTGAATCATAGGGTGGCAATGAATTGTGCCCAAATGGTATTTGAGAAAAATATAAACTTAATTTTCCCCATTTTCAATTATTTAGGTTGAGTTTCTGTTTATTCATAGAGTAGATTTTAAGATTTTTTGTGATTTTTTTTAATACTATCAAAGTATAACAATGGCATATTATTGTTACAGCTCTTTTGTTCACTTTACCAGGTGTCATAATTTTGTCCACCTCCACAGTATATATAATCTAATATATAACAGTTATTCATTATTCTACATAGAAATGTGAGAAGACAGTGACCATGAAGATAAAAGAGACAATATATAGGAATTGGCCTAGTTACTGATCATTATAAAAATAAAACAAAATGCTGCCACTGATCCTGATGTGCAATAAAAAAGCACCATTTGATCAGATACAACACAATTTACATTTAAACAATAACAACAGCATACAAACAAAATCGGTTTGAATCATTGATCTATATAAATGACACATCTATATAAATCTATTATAAATCAGTGGTTTGAATGAATGATTCAATGATGCCCTCATAAGACTATCTACCACAGCCAGCACCGTACACTGCTTTCCATCATGGACAAGCAGATTTCTTGTTGGAGAACGAATTAAAAGTAATAAAATATAAAAACATCTTCAAAAAGATCAAGGAGAATATGGCCCCAAAGAAATGACTAGAATTAATTAAATAATTTTGCTGAACAAGATTTAGTGCTTGGAGGATGGCACTGAAAAGTGCAGCTTCTCTCCTGGAGGGAAAAAAAATGTCATTGTAGGAAAACGTCCTGATGTATGTAATTAATTAAATTCATCTTAATTTGAAAGAAAACACAAACAACAAGGTCAGATTTTGGTCAGACTTGGAATGGAATTAAATTAAGCCTATTTTTTTGAGGATTTAAGCAGAAATATGACGCTTAAAACATTTTTTGTTTTAAAGCACTTAAATGAATTCTATTAAAACTTCACAGTAAAACTGACTTCTGCAAGTAGTTATCACAACTTAAAATTCAACATTAAAAATAAGTAAAGCCTTGTTGCAACTTACAAAAAAGTTATGTTTGTGTTTGACTGAAGTTCAGTTAACTTTATCTTAGTTAAGTTGGATATTTAAGATATCTCAACAAATGTTAAAGGGGTCAAGAATGGAAAAATCTAAATTACCTTGATCGTTTGACATATAAGAGGTCATTATAACATCCTGTAAGTTTCATAAATACATAGTTCAGGCATGAAACTCTAACTAATCGCTAATTGGTTTGATCAATGCCGTAACACCAGCCAATCAGGAGTACTTCCTAATCCATGTAAGCATATATATTGTATCCCATCCTGTGTTTGACACATTGCGCGATTATGAAAGCTTATGTTACCCCTCCTCCTCCTCAGCACCACCTGTAGAGATCTGCTAGGGGGTTCTACATTTCTTGCAGCAGCCATCCTTTGTTATTTTTGACTAAGCTGAACTAATTATTGTATTTGCTCTACAGCAGTAGCAGCAGCATAGCAGATCTCGTCCACCAAAATCAAGCTTATGTATATTCCATTGCCATGCCGATGGTTGAAATTTATCACTCTGAGAGCTGTTTAATAAACTTAACTCAAAATGTCTATCTAATCTAACAGCTTATATTGAAAGCAGTCTGCCAAAACGACTCTACTCTATGACGTAATAGTGTGGCTAAACACAGCCTCCGCAGAAGAAGATCAATGCCTACTTCTACATCAAGAAGGTTTCAGCCCAACCAGAATTCACACATGTGTGTTTACAAGAGAGGAGAGCCGAAGCAGAAACCAAGCGATAAAAGATGCGCCAAAGCGAACCAGATTTTTACTGTGCAGTGCCAAGTTGTGGAAAAAAAACTTTGCATTGCCTTCCTTCTGATCCCAACATTAGGAAAGAGTGGATAAACTTTATTTATAATGAGGTTCTGGACAACGTCAGTAAGAACTTGGTCCTTTGTTCACTCATTTCACCGCGGATTCGTTTACAAACAAGGCACAATTCAACACTGGATTTTCAGAAAGATTGAAAATAAAAGCCGGTGCTGTGCCAGCATATTGGATCCGACAGTAATGACACAACACAAGGGTGAGTAACTGTTTTTACTATGTGATTACTACGCTTGTTGGTTAATACAGATCGATTTGATATGCATGACTCAGTTTTATGCAATTTAAAACCTAAATCACAGCAGCGCCATCTATGATGGTCTTTATAAAAATTGTAAGTGGACATCTAGAGGGTGGTCTCAAACTCAATTCTGGAAGGCCACAGCTCAAGGTTCAGCTCCACGCACAATGTTGGAAGTTTATAGTAATCCTGAAGACCTTGATTAGCGGATTCAGATGTGTTTGATAGGTTGGAGCAAAAAACTAGGCAGAGCTGGGCCCTCCAGGAATTGAGTTTGAGACCACTGTCTTAGAACAATACAAAATAATACAAAAGGCAGTTCATTACCCCTTTAACTTGTTATAACTAATTGCAACAACATTTTTTTTTACATTGATTTAAAGTATTTGAGCTTCAAAGTTGTTCTCATCATTTTTGTGGTCATGAAAAAAGGGGAAAAAATGAGTTGTAAAACTGCACAGAAAGGGTTAGTAAGCAATTGCATATTGTTTGCAACAGTGCTGTCAGTTGAGCAACAAAACTCAAAGCTTACTGATGCAAACATCTGGTAAGCCATGAGAATCTTTAGAAACCTGAGGGCTGTACAGCCAGGGCCGGATTTACGCATAGACATTCTAGGCACGTAGCTATGCTTGCTCATCCAGGTGGGGCCCAAACACAATAAAGAGATGTATAATATTTTTGTTATACTATGGGATATCTACAACAGTAAATGAAGTAAACAGTAAAAATGACAAACTATTCCCTGTTCATCCACCTTTTTATGTAAACGCAAACACGCTTCCTTCTCCCGTTCTCTCTCACAGACGCACACAGACACAGTAGTTACAGACACGCACTCGTGCACACGTGGAGACACGGACAGAAACTTCTTGTCAGCGTTGCCCCGCGAATTTATCAATAAAATAGTTTCGCAGTTGGGCCAATACATGACCATTTCTCAGTCAGCGAGGTTTTGAAGCAGTTCCAACGTAAAAGATTCGTAAGTAGACGCTGCTGTTGAAACATGAGAGAGACGCACAGACCAAGGTATACCGAGTTAATCTCTCTCTCTCTCTTGCTCTCTCTCTCTAATAACTGCATTAGACTGCATTAATAACTGCGTTAGCCTGCATATCAATGGCTCAAGCCTCTGTTATTAGCTCACAAATGACGCTTTGGAATTTGCAACAGAACGTTTGAGATGAGGAGCGTAAAAAATTAGCTAGTTCAACACACACAATGTCAAATGTCTTGAAACAAATCATCTGAATATTTGATGTGTGATTGTGACTCCAGGCCATTAAAATTATTAGAGAAATGCACTCCCGAAGTGGTTATGTGGCCACGACGATGCGCCTATTAATGGAATGGTCTTTCTCAGTTCTCAAACAAATTAAGAAATACATTCGATTTTTATTGATTGAACACAAGCGCTTATTGCTATAGAAAACACTGTAACGTTTTCCACTGATTAAGAAATATTTTTGTTTGCTTGGGTGGTGGTAATATTAGGCCTATTATATTAATAGGGAAGAGGGGGCCAAAAATTAGTTTTGCCTATGTCACGAAAAGAGGTAAATCCGGCCCTGTGTACAGCATAGAAAGACATGGAACTGCTCAACATCTAAACAGTATGAATTTCACCTAACATGCTAAAAGAGACTGGGCCGGGCCTGATACAATATACCATCTCATGACACACTTGATTCAGTAACACTCTCATCTCATTCAAATTTCTTACCATCTATGTGACTCAGATAGTTATGACCAGTGACGGCAGCTTGAGAAAATTAGCCCAACCCAAAAGTTTATTCATTTGTCTGCGTACAAATATTCATTCATTTCAAACCTAACAAACATCCACACCTTTAACTGACTTCTTCCCAAACTTTGGGTTCAGTCTTTCCCCAGGTTGATCCTGATCATAGTGTTTCTGATTAGATCCAAATAAATTCAATTGGCTCTCATCACTAAAGTGAACTTTGGACCAGTTCTCCTCTGTCCACACAACATAATCCTCAGCAAAGGTTAATCTATAGCATTTTGATTCACTCTGCTAATGAGATTTGGGTTTTCAGTCCAAATTCTCTTAAACATCGAGATCCTTACTCTGTTCAGCACTGAACTGGCGAGCAATTACAGCTGCAGTGTTAAACCGATTCCTTAGTGTGTGTAAAGCTTCAATATTCTAGAAAGCAGAGATTTGGAACAACCAACTTTTCTTTTAGTGGCTGAAAGGTTAATCCCTTTGGTCTTCATCTGTACAACCTGCTGTCACAGAGTTCTAAGTCACTTTAGAACGGCTAGCCTACTTCCAAATTCAGTGAAAATTGTGAATAGTAAAGTTATCCTATTAGGAATGCTGCCTGTTAAATAGGGTTAATTGAAGAAATTAATGTTTTTGAAAGAATCTCTTATGCTCATCAAGGCTTCATCTAAATTGATTAGATCGACACTGGACTGTAATGGATTCTGGATTGACCTTATGCAAAGGAATTTTCATGTAAAGACAAGAATTAGCACGAACATCTATTAAAAATCTTCACATTCATAATGATCATTTGTGATCATGTTCGCATTTGGTGTATTTAACTCTGACATCAAAACAATAATTTTAGATTTGTTGCTTCAAATTATGATGCGATTATGAGTAGGAAATTTTTTTATACCAGAAGTAGCCTTCATAATGGTTCAGCAACAGTAGAGAAGGGCTAAAAAAATATGCTAAGAAAAAAGCAAATGACAAACTGGTTTCACCACCAGATCCTTTCTTTCAGGAAAATATCAATATGAAAAAAAAAAATCTACTTGATTTTTTGCTTCTCTTAAGCAAATAGGAAAGTGTGGAAAGAAGGCCTTTTTTCAGAAATCATTTACAGTATTCAATAATTATTTTAACACCTTTTTATTGTTCAGTAAGGAACAAGAAACAATCAAACCCCTTGCTAAAAACATAAAAAGGTAAATAAAAGAGTAAATGAAGTTATAAAATACTCAGTTAAGTCATATTTTTGTAAAAAAAAAAAAAAATGTAAATGCAAATACTGTTCTGTTGTAAATGAAAATCTAAATAAATAAATAAATTTGTCACTTAAATTACTGATGCATAGAACAGTGTGTGAACTACATTTTGTACAGTCATTTTGGCTCTAATATCAGAACTTAAATGGGTCATATGATGTTGCTAAAAAGAACATTATTTTGTGTATTTGGTTTAATGAAATGTGTTTATGTGGTTTAAGATTAAAAAAACACATTATTTTCCACATACTGTACATTATTGTTTCTCCTCTATGCCCCGCCTTTCTGAAACGCGTCGATTTTTACAAAGCTCATCGGTCTGAAAAGCAAGGTGTGATGTGATTGGCCAGCTATCCAGTGCGTTGTGATTGGCTGAATACCTCAAGCGTGTGACGGAAATGTTACACCCCTTACCATACTGTGATGATGCCCTGTCAGGCCGGAGCAACGAGACAAAAACATTAAAACACATTATAAATGAGGCATTTGTTGCATCCAGTGGGGACATACAGTAATTAGGATTATATGACTTACACGTTTTTTAACCGTTGAGTAAACATTAAAACATGTCTGCATTTGTGATCGGAGAAAAAACAAACAACAAGCCTACTCTACACTGCACAAAACTCGCTGTAATATAAAATATAATAAACTCTTTAAATATAAAAAAGTAATCGTACAGTCTGTGAGTCAGAACAGACGGAATGGTAGTCTCTACTCTTACAGTCTGCGAGAAACGGTCCTCCATAAAATGTGCTGCACACATCTGAATATGTGGGTTGACGTGTTCTGGAACAGTGCTGTAAATACAAATTGACCACTGATTTCTAGTCGTGTCCATTTTTTGGAAGGCCAAACAAAGTAGTTCACTTTCACAACGAAACACACTGCGCCTTCACGACATGGCGGCCCTAGAGTGAGCAGAGGGGCCGGGGGATAGAGTAAGAACGGCCGGAGGGCTAGATGGGAGAGAGGCCGGGGGCTAGAGTGAGGAAAGGCCAGAGGGCTAGAGTGAGCAGAGGCCTGGGGCTAGAGTGGGGAACGGCCGGAGGGCTAGAGTGAGGAGAGGCCGGGGGCTAGAGTGAGGAACTGCCGGAGGGCTAGAGTGAGCAGAGGCGGGGGATAGATGTGAGGAACGGCCGTGAGGGGTAGCGTGAGCAGAGGCCGGGGGATAGAGTAAGAAAGCCGGAGGGCTAGATGTTGGCAGAGGCCGGGGGCTAGAGTGAGCGGAGGGCGGCGGGCTAGAGTGAGCGGAGGGCGGTGGGCTAGAGTGAGCAGAGGCCGGGGGGTAGAGTGAGCAGAGGCCGGGGGCTAGAGGGAGCAGAGGCCGGAGGCCTAGAGTGAGCAGAAGCCGGGGGCTAGAGTAAAGAATGGCCGGAGGGCTAGAGTGAGCAGAGGCTGGGGGCTAGAGTGAGGAACGGCGGGAGGGGTAGAGTGAGCAGAGGCGGCGGGCTTGAGGACGGCGTCAAGCATGTCTAAGAAGGTAAATATCAGTTCATTTATGAGTATCTTTATGGCCTAAAAAACATGTTAACGTGTGAAAAATGTGAATGTGCATTTGATTTACATTTGAGATAAACTGAGAAGATTGTAAACAAGGATACAAACTAAACAAACTTTCACTTAAATTGCCTTTGACATCAAAATAGGCCATATGGTGATCAGTAGATCCGATGATAAGTTGAAAAACTATTTCTCTTCATTAACTTCAATACAAGCAATGATGAATTTGACCCAAAAGGTATTTTAAATGTTATAATTGTGATTTTATAATGTCTAAATAAAAGTCCATTAGCAAAACATGTGAAAATAACTATATTACAAAGTGGAAATGGTAAATGAGACAATAAATGATCCTCGCCATAGTGGGAATCATGACATTCATTTTAATAGCATTTGTTTTCTACCAGGTGAAATCTTGGCAGAAATGTTCAACTTAGCATGGGCAATTTTCCATGAATTATCTCTATAAGTAAAAATGAAAAAATGCAGATGTTCTTTAAAGTAAAATGTACTTGTAAAATTTACAGTGTTCTCATTTTATATAAAAATGTGCAAAAGTATGTATAACTTATATAATATATAACTTATATAGCTATGTATATAATATATATGTGTATATATGTGGGGTTAAAGGGGATGTTATGTGACACGCCCTCACTTTTTTTCCACTCCTGATGAGTTTGTACTCTTCCATGCACAAGCTAGTTAATAGACATTTGGTCATTGACTAGCAGAAAGTTTTCTGCGGGAGTTAGTGTTAAGGGCCACTAGAACCCAGGGGGCACCAACACTGATCTTGCATACCCCTTGGCAAATGTGCAGTTGCGCACCTGAGCCAGCTGTACATACACAAAAAATCTGCGTCATTATTCAGAGAAACCTCATAGCTTCAGCTTTTCTTAACTATTCACTGTGTGTGATGAAATCAAGCGCAGTGTTAGTTCTGGCAGCTCACGTTAGTCAAGTTAGTCACTCACGTTTATGTCTGTTTGAGGGTTTTACAAATATTTAACCAATGAAAAACATTCAAAAAAGCTTGTGACTAAACCTCGTACGGATCCTTAAACTGTCAGAGAAAGAAACCGCCTGTATTCAGATCTGGAGACAGATGCAAAGGTAAATAAGTAACTGATGTTTGAGTAAGTACAGTGTTTTCTTTACTCAAACACTATGTCTGTAAAGGCTATGTTTATTGTGATTTTGGTCAAGTGTATTAAACAACAAGAAAAACTAAGTGCCCATATAGTTACAAAACGTTATAACCTGTAAGTTGATGAAAGCGTATAATGCGATACACTTACTGCCTCAGATACAGCCGTTCAAATGATCTGTGTTTGTCTGTCGACAGGCAACACAGATTTCTGTCATTCACTAGTAAAAAACCTTAATAACTCCATTTGAGCTTAATTTTCATTAAAACGTTAAGTGCAAGTGTATGATAAAGCCACAATACCAACTCTGACCACCAGTGTAATTATTGAAAAAACATTTTTTTACCCTTTCTATCAGTTTTTTTCCCAATATTTCCCATTATTATGTAGTCACTATAGCTTTGACTGTTATTACAGATTGTCTGATATGAGTATTTATGTGTTTTAACCTAAATCACTGCAGCGTCCATCTGTGAAGGAAGTAGGCTGTACAACACGAGTGTTAGACCAATCATGCTCAGGAGTGTTTACTTCAGAGTCTACAATCCGCCATGACTATTCAAACAGAGCTTTCTGATGAGGGGGTTTAAAACAGGACAGAAAATAGCCTATTACTTATAAATGATGTTATAACATTATATGTGGACTTAAGAGAACAGTACAAAATAAAAAAAAAACAAAGGCGTTCATGACCCCTTCTATACTTGACCCTTCGAAAAGACCGTTATGTTGCTATGGCCAACCAAGTCATGGTGAGTATCTGTTCTCACGCAGTGAAAAAAAATAATTGCGGAGCAAAAAGAAAATGACCAACGCGCCAACAGAAAGGGACAGAGCAGGTTACTTTGTAGGAAGCAAAGTATCAGCTTTCAAAATGTTTTAAGAAATGTAACAATAAATATTTTTGTGATTATTTAACATGTCGTGCAGATTGCTGTAGCGCCTCAGTTCAATCAGAATCAGAATCAGCTTTATTGCCAGACATGTGTAACGGAAGAGGTCTGACGCAACACGTTAGTATATATCAAAATAGGTTTATTCAGTCACAGAGAGTACTGGGATAGGGTTCAGAGGATGTAATGGTGAGGGAATAGTTTGAAGGATATGATGAGCAGGGTAATCTGGGTCTTTGGCTGTACAGGAGCTGGAATGCAGGCAGGAGGAGCACACACCTCAGTGATCTGGGAACTAGGAGGAACAGGAGAAACTTGGAGATGTGGAGACACTAGGAGGAACACAGGAGGAAAGTAATGCAAAAAGTATTCAAAGGTAACCAGTAGCAAAGTCATTGAGTCCTCTACATCTATACGAGACCGGACAGTGAGGGTGTCTAAGGTGTGTGCTTTTATGCAGGCTGGAAATGAGGTGCTTGATTGGTGACAGGTGCAGGTGCTCAGAACTCAGGTGAGAGGGATCGTTGTGATTGGTTGGTGGTGGAGCCTGGCCGATCTGTTACAATATGTTTGCACGAAATACGTTGCGGAATTTGCTTTATTGACAGAAGCTCCAAAGTGCAGAATGACACTAACAAGAATGACAGTAACAAGACAAGACACAGATAATAAAATAATAATATAGAAATATACAAAATAGACAATTATGTATGTACAGGTATGATATGTGCAAATTGAAATGTAATAAGTATGTGTTAAATAAATAAATAAATGTATGATAGTGTTGTGTGTTCCATGTTTATTGTCAAGTGTTCATGAGATGGATTGCCTGAGGGAAGAAACTGTTCCTGTGTCAGGTCGTTCTGGTGCTCAGTGCTTTGTAGCGTCGACCAGATGGCAAAAGTTCAAAGAGGGAGTGTGCTGGATGTGAGGGGTCCAGAGTGATTTTGGCAGCCCTTTTGCTCACTCTGAATGAGTACAGTTCTTGGAGAGAGGGGAGGGTTATACCAGTGAATCGCTCAGCAGTCAGGACTATCCTCTGTAGTCTTCTGAGGTCAGATTTGGTAGCTGACCTGAACCAGACAGTTATTGAAGTTCAGAGGACAGATTCAATAATGGCGGAGTAGAACTGTTTCAGCAGCTCCTGTGGCAGGTTGAACTTCCTCAGCTGGCGGCACGTGAACCGATCATTTATTCCGCTTTACTAGTTATAGCATGAAATAAACATTAATGATCATCAGAAAGTATCTTGTTTCAACCGCGGAAAGACGTCACACCATTTTCAAGTTCAAGTCCACAACATTAATCTACTCTGCAGTCTGGTTTGCTTGTCGGACAAAAATGGCAGATTGGGCGTCTGATGGTCAGATCGCCCGTCAATCAAACTCCCTGCGTCAATTAAAAACACCAATTTAACATGACAAACCAACATATAATATTAATACAGTATACTTTGTTTATAGTATTAATATAACTTGGATGCAACTACAAAGCTAGCACAAAGCTAGGCCTATGTATAATTACAATAAAAAGTCATTAGAATTGTTGTGGTTAATATTATTTTCCAAAGCAAGGTAGGCTACATATATGATAAAAGTGCATATGTGTTTCTGCGACAGCAATGCATCCTGTACACATCAGTGTAAGAATTCGCTCACTTCATTTTGTTTTGAATTAAATTACATATTTAGGCATATCCCAAATCATTGTTAATGTATATACACTCAAGTACTTGAAAAATGTCCCCCATAGTTTAGGTTAGGGTTCAAATCTGGCCAGGCCAAAACATGAGCCCGATGGACTTGTACTCAAGCCACATCTCACATCGTTCCTCTTTGGATAACAACTTTCCAGTTCTGCAAGCCATTCTGCAATTTTCTCTACTCCAAAGCAGCTCATCAGCACCAGCAGCTGAAAAGGCTCCCAACATCATGATATATCAACCTTCATGCTTCACTGTGGTAGAGATGCTTTCGTTATTGTATCTCTCCCCAGATCTTCAAAGGCATCGCTCTGGTGCAACCAAATCACGACTCCACACGACTTTGCTGAACCTCTCTGAATGAACTTCTCAAATCCTGCCAAATCCTTTTTTTTCCTTCAGTAAGTTTTTGGCTTGAACAAAATCCATGCTTAACAAGATATTTCGCAATGTAAATTCTCCTTCTGTTTGCACAGTTTTTTTTTTTTTCAAACTCCAAACTCATCAACAGCACTTTGTTAATTTTTCGAAGTGAACCTTTTGATGGTGCACTCTTTTTTAATTTCTGGGTTTCTCAGAAGCAGAAGTCATCACAGTTGGGTAAACTTCTATGGGACATTACATCAAATATATTTTTTGCAGTCTCATTAGCTCAAATAGCAAAAGAAAACTCCAAGTAACTGTTTTTATGACTTTCAAAAAGAGGAAAAAAATAGAGAGACTGATAACGGCAGTGAGAAGAGAGAACAATGTCACATTTACAGTCACTCCCACAGCCGCTGTATTAAAAACCCCCTTCAACGCAGCGTTAACTTTCTTTTTTTATTGTAATTTGATGCAAAAGTTAAATAATACAAAGTATAGTGTTAAAAATGTAAAATATGTACAATGAAATTTAAATATTTATGATGCTAATGACAGTTGAAATGTGTCATCACAGTCTGTGAAAAAGGTCAACTATACTCACTGTGGACTAACACGAACCCTCCTTGAGGCAGAAGTATAACCTAATTGTTAGCGTAATTCTCAGTAAAACCTAAGGTGCCACGTCAAGTTGTGGTTAAAATAATTATTGCATTTAGCGCACTGATAAAGCCTAATGTATAGGCTGACTTTTTAGCAGGTGAATTTCACAGTATCACAAGCCACTGTCGGGTGATAATTTCATTGTGGATTAGTTGAATATGTCGCAAAGCAACACGAAGAACCAACAGCAATGTCACTTAAGTAGCGAAAAATATGTTTACATGATAAAACACGCATTTGAAAAATGGATGAGTCAAGACACCTCTAAAAGCTTTTTTTGGCCCTTTGTCACAATTCAGACTTTTGTTTTCGCAATTCTGAGTTTATATCTCACAATTCTGCGTGACCAAATTAAAAAGGAAAAAACAGTCAGAAGTGTGAGATAAAAGGCCGCAATTAGCTAACTTTTAACGTGGCCCATCTCAGGTGCGAAAACTGGAGTGCTTATACATAAATCATTCTATTTTTTTCACCAGCGCATAATTTACACAATTTAAACTTTCCAAAACGACTTTGTCATCACAGTTTGTCATAACGGCAAGCAAGTCTCTGTTTGTTCACGCCCAGCCTATCAAACAGACATCATACACTTCATGCCTCATAAAATTTACACAAGAATATATGTTTTTATAATAGCAACTGACTAATGGGATATAAAAAAAAAGTACATTCGCAGGAAAAATAAACAATGGTACGCTACTTGATAATATCTGTTGTGCAACATTAGTTGTTTCTGTTCCAAACCATTTGTCTGAACCTCTCTCCTTTTCTTGTGACTGGAATTGACACCTAAACTTGGTGATCACCTCTTCTTGAAGTGATTGAGGCAATAGATATTTATTATGTCTAAATGTTTATGGAAAATGTAGAACTGGTTCAACGTGTTTTTCACTGCCGGAGATAGACTACACCCATGCAATCAATTACACATTCTGCTGATCAATTCATAATATGATGTTATTGTGGAACATGTTTCTGCAGCCATACAGTCTGTTCTGTTGTTTGAGGTCTTCTCGTCAGTTGTGTTCTGCCCAGCTTTTGTCGTGCTATTTATAACCAGGTAGGCTGAAACTAAGATAAATTCCGGTGTGTTTCTCATGACATATAATTAAGTAATTATGAATACTGAAACTTGATGAATCACAGCTTTTATCACTGCAAATGTTTAAATAGAGGAAATGTTTTCTTTAGCTAATTGCAGGTCACTGCAGTCTCTTAACTGAAATAGAAGTATTGATTTGAAATTCCTGACATGTTAAATGCAAAATTACATGTTATGGGCATGTTGTTACTAATGTTGTTATTTATTTAGTATTTATTGCAAAAAAAAAATCTATAATTCCATGAGTTAGACATACATTTCAAACATCTTAGATATGAATTAAAACCTATAAGCTAATCGAGTGAA
The DNA here is from genome assembly GCA_018155175.1 of Sinocyclocheilus anophthalmus. Lineage (NCBI taxonomy): Eukaryota > Metazoa > Chordata > Actinopteri > Cypriniformes > Cyprinidae > Sinocyclocheilus > Sinocyclocheilus anophthalmus. The sequence continues at coordinate 475,601 of JADLZN010005996.1, read as the reverse complement.
ATCATTCAGTTTGCATTCACAGTATTGCTACTATGACACATCTTCTATTAAAATATGGGCAATTAAATGTCTATATTCACAAGCCTGCATACAAGATATATACAGACTGCTTCTCAGATGGAAGCACGCATCCTTGTAAGGTTGTATATCTACGCAGTCTCATCTTCAAGCTCCATCAAAGGACGTTTTCATTTGAAGGATCTTTAGTAAGCAGTCTTTGTTTCGCATACTTCATTCGGCCTGTTTTTCAATCAAATCTCAGATTCCAATTCATGAAAGATTAATTAGCTGGACATGAATCAGGACTGATTTTTTTTACGTTATTGTCAGCAAACACACAAGTCACAGAGGTAAGTAAGTGAACACAACAGCAGGTTTATTTAGAGATCGGGCAGGAGTAATCAAGACAACAGTTCCAAGGTGAGTATTCGAGGAGGGGAAGGGTTTCGGGTTCTTATCAGTCGGCTGATGTGAGTATCTTTCTCTTACAGGAAATCCGTGGGGAAGCCGAGGAGCACGTGGAGCAGATCGCCGAAGGAACTTGGAGGTAAGTATAAACAGATAAGAGTCAGGTAACCCTTGCAAAAAAGAAGTTTATTCAAGTGTGCTATTAGTATACTTCTTTTAAACTTAAAATAGGAAAGTATAGTTTTAGTCTACTCTTTATGTACTTCTCAGAAATATACTTAAAATGACATTTAAGTATACTTGACTTATACTTAGAAAAAGTCGAAATGTATTTTAGCTATACTTGTGCTCCTAGACTCCGTGTTTTCATTGTTAAACGGTTTCGGGGTGCTAGTACCATCGTTGGACAGAACTCCAAAAAAAAAACACAACAGATGCTTCCACATTTAATCTAACACGATCATCAGACATAAAACAGCATCAAAACTGTGTAACATTATGGAATAAAATGTCGACCAATGAAGAGGTAAAAATTACTGTCAAGCTTTGGGGTGTTGATCGACTCGATCTACGTTTTGATTATCATTCTTAATCCAGTTCATAGTATTTTTTCAGCTTTTTGATCAAAATGTTGCTTTTTTTTTAATGAAACTTACCTATATTCAAGTGTTGATAAAAAAAAAAGAATGCAGGAAGCTAGAATAAAATGTTTTTGTTTACAAGCAGATACCCTGTTCTTTTGATGTTTACATGTTCAGATATTCATGTAACAAAATACAGTATATACAAATTAATACCTAAATAGGGACATAGTAGTATACTTAAAGTATGATGTAAAGTTCACTTAGAGAAAACTTATGAGTATACTTGCAGTATAAAACTACTAAACTAGTTTACTGAGACTATACTTCAAAGTGTACTAAAATGCTAAAAAAGTATTTAATTAGTAAACTATCAGTATACCTAAAAGTTCACTTTTAGTATAGTTGCAGTAAAAAATAAAAACAGAGGTAAACTAGTTGTGTACTCAAAGTTTAATACAGTTATACTTAAAGTATACTTAAAAGTTGAATAGCTTAAAAGTATAGTTTTATGTACTAGAAAGTGGGCCAATTTAGTCCCAAGGAGTATTGAAATAGTACACTAACAAGTATACTACTAGTACACTGATATTTGTATACTTACTACATAAAGTATACTTAAAAATATACTTGTATACTTACTAAGTATACTTGAAATTTACTTAAGTATACTTACTAAAATAAACTTGAAGTATACTACTTTTTGGTAAGGGAAGTTAGCATAGCAACTTTGAGACCAGACAATAGTGTGACTGTGGGGAGAGTGCAAGGATATAGGGAGCTTGATGAGCGGTGACTGGTGGTGACAATCAATAATCAGGTGACTGGGATCTGGTGAGCGTTGTTGGTGGTGACTGTGGTGACTGAGGTGACTGTGACTGTGAAAATAGATTTTTTTTTTTTAAGTGAAGGCATTGTGTTTTGTTTTGTTTTGTTGTAAATGAATCAAATAATGCTAACTGTGCATATTGTAAACAAATGGGAGATGGTTGTCCTTAATAGATTAATATCTATCTATTAATATCAATATTTTTTCAATATGAACTATTCTTCAAATTCTAATAAAATTTTTGTGCCTTGACTGTGGTGGCGGAAACACTCTCTAGCTGTGACCCAAACTGAAGTGCGTGGACTCCGGAGTGCGCATTTGAAGTGTGATTGCGTCACGACGTAAGCTGTCCCAATTCAGAATGCACCCTCCGAAGACTGCATTCCAAGGCCGATTGCGTCACCGCGGCGCGACGAATGCTGACGTATTTTGAAAGTGACTTCAAATGCACCCTCCGTTTCCCAGGAAAATGAAGTGCACATCTGATGGACACTTAGCACCCTACCATATCCCAGAATCACTTGCGTGCAGATGACAATGGTGTTTATATTCACAGAACATGGGGTTTGCCAACCGCCATAAAACATCAAAAGAAGAAGAAGAACAGGGCAGGTGAGAGTTCTGTGGGGGAATTCACATTGAAATGTAAGTATTGTGTTTTCTTTTACTCAAATGCCTAGCGAAAGTGTTAAAAGCCAGGGTTTTTTTTTACACAAAGCCCACAAACAATAAGACAACCACTATATAAGGCAACAGTCTTTCCCTTTGTTGTGTTTACAAATGTTTTAACCAAACTTTAGCACTTAATTATTTTGTATGCATGTCCTGCTGTGTCATATTTTCTAATGTTAAGATTGCAAACCTGTCTTTATATTTTTCATAAGTGTTTCCATTTTCTCTTGTTTTAGTACTATTCTGGAGAAAATGAGCCTGCTGGGGAAAGACTTAAAAAATACTAAGAAAGCAAGTTAATACACATATTTCTACTGAAATTCATTGTGCTGTTGTTGTTAACAGGCATGGTTTATTTGCTCTGCCTTAAGATTGCAAGTGTCCTGGGACAGGTGAGGGAGTGAGTGGAAGCTGGTGGAGTTACTCAGGGAGGACATCAAACTCCAGAGAGAGACAGAGGAGAGAAGAGCAGGGAGGGACTGTTTTCTCTTCTTGAGAGAATGCTTAACAAATACATTATTTATTAGCCATTCTCTATTAGGTAAGAGAAAGCAGTGGAAAAAATGGGTACATTACAGTTTTTCAATATCTTTTTTTAAATGTCACATTGTCAATGAAACAACCTAATTTCTGTAGTTTATTTTTGTGATGTAAGTTAAAAATGAAATAAGTTGTATACATTATTCATTTTTGTAGCGTAATTTATTTGTAAATGAGCCCGAGTACTTTCTGTACAATTTGTATTTTTGTTTTGCATATTCACATGTGTAATAAAGTAATTATGTACATTGTTAATTTTTTTAATGCAGCTTATAATTTTTTCACAAAACATTCTTCTATATGTTTATTTTTTTGTCCTGTAAATAATCTTTTTTACACATTAAAACAAATTGTTCTATACATTACTGAAAGTACTTTTTACAACTATTTACAACATACAACATACAATTTACAACATAGCTTAGGTTTAACATCAGAAAAAAAAAACATCAGTTTTGAGCCCAGCCCTGCCTCCATGTGTTCTGGGGTCTTCGGGAGGTGAATCTCTTGGCGAATGGCCAGCACCTCCTCAGCGACTCGGAGGACAATGCAGTGACAGTGGAACGAGGCACGCCAAACACTCTGGAGACCACTCTGTATGATGTACCACTGACAGACAGAAGAGAAACACCAGGGTCTGGATTGTGGTGCACCATCACTGTTGCCGTTCACTTCTCAGAAGATCCAGGAGCACTGTCAGGGCCTCCCTGCTCAGCCGAAAACCATTAAAAACCTGTCCAGCGCTGGCACATTCAGCTTTATCCTGCAATACAGGGGTCTGGTCTGATTTAGGGATTAGAAGGAAAAGAGAAATTGTTTAGAGCTATGGCAACATAATTAGTAGAAGAAATATTGATGTACTTTAGTAAACTACTTTTAGTAACTACTAATACGTACATGGGGACAAATACTTAGCTAATTTATAACTTTAGCTAAGGGAGAGTTCGGCCAAAAATGAAAATTCCAAACCTGGAACAACTTAATGGTGAATTTTAATTTTTGGCTGAACTATTCTTTAAGTAAAAATATTATCTTGCATACGCTAATATACTTAAGGTATTGAGAGTAAAAGTAAAGGTATACAGTATTGTTCTGAAACATTTTTGCATTAATATTACTGCTGCACTAATGTGTATGTTGCATTTTACTTCTGAATATGTTCAAGGTTATTAAATTTAAAGTTGCCTACTTCATATACTGTTGGATAACCTAGTTTAATCTACAACAATGCATCATGTTGTAAAAGACCATATTTTTGTAGTGCTGCTGTCCTGTGAGGGAAAAAAAAAGAAAACATAGTACTTCACATTTGTTCGAGTATACTTAAGAATGTACTCCTTAAGAGTCCACCTCGATTTTGAAAATTAAAGTATCAACATTTTGTTAGAATATTAACAAATTTTTACATATAACTATATCAAAGGCTGCGTCTGAAGGACTCGGACTGGTCAAACAGAGCACTGTTCAGCTGTGACAGATGCCACTGAACATTGAGATGTACAATACCCTATTTTTTTTATTCACAGTTTTATTTTTGCTAACCTGTCTACATATGATCACCATGGTCAAGACAATAAACTATATAAAATCACACCTTTGTAAGATATCAGTCAGCATTTGAACTGCTAAGTGTGTGTGTGTTTTGTAGTTTTTAATATGTATCATTACATTATTCAAGTAAGCTCCAAGCCAATTCCTGCATTTAAAGTTGTAATCCGACAAAGGACGCAGCAAACCAGTGTAACTTACCAGGCCTCGGTCTTGGCTAAGCCTGAGTACATCACCGTCTCCTCCATTATGACGTAAAGGGGGGGACTTAAAAACAAAAATGAGCAATTCTGGCTCCAGCTATCCTGGCAGGATTGTCCTCTCGTCAGCTCTCCTCTCGCACCGTTGCTATGCGACAGAGCGCTAATCGGGAACCTCTGGTGTAGCAGTTAGGAAATCCTGTGAAAGCGGAGCATCTCACGCACTTCGGAGGGCCCTTCGTAAACTTCGGAGGCCTGGCCTTCGAAGTGTGCACACTCAACTTTGGGACACAGCTTCTGTCTCATTCTAGCATTAAATGCTGAGAACTCCTCTAGCCTTGAAGCCTCAGAAGGACTGGACTTGGAAGGGCACATGCTCACTTAGGATTCATCCTTTTGTTTGAAAAGCACCCACATTCTATAATAGTTTAGCAGTAGTAGGGTAACATAATCTTTGAATTTTTTTTACATTTTGTGCTATAAGAACTAAATGTTTCTATTTATTTCCCTTATTTAATTCACATTTATCACATCATCATCATCATGCACATGCTAAACTTATTTCTAAATATGTTACAATTAAACAATTTAAAGTAAATCCACATTGCTCTTAAGGGGGCATCTTCCCCATCTACTACATATCAGAGACGACTGATAGGCCAACTGAATAAATAAAATAGGTGAATAAATATTCCTGTCAAAACAAGTGGATAAAACTTTGTATCCTTGTCGTGACACAAGTTCGGTTACCAAATCCTCTGTTCTTTCCCAAAGGGCATTGCATTTGTTTAGCCTGACAGTTGACATGCTACAACAATACCAGGATTTAAGGCTTTGAACTATATGCTTTTACGGCATACATTGAACATTTTCCACGAAAACTTTCCCCCTGTACATGATAACAAACAAGCCTGTTTTGAACAGAAAGGATTTTTGTTGTTAGATGTTTTATCTGAGTGAAAGTTGCCTTTCATTCAAAGTCTGTACAGAGACATGACCTCATCTGATCTCGAAACATTTCCTTCCTTTTTCTGTTGTCTTTGAGAACACTCACCCTGGCCAATCTCGAATGTCAGTGAAGTCCCCTGAAGGTTATCTATGATGTCATCTGCGATGGGCTCTGATATTTACGAGCTCTCAAATGACTGTGCCGCGGGAAGGGAGATGCCACAAGGCCAGCGTCTATCTCTCATACACACGTGTGCAGGGAAACAGGGGGAGAGCTGTTATTTACCAAACAAAAACATTTACCAGACTTAAACACCTTTATAAAGTTTACAGGAAACCAGCAGGGAAAAAAACACACGTATAAAATGGTTGTAGATCTATAATCGTTTTACACAGATAAATGAAAACTGGGAAGAAAATAAAATATATTATTCCTATTGTTTGAGTCATATGTGAACTGCCTTGATATCTGTTTATTATACCTATTATTATTATATTATATCCCTATTTCAGACTTTGGTCGCACTTTATATTGGGTGGCCTTAACTACAATGTACTTATTGTGTTCATATTGTATTATAAAACACTTTTGCTGCTATTGAGGTGGGATATGTGTAAGGTTAGGGACAGGTTTGGTGGTATTGGTAGGTTTAAGGGTGGGTTCATGTGTAAGGGATGGGTCAGCAGTGTAATTATGAATGTAATTACAGACATTAAATACAGATTTAATTACAATCTTATTTATATTTTTTTTCTTATTTATATTTTTTTCAATTATTTTTAAAAATATAAGTACAATGTAAAGACATGTATGTACACAATAAGTGCATTGGACAAAATGATTAATTTAATGCAAGTACGTAGGAGTTAAGGTCACTTAATTACCCAGACTTTTGTTTAATCCTTATTTCAGATTTATTGCTGTCACCATTGTGGTGTCATTTCTACAACAGTTAACAGTTTTGGCTGTAATAATGTTTATCAAAAGTTAGTGTAGGCCTACTTGTTTACCAGGGAGACTAAATTGCCAATAAAGTGCCGATGTCTGATGAAAACAAACAAAATCAAGTTAAATATCACTTGTCATACACATACATTTTTTAAAATGTACACCATATTTAACAATCTACACCATGCTGATTTTGATCATGGCTTGTTTTATCAAATTATGCAAAAAGTGTGATCAGGGCGATGTATACTCACATAAATGTATCCATGTTAATGTCAAATTTATGAACCTACAACTTGAACTTTTAGCATACAGATAAGCATATTGACTAGCCCTACATATTGGTTTGCCTGACTTGAGCCTGTAGCATGTGTATAAAGTGTGACAGGTCAACCCACACACACTGACATAAATAAGCATATGTAATATACTGTAAAACAATACAGAAAACTTCCGCTGCATCTGCAAGCATTTGCAGGCACAGAAGTCTCATGAGGACATCTGGGCTTCATCAGGTTTCAGGTGCAGGTACATAAATGGACCACAGGCCTTAACTGACTCAGATGGGGGAGTCCCGATCGCTGCATGGCCCGAGAATGGTGCTTCAGAGGGGAGCGATAGTGTAACAGCCCCCTCCACCACCATCGGCACCATCAGTAAGTTATCACTGAACTAAAAAAGCACCCACTCATTTTTGGAAAGATAGACTGGTTCCCAACACCTACAACCCCTGTGAAAGATGCGGGCTTCCCCTATGTGCCAAAGACGGAGGGATACTTTTCAAGTGTGCATCTTTACAGAGAGTGAGTGAAGAAGAAAAAAAATCATTTTCCATGAAAGCCACTGCTTACATAGCTGTGACTTCCTCTGCTTTCCTCTGTAAACAAACCATCTCAGGGCCATAATGACTCAGCCACACAAAAGCGTCCTAGATTAAAACACCATGACAGACAACCTGCTTGAATACATTGAGGCTTCAAGTCGCCATCTTTACCCATGTCCACAGCCTGTCTGTTAACATTAAACTCTGTTGTTGTTTCATTATGTACCCTGCAATATTGGAAAAATATGTATTTTGGTCACTTTCAGTAAAAATGTGTTTATTTTTGACTAACAATTTAAACTCTTATATAAATATTATGTATTTTCAGAAAGTTTAGTTATTCTGCATTTAGATAGGCCCTGGTGATATTATGAACTTATTTATTTGGCCTTTAGGAGAAGAGTGGACTGGGACTGTTATTTTGAATGTATTGAAGTCTGTAAACAGTCATAGAAGGAAATTTTATAGGAAATAAATATTTGTGGTCCATTAGCAGGGTCTATTTTGAGAAACTTTCATGACTATCAGAGAATCAGTGGCATAGTGACTATGAGTGACAAGAGACAGCAGGTAGATGATAAAATGTAGAGGACCAAGGACAGAACCCTGAGGTACACTCTGAAAAAGGAGAGTACAGGGAAATTTTAGTCTTCTGATCTCTCACTGATAAATAATTAGAAATAGATTAATTTGGTCATCATCATGTTGTCCAAACCTGTATAACTTGCTTTCTTCTGTGGGACACAAAAGAAGAAAAATGCCTCACACGACACGATAACAACACAACTATTTTAAATATGCACTATATTGTCATTCATGTAACATGAAAGTCTGTAACATGACGAATGAACAAATACTCGAGAGGTAAAGTAGTTATTTTCTTGATTGTTCCTTAGAAAATATATTTGGTTACATTACAATAATTTCCTCATTCAGAATATGATACAAAACTGTGTAGGTCGTTTTGAGGGAATTTTGCTGTAGAAAATATAACATTTAACGGCACTCAAATGAACAAAATGCCATTTAATAAAGATTAAAGAATAAAGATGTGCAAATTGGAGCAGTAGGCCTAGTACAAGATTTCCAGCAAATACATTTCAGTCTTGATCACATAAAGTTAAAGAAGACTTTGGGAATACCACACAAATTAAATAGACTACTTTTATGTTGCTTTAGTAACCACATTTGGGAGATATCAGTCTAAAAATTTACACGTTATTTGGAGTGAGTAAATTAATTGTTCTCGTCCTTGCTCTAACATTATCATAAAGGAACATCTGGTGTGATTGGTTTGTTTTATCACTGACACCGACCATCATTTTGATGACTGATAACATTTGTTTCTGAAAGTGCTGCATTGACACTGTAATTCATGTGTGGGCAGAGAGCCGTTTTAATCTCTGTCATTTCCAAAACCGGCTCAAATGTAATGCTTTTAATACAATCATATTGTGAAAAACTTTGGTCTTTTCTGATGTCTATAACTATCAATGGCATGCAATTTACAGAAAATATGTCTGTTTCAGATTCAGATGGACTCCTGGTATCATTCAGTGGCAGTGATCTTATTCATACTGAAGCATAAAATTTTGCTTTTTTATGATTTTTGCTTTATCGGATTAGTAGTAGGAGGATAGGGTATTCACTGACCTTTGTTTTCACAGGAAAACAAAAACTTCAGGACACAGAGAAACAACTTATGCTTGAAGAGATACAATAAATTATATCATAAAGTAAAGCATTTAAAACCTGATTACTGAGGGGGCCGCATGAGGTGGAATTTAGGCCAAGCCAGAGCATCGGCAAGCCATGCCCTGTGACTGTTTAACTGATACAAGATATTTTTTTAAGGAAAAAAATAAGTTATTCTTGACCACGTCTGACCTTCTATTTGAATTGAGAGCTATGAATTGGACCCTAGAAAAATCGTGTCCATGAGCAAATGCTTGCATGGTAGCATTTGATAATATGTAAAGTCATCTCAACGGCTCCGATCACAAGTGGGCAGTCAAGACACATCGTTTTCTTAATCACACATCATTGTTTAACTAAAATCAAAAGTTGTCTTTTTATTTTTGAAAATTTTATTTAGCTTTTTTTCAAACATAATAACAACGAAAAACAGACAAAACACAAAGGAGAAATAATAAAAAATAAAAATACATAAGATACATAAAAAATAAAAAACAAGGAGACAATATAAATATCGCAAGTGTAATATATTTAACAAATAAAATATGACATTTTAAAAATCAGCATTTATCAAATCAAATCATCTGGTACTGTTTTTATATCATTCAAAAAGGGGTCCCAGATTTTATAAAATAATTCACTCCTGCCCCTCATAGAATATGTAATCTTTTCTAATGGTACACAGTTGCACACCTCCGACAACCACAATCCAATCGGCACCTCAATGTCTGCTTTCCTTTTCAAAGCAATACATTTATTAGCTATTATTAACAACATTTCAGTCAGCTTAATTGCCTGACTATGTCGGAGGTTAGAGTTGGTAAAATTACCTAGTAAACACACCTCTGGGTCCACTGGAAAATTACTTCCATGAATTTGTGACATAATGTTACATACTTGCACCCAAAACTCCATCACTTTCGGACACAACCAGGTAGAATCTAAAAATATTACTTCTTCTGTACCATATCTGAAGCAAAGGGGTGAGATACTATTATTAAATGTATGCAATCTAGATGGAGTTTAATAAAGTTGGTGTAAAAAATTTAACTGAATTAATCTATATCTGGAATTCAAGGTTGAAGTGACCCCATCTTTACATAATTGACCCCATAGGTCCCCATCTATTCTTGTCCTAGGGAAAAGGGGTATCGGCAAACATCTGGGCCAAATACCTGGATTAATCTGCCCAATAATACAATTTAAAATTGGGAAGCCTCAGTCCTCCTTGGCTGTAATCTAAAGCCAATTTATCAAGGCTGACCCTCAGCGTTTTACGGTGCCAAATAAATGATCTATTCAATCTATTAAGAGTAGAGAAAAAAGATTTAGAGATGGAAATCGGAAGAGATTGAAATATGTATAAAAATGTGGGCAAAATATTCATTTTAACTGCATTTATTCTACCAAGTATTGAGGGGGGTAGATCCATCCAATTAGTTAAATCGCTACCCACTTTTTCTAAGAGATGGGCCAAATTAAGCTTATAGAGATTCTTGAAATTACCATCTTCGTGTATACCCAAATATTTAATACCACTGGGTGAGCACTTAAAAGAAAAAAACATCCAATGCAGTACAGTCAAACCCTGACAATGGTAAAATTTCACTTTTGTCAATATTAACGTTATACCCAGAGAAAGTGCTATATAATTGTAACATATTCTAAAAACTGAACAAAGACTATTTGGGATTAGTAAGAAATAAAAGAATATCATCAGCAAACAATGATATTTTATGAGTTTTGGGGCCAATTTCAAAGCCTTTTATATTAGGATTGGATCTGATGGCCTCAGCTAGAGGTTCGATAGCAAGGGCAAACAGAGCTGGGCTTAGGGGGCATCCTTGTCTACATCCTCTGTACAAAGGGAATGAAGCAGAAACAATTCCGTTTGTAACAATTTTTGCCTTAGGGGATTTATAAAGTGATTGAATTAGGTCAATATATGCTGCTCCAAAGCCAAATTTTTTCAATACCTCAAATAGGTATGGCCATTCGACCCGATCGAAAGCCTTTTCAGCATCGAGAGAAACAGTCACTCTGGGTATATGTTTTTCTTTAGCTATGGATACCATTAAAAAATCTCCTCAGATTGTTTGAAGACAGTCTCTCTCTATTACAAACCAGTCTGATCTGGGTTATTCAGCAATGGAATACGAGTTTCTAATCTCTTGGCTATCATTTTGGTAACTAATTTATAATCCACATTAAGGGGTAAGGAGTGTACCTGTCTGAGAAGTATATAGCTCAGTATAGCACTGCTTGAATGCATCACTAATCTCTGTAGGATTGTATGTTTCTTCATTACCTATATTTATAGCATTTATCGTTCGATTTTGTTCGTCCCGTTTTAATTGCCAGGACAAAACTTTATGCGCTTTCTCGCCAAGTTCATAATAAATCTGTTCAGAACTAATTATACCCCTCTCTGCCTGGTAAGTATTCAATTTATTATAATCCAAGTTTTTATCATGTATTTCCTTGTAAACATCCTTAGACTGAGCCCTGTGTTATATTTTTTCCAGTGTTGAGATTTCAGATTCTAGCTTATTTAATTCAGAATTTTTTTTTTTTCTTAACCTATTAGTATATGAAATACATTGGCCCCTAAGATAAGCCTTTATAGTGTCCCATAATATAAAACTGTTAGTACAAGGTTTATTAGTAGAAGTAAAAATATCAATTTGTTCTCTTATAAATTTGCGGGAAATTCAGATTGTTTAAGAAGGATGGTATTTAGTCTCCACCTGTAAGTCCCTCTTGTATTTTCTCCGGGATGGACAATGACATTACCAAGGGAGAATGGTCACTCAATAAATGAGGGAGATATTCAATATCAAACACACGATACAGAAATTGGGTGGATAACAAATAATAATCTATAGAAGTATGCGTGTCATGAGGATGTGAATAAAAAGAGTACCCTCTATCTTGTGGATGTCTCTGCCTCCAAACATCAGTAAGGTTGAAATCTTTCATAAAAGCAGTGGTGGATTTAGCAGCTTTAGAAAGAGTCACTGGTTTAGTTGAAGATCTATCAAGTATGTTGTCTAGACAAAAATTAAAGTCTCCACCAACCAACAGTGAGCCTGATGATTGAGCAATTTGGAGGAAAATATTTTGCATAAACAAATGATCATCAATATTTGGAGCATATACTGTATATTCAGCATCTGTTCAGAATACATATGCCCTTGTATCATTACATAGCATCCTGAAGGATCGAGTACCGACTTTGTAACTGTGAAAGGGATATTTTTATTTATCAGGATAGCGGTTCCCCTTGACTTATTATTAAACGAGGATGCAAACACCTGACCCACCCATTCCCTTTTACATTTTTTATGCTCAGTCTGTTAAATGCATTTCCTGCAAGAAAATTATTTCTGCCCCCAGCTTTTTGAGGTACATATAGACTTTTTTCTTTTAATGGGGCTATGCAGACCCTTTATATTAAATGTCACAAATTTCAAAGGTTTTATCATGTATAATCTATGATATTCAATTTATCACATAGCAAATTAACACCAACCAGATCAATCCAATATCTCCACAGATTTGATGTTTGTTAAGATGTATCTCTCAGAAAAACAGATAATCAAAAGAAGAGAAAACACATATAAACACAAATATCCTAACATAGCTGCTGAACCAGAACTATACAGCAGCGAAAGCAAAAATATTCTGTCGAGACTCAGACACGCCTATCTGCATCTCTGTCATATTCCGAAAGGACAGAACCATACTCCACCGTCCTCCACAGGAATTCGAATGCGGGCGGGATAACTAAGTTGACATTTGATGTTCTTCTCCTTTAATGCCTTGAGCGCAGGAATCATTTCTCTTCTACAGCTCATCACCTCCGACGAAAAATCTGGAAAAAAAACTGACTCTCTTCCCTTCAAAGGAAATTTGGGCTTTATCTTTGGCGATTTGTAGGATGCTTTCACGGTTCTGGAACCTCAAAAATTGAATTAGGATGGGTCGTGTGGCCCTCCCCGGGATCCGCATTGCTGGGACTCTGTGGGTGCCTCGATGACAAGCAAGCGCTGAAGTTCTCTTCGCCCAGAATGCTCGGTATCCATGTCTTGAAGAATTCGACCGGGTCTCGACCTTCAAATCCTTCGTTCAATCCGATCAAGTGGATGTTACTTCGCCTGTTGTAATTTTCTATATATTCCAGTTTGTTTTTTAGAACCTCATTGTCTTTTTTAAGGAGATTGAGGCTCTGCTCGTTTCCTGAGATAGCATCTTCCACATCGCTGATTCTTTGCTCTGCTGTAACAATTCGGCCTTGCATAGACGAAAGGGCATCAATTGAGCCCTGGATAGAATTACTTAAAGGTCCCATATTGTCAAAACTGAAATTTCCTGGCTTTTTTCATGATAACTGAGGTCTAGGTACTATGTAACTACCATATAAGTTTCAAAACAGTCAGTCCACAGTAAAATTCACACAGCCTGCTTAAAATAGCTATGACTTTTCACGAACCGTTGTGACTTCCGTAAAAAGTTGACGTCAGAACTACACAGTCACCCCCTTCAGTCACCACCCTGAGCACCGCCCACCGTCCCACTCTCCTTTTGCCAAACCCCCAGACAACATTGTGGAAACATGTCGAAAAGGTTAACTTTAACCTCGAAACCAGATCGGCCGACCTGCAACGTTACACTCTCACTCAAAGGATGGACGATCTGACAGGATTGTTACTATGAGGTGGATCACATCTAACATGTATAGTAAAGACAAACTCACCGTGTCTAGTCATGATGAAGATGTATATATTTTTCAATTTCAGCAGGCAACTATTTTTATAGCTACATTATTGTTCCAGCCACAATGAATCACAACAATGTATATACAATTACAAATGATTATATATAAATCGTCAGTTTGTTGTTTTACACACATGCACACAGACATTATTTCATACACGACATAATCGTGAGATGCAAGAAACATAGACATATGGCAAGAAATCTGTAGATGCGCCCATAACAACAAAAGACAATACTTTATTGAACCTTTTCTGATAAGAAGTGTGCGCTGCAAACGCAAGCATTTTTGACGATCGTTTCTGTCCAGTCTGCTTGTTTTATCGTGTTTAACCACAGCTGTCGGTTTTTTTGTCTGGCAGTGGCAGCAGGTATGTGATAAAATTTCTAATTTTGAGGCTGTATTATGTCGATTCTGGCACCCAACATCACAACAAGATGATATTTTAAGCTCCTTATGTAGCCGAATCTGCGCTGGTTTGAATGGGCCGCCTCCAGTTTTCCCCTTTGGTTTGCTGCCTCCAGCTAGCGCTGTGACGTCGCTGACCCTAGTTATATGTGGTTGGCCTGGCCGTGCGTCACTCAGAACACAACAGGCCAATCAGAAGAGAGGCTCATGAATATTAATTAGACAGGCAAAAAATCGACCTGTTCTTTGCAGAGCTCCTGAGAAAGGAGCTGTAAAAAATATATTGAGATGGTTTTTGGTACTTATACCGCAAATATATAATCTTAAGGACAACAGGACTTAAAATAAAACTCCAGAAAGGTGTAAAATATGGGACCTTTAAGTCCGAGAGATTTGAGAGATCAGCTCCTGCTTAACACTCCCAATAATCTCGCGAAACTCTTTCATCGCTGCGGCGAGCACCTCCGCAGAACTTTCTCCCTCAGAAAATTCCCTCAGCGCCATTTTGAGGGATGTTTCTCTCAGTAGTTTGGTGGCTTTATTCTCATCTTTCTAGTTTTTTGGTCACGCTCCATTGTTCCATGACTCATCAATACCAGGTAACAATTTACATGTTTGGGGAATGTTTCAGTGATATTTCAAAAAGCTATTTACCGATTTCTGGCGAGCTCTCTTGGTACGTCGTATCTAGAAGCATCACGTGACTCCAAAAGTGTCTTTTAACACTAAAGTAATCTTCTTTATCCAGTTATCTTCCCAAAACTGCGGGATGGGAAACACGTTTCTTCCTTATCTTACGCTGAAGTGGAGAGGCTATGGAAGAAACCTTTTTTTTCATCTTGTGTTCATCTCTTCCATAACGCAAATGATGTGAACATGTGGTATTTGGGGGATACGCAAGAATTGGTCTGTATAGAGCCTCCCACTGAAGAGACGCTGAGGGCTATCTTGTCAGTGGGAGAACATGGACACAGAAGACTCGGACTCTGCCTATAACCCGATGCATCCAGTGCTTAATGTAAGAATAATGGCGGCTCCAAAACAGCCATTAAAAGGCGCTTGTGACCGACATGAAAATACCAACTCAAGTTTTCCGGAACATTCAATGATGTCACTTAAACAGTGATGCCGCAAGTATATAGAGAGCATCATTCACCAAGTTTCGCATTAACCTTAAATAGGGCACAGCTTCAAAACCTGGTAAAAAAAATGGCGTTGGCAGGATGATTTTAGGAAAAATAAGTATAGGTAAAAATATGCAAATATCTGACTAATAAGTAACAGTTTAAATAAAGTGATCCTTGCTTTATTTGACAAAATCACAAATGTTCTGTTGTTATTTTGAGTGTGCAAAAATAAAACTAAACACTTTGTGCTTTCGAATTAGGTCTTACTCTTATCTGTATGACCAAAAATTATCTATTTTATGTTTACAGCTGTTCGATCAGGCAGGCGCCTCGCGTGCTTACACACCACATATTCGCAATTCAACATCACAGTCTGTTCATCAAAATAAATAGTCAACCAAAAAAAAGGTTACACTGGTCAATTTAAATAGTCCGTGGTATAACTGGTCCACTTTGTATGCCAAGCACATTTTTGCTCATGTGGAGATGATATTCCTGTCGATATACGAATGCGCGTGAAGTACAAAGCCTTTACATTATAAATAATAGTTTAATTCAAATACCTCGCGAAAATGGAAACATTAGGATTTGTGCCGAATGAGAGGTAGCCTACACTCTTAAAAATAAAGGTGCTTCAAAAGGTTCTTCAAGCGATGCTATAGAAGAACCATTTTTGGTTCCACAAAGAACCATTCAGTCAAAGAACATCTCTTTCTTACCTTTTTATAATCTGAAGAACCTTCTTTCACTACAAAGAACCCTTTGTGAAACAGAAAGGTTCTTCAGATGTTAAAGGTTCTTTATGGAACCATTTGGGCAAAACGTTTTGCTTTGTTTTGGTTTATATATTTTTATTTCATTCTTGTTCTGTTCTGAATACTGTTACATTTATATGAGTTGTTTTGGAGTGAGCTATACTATTGTATTATAAAACTATGTTTATAGTTTTTATAATGTTTATACATTATAATAGTTCACTTTATTTGGTATTATTTCTGGTATTATTACACTCTCTCCAAATGTTCTGCTGCACACAAAATCAATGAGAGCGAGTTTGAAGAAAGCTGACTGATCACGGTCAAAACTATGTTGAGAACCAATGCATAACCTCCAAATATGTGCTCGCTTTCATATGCACGCACGCACTGTCACTATCTAATGGTGGATCCTTAAAAACAATTACTGGAACGAAAAATCCAAAATCTGACATTTTCCAGAACAGGATCCGGCAGGATCCGGCTCAAATTAAGCACTGGTTGCATACCACATCATAATTAAACTGCAGAGCATACGAGGCTACAGGTCAGGCTGGTGAAGAACTGAGTTCCTAGCGCACTATGGCGGTGTTACAAGCCTACCAGGCTGACCTGCTAAAGGAACAGGATGAAGGACAGGGTCTTTCCCCTGACACGGTGGCCGAGTTGCGTCATACCACTGGTTTAGGTCTGTGGGCTACCAAGCAAACAGCTGCCGCTATTGGCCGTTCAATGGCTCAATGGTGGCTATGGAAAGACATCTGTGCTTTAATCTTGCTGACATTGGGCAGAAAGAAAGTAATTTCTTACTCAATGCACCAGTATTGCCCTCTGAGCTTGTTGGAACCTCTGTTGAGACAGTGGTTGAGAAGTTTAGAGAGGCGAAGACGCGACTGGTGGCTTTTAAAAAATGTATACCTCACCATTCCAGATCCACGCCTCAAACCTCCAATGGTCCAGGCCTATCTCGATCCAATGATCATAAACAGGCCCAGAGGGAAAGCGTCGCCACTCGAGCCCCTGCTGCAGAGAGGAGTAAAGGGGCTTTCGCACCACAAAGTTCTAGGAACTCAGTTCTAGGAACAAAGCCAGCATGGCGGTTCCTAGACAACCAACTCTGAAGCAGCTGACAGTGGCGTCTTTATTCGCAGCATTGACAAACGTCAACAAACAGTGAATGGAGTATGTCGTGATCGGAGCTGTTTTTGTTGTGTAATGGGTTGCATGATAATGGAGATTAAATTTACTCAATTGAAAGAGCATGAAAATCTGACTAAATCTCCTCCTATGACAATTTGCAGTGTTACATATCGTCGAGGCTGAGAAAAGAACACAATGCTGCAGACAACAGGTAGCTAAATGCCGTTATCACTGTTTTCCATGTTCATGGAGTAAATATTTTTACATGGCTTTTTAAAAATGCCAGGTAGCCAGTGTTTCGTATGATTTTGGCCAACCAGTGTACACTTACGTCACTGGTAGTTCTGTTTTACACCCTACTCTGAAGTAGGAGCGAATTTAGTTCGCCCCAAACTGATTTCCTAGAACCAAATACATTCCTAGTTCCTGTGGTGCGAACACACCAAAAAGCAGGTACTTCTGCCAATAGTTCTAGGAACTGTGAAAAGGTTTCTCAGGTGCGTAATCCCCTTAAGTCCTAGAAGAGGCGAGATGCCTGGCAGGCTAGGAAAGATCTGAGGGAGGTGATTTAGAGCAAAAACTCTGAAGAGAATTAACATCTTCCTTCCTCCCCCCTCTCCCTCCCCCCCTCCATATAATATCGGACATATTGTCACATACAAAATTATATTGCCATGCATGATACTTGTATAGTGCTATATTATTATCACATGCACATATCCTTCACACATATGTAAGTTTATCACATATATAAAACACCCATAGTTAAATTGGCAAACGTACATCTATATGTATTTGATGAATTCATTATATGAATTTGTATATGAATAGAATATAATCATTGCAGTTAATAGTGTTCACCATCTGTTTGATTACTTGTAATTTGTAACTAACTGCATGATTCTTACTGTACATTTCTGCTGTAGTCACCACTAATAACCGACTCCTAAATATATTGTAGAAACGTAATATTTTCTGAAAAGCTGCTTTGCAACGATTGGTATTGTGAAAAGCGCTATACAAATAAACTTGAATGAATTGAAGTGACGCGACCATGTATGTTCACAATACATACTTGGTTTATATACGCAAGTATATTAATATATACACACACTGATTAGACACAACATTAAAACCACCTGTCTAATATTGTGTAGGTCCCCTTCATGTTTCCAAACAGCTCTGGACTTCACAAGACCTCTGAACGTGTCCTGTGGTTTCTGGCAGCATGACTTTAGCAGCAGATCCTTTAAGTCCTGCAAGTTGCAAGGTGAGGCCTCCATGGATGAGATGGTCACTTGACCATAAACAATAAAATTACATCCTTGAAGTGTCCATCAAATGTTCCCTTGAAATTGTTCAAGTTTATATGAAAATACACTTTATAAATGCAAATTTAATATATGCACGTGCAGATTTGTATAACTAACACTCTCATGAGAGTGACCTGAAGCCGGTTACTCAGTGTAGTAGGAGCATAGGCGTAATTTGCGGGTGGGATGGGTGGGACATGTCCCCACCACTTTTTGCCAGGGTCGATATTGTCCCTACCACTTTTTGAAAGTAATTGAAAAATATATTGCGGAAGGTATGTATTTATTAAAGGGAAAACAAGATCAACAAATCATTCTTCATAATTAGGGTGATAAAAAAACAACATTTGACTCCTTACGCATGCATAACTCGTGCAGTGCAATAATGACGTGATTTGCAGCTGTAGCACTTTTCGTAATTTCATTAGGCTATAGCATTTTATTAAAAAAATTGAGAGCTTCCTTGTGCTAAGTAGGCCTGCCCTCTACTAAAGATTTTTCTAGTCAACTAGTCGCACGTTACATTAAATTGATTAATATAATAATATATTAACCATACTTCAATATAGTCTATAGGCAGACGTATTAGACTAGAGCTTAAGCTCACGCATAATCACTTTTCCGGTGCTTTGAGGCAATAGCTTTATGAATGTGTCGGGGGGAAAATAAGACATTTTAATTATTTATTAATAAACAAGTGCTTTCTGAGTCGGTGTCGGGTGCAAACATGAGGTTGCCGAATGCCGACACTGACTCGCCATCTCCACGTGGACGTGCCTTTAATAGAAATGCACCTTTTCATACGGACTACAAAATTAAAGAATATTACAAAATCGAGTGCGTGAGTTTTCCTTATATTTATTTTATTATTCATATAAAAATTATAATAACCTGTTTTGGTTATATTTACTATTAATTGCAGAAGGTGCGCTCAGCAAAAATGACGCGAATATTGATGGTTTTCACGCTGAAGTAAAGTAAAAGACCGCTTCTTAAACCAGAGAAGGTGAACATGTTGGTGTTCTTGTGTGGAAAAAAATAAAAATAAAAATAACCTGCAAGCAGCGTCACCGGCAGCAAGTTTAGTTTTACTTTACTTTTTGTTTTGTGTTCATTTTGAAAAGCTTATCTTTGCTGTTTACCTCAGGTTATGCTATGGAGGCTCTCTCTCTTTTTTTTGATTCCTCAGTGTTTGCTAAACGTTCTGTAATTTATTAGTCATTATATAGCCTAATACAGCGTGTAGGCCTATGCCATGCCTCATCTTATTCGTTTTTGTTAATAACGTTTTGTAAGCTAGTTTGTCATTGAATACTGTTTTATTGTTGTTGTGCATTTTAATTAAAAATAATGAATCATCTTTTTTTTTTTGTCTTAAACCGTGAAAGGTGTATAGATGTAAGCTAAACAGACAATTATATTTTATTGTAAAACCTGACAAGATGAAATCGAAAGTGAAAGCATCCGAAGCCCAGCTTATAACATGGCAAAAGAGGAACTCCCCTTCACAAAATTCAAATCACAAATAATACTACTGATGAAAAAGAACGGGTTGAATGTTAACTACTTTCGTTTCCATATAACTATAAACTACGATAAAAGTTCATCAGCATGCATTGATTAATAGCATGTTGTAGCAAAAAAAAAACATGTGCTAGTGCAACCAACTGAGAAAGTCAATTGCAAAAGAGCGACCAGTGGGAAGAATGAGTCTGGAGCCCTGAATTGCCCAGCTCCCTCTGTCAATGATCTAGCACCCCCTCAGCACCTGCGTTCAAAATTCTCTGGCGCCGCCCCTGGTACATCGATGTATTTTTGAAAAGCAAAAATTAAGTTTGTTCAACTCTAAACCCAGTCCCCAAGTAAATTAGGTTATTAAATAAAAAACTAGCAAAACGAGTTGCACGGTGTCCCCACCACTTTTCAAAACAAAGTTACACCACTGGTTTGAGCAAACTACATTTTTTTCAGGCTGAAGAAAATGGATTGGTTTCTAGCTGTGTATATCATGATGCTACACAGCTAACCTGTAGCAAGTTGTATTCTGGGTAATGCCCAGTTCCGACTACACAATTTTAGCCCGATTGCCACGATTTGCTTGACGTAGGGTGTCGTGGGGATTCGTAAACGACAATGGGCATCGGGATGCAAGATTCCATCGTTTCAGCTCGTGTAGTGTGTCATAGTGGACGACAACCGATTCCGCGTCTGCGATGCTTCACGACATTAAGACAGAAAGACTAGCATATTTAATTTTTTTCCCCGTCGTCCACGACAAGTTCTGTCACAATTGACGTTGACCAATAGCAGCACAGAAGCTCTTTCATACACAGGTTTCAAACATGGCAAAACGAAAGAGAGATGATGGTGCTGCTAGGTGGAATTATGAGATGGAGGAAAGGTTTGTGGAGCTGTGGAAACAGTACTCCTGCCTGTATGATGTGTCATCGAGGGACTACCACGACAGGACAAAGAAAGAAAAATGCTGGCAAACTATAGCGGAAGCACTTCAGCAATGTTTACACTCTTGTTTTCGGAAGTCAGTCGCTAGTTCCACCTTCTCGATGGCACCACGCAAACGCGTTAAAGACAGCACGCGATGAATGTCGGGAAGCAACGTGTAATCTCACTTGTTTCTTGTCCAAGCCACGACAAGATTTTAGAAGTCAAAATTGTGTAATCTGACACAGTGACTATCATGACTGACAAAAATATAGTGTAGTCTGAACCGGGCATAAGAAATTGCAAACCAATACAGAATTAATCAGCTGTTAGCAAAGTGAAGTGAGGGGTGTCCAATCCAGCTCCTTGAAGGCCAATGTCCTGCAGATTTTAAACTAAACTCAACTCAAACACTCTCAAAGATCATTGCTGTATCCCAATGTGCCTACTTATACTACACCCTTAAAGTATGTACTCTTTTGGTGAGGAAAAAGTACACACTTTTGAGTGTGTAGTAGAAGAGTAGGCAAGATTTGGGACATACTATCATGTCATACAATTGCGTCTTTAACTGACCGCTCACTATAAACTGGCATGTCAATCATCTTTTTCACAGTTAACATCCTCCATATTTAATTTAATTTAACTTCCTACCGTATTGGAGAGAAAATTAGCCATGGTTCTTTATGCGGAAAACTATTTTCTCTCTTTTTTTTTTTTTGCATAATGATGGATTTAAAAGTTAATAGCCAAACGGATGTTTAGAAACGTTCTATTTGTTGTTGCAGATTAAATATAACCAATAATATAACAATAACAATAACCAATATAACAATAAATAAATATTTTTTACTAGGTTAAATGTTGATTATTAGTAACTAAAACACCTTTATCTAAACCTCTCTACTTAACCATCAGTTGCTCACATCCACCATGTTTGTATTTTTAAACGTTTTTATTTGTGTTTGTAGTTCTGAACCGAATCCTTCATCAAAGCGCAATGGATTGTGGGAAATATTAGACATTAGAGTGTGCACACATCCACACTTCAAAAATCTTCCTGAAATAATAGAGCATCCAGGGACTTTTTCAACTCTTTTCAACATATTATGCTTTGGGACACACTTATTCTAATCTCACATACTATTTAGGGTTGGGTGGCTATGAGCATTAAGTGTTTGTCCAGGGGTAGTTATAGCATGCAAGACCTTGATTAGCTGGTTCTAGTGTTTTTAATTAAAGCTAAACTCTGCAGGACAGTGGCCCTCCAGGAGCAGGATTGCTGCCTTGTCTATTTTTGAGAAATATATGATTTTGGTGTTTCTAAAGGTGCGTTCACGTATATTTACTTACCGTAATTACAATATGCCAACTTGTAAAAAGCATTCACGTCCTCGTAGAACTCGTAATTACAACATGTGAACTGGGAGTTTTCTGAGAGCTACGACTTGTACTACCTGACCACCTCAGATTCATTAGACACTATGTTTAGGCATCGATAGTGCGATAGTTGAGAGTCCGATTCCAAGGGTGTGAACAACTTCAAGCAGAACATCACGTGTTGTCATTTTGAAATTACAGTAATTGCGTGGCGTGAATGCAGCATAAGATTTAGGTGCAAGCAGCATATATTTATTAAAAACAAAACACTCTGTACCTTGGAATAGGAGAAAATCTATAGCAAAGCTAACCAACTAAACAACAGCTAAACAGACCAAGAACTAAACCAAAAATGAGATATGAATACACATGACAATGGGGAAAAAGCAAGTAACAGGTGGGACTAATCAGTAACTAGTGACTAAGGACACTGGGACTAAACACAGGTAGTGAAACAGAATTAAAACAAGCAAAACTAAACAGATAACACATACAGTGGGCATGAGTCTTATCTCCACTAAAGATATGCAAGCAACAGTGACTGCAGTTTGGGGGGGAAAATCAGATCTCCTCACATATAACCTGTATCATCAAATTTTTCCCTGGCCGACATCTAAGCCTAATAGTAGCAATAATATCAAATACTTTTCCTGTGACCACTTAAATACTTTTCCTGTGAGTAGGTGGTGTATGTGGTTCAGTGCATCAGATGGGAAGTGGTCATTGCATTTTTAACTTCTGTGGTTTTGAGATGCATGACGTCACATCATGCTGCAGTAGTGGTGGCAGATTGGCATAGATGCATATGTGTGAGAACCTACTAACTGATTTGGCAGGAGTTAATATATAAGGGCAGTTTTTAAAGATGACATTATCTTACAGATTTGTGGTATATTCCCATGACCCTACAGAGTATAAGGGGTTTGGAGATTTACAAAAACTACTTTTGTTGTGTCACAGAACATAATTTTAAGACATTTTTAGGCAAGAATGTAGTTATTCGGGCTTCAAATATGTGGTTTGTTAATAAAGATTAGAAAATTTGCTTCAATGTTTTCAGAGATGTGAGTTCCAGGGGGCCAGCTTGAGTATTTTGTCCACCAGCTGTTAATATCTCATGTACGTCACAGATGACAGTTCTTGCTGTGAGATGTTACTCCACACTTCCACCAAGGCGCTTGCATGTTCTTCAACATGTTTGGGTGGAAACGTGGATACGTGTTTTGCCACAATAAGAACAATCAGCTGTCCTTCTGTATCCCCGGTAACCTGGTCATAGGCTCGGATATTACCGGACACTGCAGTTTATTGCACTGGCCACATCTGCAGTCCAGGTTAGGAACCCTGGACATCATCTGGTGTTGTCAGATTCAAAAGGTCACTCAGGGTCCAGTTTTGTTTGTGTCTTATAAACTGTCCCCAGGTGCAAAATAATTGTTTATATTAACCCCTTAAAACATTTTGTAGATGAGGGATTTTTAAGCTTCTGTCACCCTTACTGAAACACAAGCTTCCGACATTTGATGGTAACGTTGGTGTGAAGTCCTTATGTGATACTGCTTGTCGTTGGAGTATTTTTTGTTTTTGTGTTCTTCGGCTTGAGTCCCCCCCGTAGGTTCGTCTATCCTTTTACTTTCACTTTTGCAGTGCCGTGCGGATTGGTCGGCTCACTGCCACTCATTTCGGGATGAGCGATTGGTTGATGATGGAGGGGTGCTGATTAACATCCACCTGTGTTATATAAGGGAAATGCCAGTGTACGCGAAAGCCGGCTTTGTGAACTTTGGTTGTGATATTCTTTTTGTGTGTTTGGTTTAGAGTGTGATGTGCTGTGATTGCCATGTAAAATAGCTTGCCTACTTGGCTGACACCGAAACTCCTGATCTGTGACATTTGAGAGCCTTATAAAGCTGTTTCAAAGATGTGTTAAAGCTGGAAGGAGGTAAAGGGGTAGGTAAGTTATGTCACGTGACTTACATGGTGCACATGTAGTTTGATTTTGTTGTTAGACACTAGGTTAGGGATTTGTGCCACTTTCTGTATTTTTTGTTTGGTTGGTTAGTGAAGTTGAGTTACGACGTCTCGGACGTTGAAGACGTTTTCCTTTTCACATTTTTCTTTATTTTAGTTCAGGACTAGACCAAAAAGGGTTAGTTAGATTCTTTTTTGGTTTTGTTACTTTTTTTTTTCTTTTTGGCACAATCCAGGTTCCCTTTAACCTCCCCAGTTCTCCAATATTGTAAAGCTGCCGGTGTGTCTAGGATTCTTTTATAAATTCTTTATTTTCCTATACATATTTATTCTCTTTTTGTTTTGTGTAAACAACTGACACGGTCTTTAATAATAAAGTAAGTTCACTTGATTTAGTCTCTAGTCTTAGTAATTTTCCTTCACACACCAAGTGTTAAACTGGTACTGGTCAAAACTGGTCCAATGTTCCCCTTCTTAGTCCCTAGACGCCTAACAACCAAAGGAGGGTCGTAACAGTTGGGATGGTTGCCCTGCTGGACAGTCCAATGATCATCAAGCTTCAAACAAAGGCATCACAATCTTTGCAAAAATGGCCTGATACGTCAAAGAATCCATATAGTCAAAATTTCCACTTACCACAGCAGCAAAACACCCCCATAACAAGACTGGTCCATCTCCATATTTGACCATATCACTGATCCATAGGCCCCATTTGGTTATTATTCAGTTACCATTTGGTCTCAGAGTTTGGTTTCAGAACGCCAGGTCAATCCAAAATCATATTAGTATATCTGGTCTTTTTTTTTTTTTGGTCAAAAGGGGCATCCCGACACAAAGCCCATGCTTGTTTAGTGTACTTCTAGTCATGCTTTAACCTTTTGAGCGGTACGGTCCCACATGTGGGATTTTTATTTCCGTGCCCCTGGGAGTAAGTTCAGTGATGTCACATAACTGCCATATTCAAACTGTGGTTTCGCACTTTGGCTGCGCTGAGACATGCTCTGCACTTGTCAACTATGCAGTGTTTTTAACCACATAATGTTTATTTTAGGTTCCAGACATTTAAGTACACATAAATTCTAGTAAAACAATACATTTACAGTTCGTAAAATACACACGGATGTTTATGGAAGCAGCAATAACAATACATTCAAATATAATTTGCAGACGTGTTTTATTAATATCAGATACACATAGTGTAAGTAACTATAAAGTTCACTCTATTCTTCTCCCAGTTCACTGACCACGTACATGTATTTCAGGAGAAACTGATTAATTTACGTGCTGTAAATCTGACTAACAGGACTCTGAACTTCGGCGTGAACAAACATGGCGGCGCCCATCTCACATTATGGATCACGATCAAGATCATTTAGGACGGTTTTTAAATGACAAACACTCATTTACACATATTTGTGAATCGGAATATCAGATAGTTGATGATATGGTAAGCAAGTTTATGAATATTTTGAATAAAAAAGGAAAAACTAAAAAGTGATCCATCTGTAATACAGTGCTATTGTGGCCACGGTGTGTCACATGACAAGCATGACGTGTCGCCATGGAAACAATAAGGGGAAATGTTCTAAAATAATGGTCGCCTTAAAAAAAACTCACTCTGGGGGACTGCTAGAATATTTTAAACTCACCAGTGAAAGGGTTAATGACTAACAACATCCTTTGCAGAGCAAAATCCACCAAACTAGGGCTGCACGATTAATCAAAATTAAATAGCGTTAAAGGCGTTAAATAGCGATTAGGCAGAAGCAGCAATTGTCATGCGTATCTTTCAGTGAAACACAGTTCTGTGATCAGCAGTAAATCTCATCCGAAGGCAAGAGGGCCTCTGAAGCTATAAATATGCCTTGCAGAAGAAACCCAGGAAATCCCTGTAGTGGTTGCTGAATAAACAGAAGATTCAAATGCTTTCATTGATTCAGCGTGACTAATAAACACACAACTACGACAATATAAGGTTTATCTGAGTTCGTCTATTATAATTTTCATTATAATAAAGTATATTTATAATGCAGTGCTAATCGACATATCCTTTATCACTGCGTAGAATACTATGAAATAATATGTTGCATGCCTTATTCCAGTGTTGGATCGAGTCCAGTGGCGAGTCTAGTTTTTATCCATTGAGTTGAAGTGGGAGCCGTTTATTAATTGTAGCGGATCAGCTCATGGGGAAATATTAATAATTAATCATAATTAGTTATAATTAATTATAAATATTTAAATCCGCTGTAGATATTTAGCTGACCTCAGGGTCAACTGTCTTGTCAATTCTACGAACGTTAATTTCCTGGTTAAAGGAAAAAACTTTCTTACTGTACAATTCTACAAAAACTTGTAGCATAAATCTGCATGATTAAATTACTCCAGTTATGAGCAAACAATGAACCACATCAAGTGTGATACAAGTAAGGTTGTATTAACTACATAAACACATAAACTAGTGATAACTATCCATAAAACAGAAACGGTTCTAACATAATACACCACACATACACACACACACATGCAGTTGGTATAGGAAAGTGTTAAAGCTTAACTCAGTACAGAGAAGAGACATTAGGAATGAAATTTATGGAACCATTTGCATATTCAGCAGATCTACCCGAGGGAAACATCAGATTCTTAGTTCAAACACACCTTTGTAAAAAGGTGCAAATGATACCTAATGTATCAATTAATAAGACTAAGTTTGAATACTTGCATGTCTCGTCTGTCTGAAAGAAGGTTTGATGCAATCAAACGTAAGGTGGTTGATGAAAAAGAACCAGTTTGCATCAGAGAATCTTGCTGAATGGAAAAGTCAAGGCCGAAGCCAGGCACGTACTTAGGGGGTTGCAGAAGAGTTCTAGCTCATATCCTCATCTTCTCAGAAACTAACAGAACCACCGAACCTGGGCGGGTCCCTGGAGCAGGGCCTTTAAGGTCTCGGAAGAGTCACGCCTCTCAAGGTGGGCTTGTCCAATGAAAAAGACAGAAATTCCAAGCGGGAGGTTGCAATTGCTGGAGGGTTTTACGACCCTTTGTTCGAGGGCATGGTAATTTGCAAAAGTACTTCGCTTGGGGTGTGGATGCACAAACTAATAAAATATTCTTAGAACACTAATATGTTGCATAAGTATAAACATACAATATACACTCTCAATTAGAGCATCCGAATACTAATTCATAGATACTAAACAAGGTAGGTTATATATATGTAGCTGACAGGAGTGAGTGTTTCGATCAAAAGCCTGCATAAAACAGTATACAATCTCAAAGACAAAATACACGATGACAATATATACACAATGACCTGAAGGATCATGTGTGTTCATTCAAAGAAAGGTTTTCCTATTAATTAATTAATTAGCAAAGAAAAGTCCATCCCTTGTGGATTTTCCTTATGGACAAGGCAGTGATTTTCCCCACCTAAATTCCAGGAGGTCGTAAATGTATCTGGTGTCAGGTGTCAGGAGCCCGGGGGGCCTCGGTGGCAGACATCCTAGCACCCAGTTTATTGGTTGAGGGGTCTGTGATTTTTTGTTAATCTAATGAATAATTGATTTGTTAAATCAAATGAAAAATGGTGTGTCTGATTGGTCCAGACGCTACATTAATGTATTTTCATATTAATTTTGTTGTTACTTTTTTTATTTTATTTTATATTACACACGACATGGATTCGTCTGTACTATGAAAAATTTCTGCGTCCAAAATATCCAAGTCAAGTTCATTCCACAATTGCCGTCAGATCCAGTACTACAATATGTTATTCTGTGTAAGAAGCCACATCATCTCAAAGTAAGGATTTATTTCAAACACTCGACTGACGTTATGAAATGAGTTTGGAGTAAAACCATGTTATTAAATGTGGTATTTTCACGTGCTTTCAGATGGAGCAGCATTTACTACACAGAGCCATAGTTTACTGAGAAACTATGGCGTTGTGTGCATTATTAAATCTTTTTCAAACATTGCATTATCAGCCCAATAAATGTTATATTGATTATTTTCAAAAAATAAAATCCTAACATAGGAATTTGCCAGATCCAAATGCTTAAAAGCCTCATCCAACAGATTGGGAGTGGCAACTTCAACTCCATGCCCTGTAAGCAAATTGTAAGGTACCAAGTTTACTTCTCATTTCCTGGAAGAACTGTTGACAGACTCAATGCTCCATGCACTCTCCCATGCACTTGGATAGCATAGATATAAAAGCCATCGGTCTATAATCCTTCAAATTCATTAGCATGTGCCTTTCCTGGCAGGGGGATGTTGGTACTTTTCTCCCAGTCCTGGAGTACAACATTACAGTCAAGATAGTCAACACCCCCTTCCACTGATGGGCAGTCTGATTCTTTTCCGCAAACTGATTCTTTTGATAAACTGGTTTAAATAACTGATTCACAAGTTTGTTTATGCAATCACACAATGGCATCATGTCGGACAAGTCTGTACCATTCTCAGTTCAGTGTACTCTTGGAGTGACTGGAGCGCTGATTGAACTGGTAAAAACCGCCATCATAGAATCATATACTCCTGGATATTGACTCACTGAGAGTAGTAGTCACTGTCAGGCACATCTGAAAAATAGTTTTGATTGAGTAACTAGTAGATCTGTGTTGACTCAAGCTACAAATTATTTCAGCCCGATTGAGGTAGTCTGATATGGTGAACTTCAATCAGTTCACTAAAAAGAAGTGGTTCAAAAGAATGATTTGTTTGTGAACCAGACATCACTACCCCCTCAGTACTTTGTCAGGCCCCAGTGTTGAACTTGAAATAAATGAATAAATTGAAGATGAGAAGAAATGCTGTGATGCTGTGTAGGAGTCCAGAGTTTGTCTTATTAAATCAGCATAAAATGAATTGCTTTGAACTGTACTCACAATATTTTCACTTTTGTCATCTCACGCACTTTATCCACTTTTTTCTGAACTCTGCTCTGTTTTAAATTATAGGTGGCACTTCTGGAACTTTTAGGGAACTCAAAATGACAAATAATTTCAAATAATAAATCTGCACTACAGATAATCCTTATTTGTCAGTTCGACTGATTGAGCTATCCATGTTTAGTCATGCTCTATTATTATAATAGCTGTGTTTTGTTCCTCCTGCTTATTTTCTTTTTCTTTGTATTTTGCTGTTTTACTATGAAATGGACAACAGACAGGTGTGCACAATCTGCACAGGTGTGATCTTCCCTTATGTTTTTATCTACAAATCATCACTCTTTCTGTTTTTTTCACACGGCACTTTAAAGAGGACATCAGACGCCCATTTTCCACAAGTTGGTATGATTCTTTAGGGTCTTCATGAAATGTCTGCAACATACTTTGGTTAAAATTCCTCAATGGTCATGTAAAACACCTTTTTGCCTTATCAAAAACAGCTGTTTACAGCAACCTGTTTCAGTGCATGTCCCTTTTTATGATAATAAGCTACTGCTCCCCCACCCCGCAGAGAGAGGCCTTGTTGAGGGGGGGATGTGCCTAGCCTCGCCTGAAATGTAGGCGAGAGAGTAGGCGGTTGCAGTGAAGGTAGGAGTGAAATAAGCGAAGTCAAGAGTAAGATGGACTGGTCTGACCTCTCAAAGTGGCACAGATACCAACAAGATCAAAGGCGAATATCGCGTTATTCTCACTCATGCGCTGTGTTGCTAATTAACATGATATAATTTCAGTTCTATTGCTTTTATATGAAAATAAATATGATGAACCAGACACTCAAAGTGCTTGCTATTTAATTCCATACGACAGGCATATTTATCATCCAGTTTTACTTTAATACAAACATGTATTTTAGATTTTTATAGAAATATGACAACAATCACGCCCTGTCATAGTGTTTGGGAATATTCATGCATGATTGAAATACATAAATCACATGAAATCAGATAAAAAATATATATATTTTAGAAGAGAACACAACATCACGGTTGTCTGAACCAATGAGCATTAAGCTGTGTCATCATCCAGTCGTTTCCCATCATGCTTTTGATCAGAGCAGTCGGTGGAGAGCAACTTCGCTCGACTGCACAATCCGACACAGCCGCCTCTCTGTCGCAAGAGTTTTTTGGCACACGTCAGCATGACATCAAAACAAGTCGGACGTAACTCAGACACTTTTCTAACTGGCATGCATCTCGCGGTGATCACTGGTGATCAGTTCTGCGCAGATTTTGCTAATCTCAAACAAGCCTATTATCTTACTACAGGGAGATGTGAGGGTCTGTACTTACTAGGAGAAAGCTTAATGGCTAACTTAGATCACGTGTGCCTTAATGACCAATAACATTACAGCCTTGACGTCATTGAATTTCAGTCAGAGTTGTATCAAAGACTATAGAATACCCAAGATGTGTCACTCATATAGTTTTGAATGGGGGAAAATGCAACGCTCAATATGGCCACTCAATCGGTAAAGTCAGCGCGTCACTGCAGCTGCCGTTAGAAGTCCCGTTTGCTATAGAAACAGTCAGCATTCTGAGACATACGCTTAGGACTGCGCATGCGCACTGGCTCATCTAGCCTGAAAAATAAGCTTTTTATGACGCTATTTGAGCAAAAAAAACAACATTTATGACACAGTTGTTGTCAGATTTCTTTGGTGATTTCAAATATGAAATTTAATTGTAAGCTTAGTGAACAGTTTAATTTGATGTTTCCTCATTCAAAGAGATAGGAGCTGCACTTGCATACCCGAGAGGCAGGAGTTTCAAACATGGCCACCGAGTGACATGACTTGTCTTAAAGAGACTTTGGTTGTACAACACTCAATCACCATTTACGGATACCATAGGAATGAATGGAAGTGCCGTAAGCTGAATCCCACCTGTCTCAAAAAGTCAGTGACTTCTCTTATAAAACAGCATTTTTCATGGTAAACTCTAAAAATAGTTAAATCGAAAGTGTTGTTTAGTGTAAAACATGTGGAAGTTAGCGATAGGCTGTCGATTCATTAAATGATAAACCGTTTCCTCTAAAAAGCGTTTATTCAGCGTAGTGAAGCCTCTCCTCCATTGACAACAATGTTTTTTTAAAACGGCCTCTGGTCTCCTTTCCCAAGGACTGCCAAAGAGGAAGCGTTAGCATTAGCCATTACGATTTTTTGGCTAAAGGTTGCAGACTTGCCTTCAAGTGGCTTTGACCCCTCTCTTCCATTTGTGTGTGTGTGTGTGTGTGAGCTTCGTGTCAGCGTAACTACATCATCACTGCATCTGCAGACTCGCGAGAGTGTTCACACTGGAAACGTTTGTACAGCGTCACAGCAGCGGCTCCAAAGTACAATTTCTAAACATAAAGATATTACAATTTGTTTTTAGAAGTTGGTCAGTTATAAACTTGAAAGTTTTAAAGTCTTGAAAGTTTGCACGAGCACTGCAGCAAAAATAGACTCTGCGGAAAATGTGACCCATGCTGGCAAAATGAGTTGGAATGCACACAGGCTAATTTTGAGCTACAGGCAAAAATGTCAATTTTACTGTAATTTGAGGTTTTCACAAAAATTTGTTCATTAAGCCCTCGTCTAGTGATCCCAATGCTCCAAATAGAAATTAAACATCTAAAATGATCTTTAATTGTATGTTTTTTGAGAGGAGTACCTTTTCTCTGCTTGCTTCTGGTGCTGACTGTCATCCATAGCGCTCACATAAAAGGCGCTTCTGCAGGGGCGCAGATGGAATTTTTTAACTGGGGGGACCAAGCTATCAGCAGTAGGAATATAACAATTTACTCCACTCACGATTCAAATCGATTCACGATTTCACGATTCGATTCTATTCACAATTTGTTTTAACAAAATGAGATTTAAGACAAATTATAAATTAAATGTGTCCTTTTATTATTGCTTGGACAAAATACTGTATGTTTCTTTGTGAAATTTAAATATAACACTATAATAATATACTATTATAGCACTTGTAAATGATTGCTCTTTTGTTGGTTTTGATTGCTTCTATTGTCCTCATTTGTTAGTCGCTTTGGATAAAAGCGTCTGCTAAATAAAAACATTTAAATATAATGTAAATGTAAATAACAAAACTAAATTGAAATTTTAAAACAAGCCCCAAATCAAATAAATAAGTAACACAAATAAAATAAATCTCTTCCTATAAACAAATTAAGGCTTTTATCTGTGCTCTTTCCATGTAAAATTAGAAGCAACCACTGCATTTTAATCACAGTCCAAACAAAGATGCTGCATACATGCAACATGAGCAGTTTTTTATCTAAATTAGATTGTATAATTTCGAAATTTGAAGCAAAAACAGAATGGTTTGACTTCAGTTATGTGAAACTATGCATAAAAAATATCTGCATGAAACAGAAACAGCTGACGAGCTGAACGAGACGCAGATTCACTCTCTGCCAGCAGGTGGCGCTTCTGGAACAGCAGATACACCGTTTCCTTGGTTACCGCTGTAAACAAAGCAGCGCTGCACTTATGAACTTTAATATGCACTATACAGAGGCAAGATGAAAAGAAAAAAATACCATCGAAAGACAGTAAGTTCCCCTCAGACATACATTCATATAAACTCCTAGCCCTAATTGAATCGCGATTTGGTTAGCATCTCAACCGATTTGAATCGTCACATATTTAAATTGATTTGCACGGCTCGACGGTTTTAAGCGTTAATACTAGCAGCAGCCAATTTGTCAGTCCAAGAAATCACCAGCTCTGTCATAGAAGATAGTATACGATCACTATGGTTACCGTACCGGCAAAATTGAGGCAGCTACTGCTCTCATAGGACCCTGGCGTTAGGAGTACTAGACATACAAACAAAGACGGACATTATCAAACGAAGGGGCTGCATGCTTCGGAGGTCGCATTTGCAGGCTGCATACGTCATCAAGCCTGGTTTATTTCAGTTAACCGAGCATTACATTCGCGAGTCATAAGCATATTACAACAATTTACGCTTAACTAAGAATAATGGTCAAATTTATAACTGTTAATATTTCTAAAATAATCTTTATGATGTATGCAGCCTAAAAATGCGACCTCCTGAAGATGCAGCCTTCCGTTTGAGAAACGGCCAGAGAACGTAAACGTCGGCTGCAGCACCATGGTCATGTGTGTTTACTGACAACAGAACAGCGTGTAGTGAGAACGCACAAAGTAATGGTGACCGGTAGATTATTATTGTGCGTAAGCCTGCGTCTGCCCCCACCCGATCCTGAAGCAGTGGCGGCAATAATTAAAGGTGCACTAAGCGATTTTTGCCAAACAATGTTGATATTTGAAAGCACCAAAACAAACACGCCCATACCCCAACAGGACCTCGCCCCTATTTTGAAATCTCTGCCCCACACGTACGTATGCAACCATGGCAACGACGACTGCGGAAACAAGTGAAGATGACACACAAGCATTCAAACAAAAGCCAACATGGATAAGTTGTGTGAAACAAAGCAAAGTCAACGTTACTCACCTATCAAAAAAAAACAGCACAACCTTGGCGTCCGATTCAAGCCCTTCCCGCTCCTTAAGTTTCTCTTCACTGCTGGAAAGCTGCTCCGATATTTACGCGGGTCCTGCCTCTTGCCTGATCGTAACCATTCTTTTTAATGTTTTGTTTCTCTAATATGTTCCTCTTTTTTATCTGCCATCTCTCTCTATCTATAGTCGATCTGCTCATATCCGTCCTGTGCACTCAAATTGAGCGCTCTCTTCTCTCTAACAGTACAAAACACGCCCCTCTTACTGCTGATTGGCTAAAAGTGTGTTTTGAGCAGAGCCATTGAGAGAGCCATTGAGAAACGGTTCTGGTTTTGGGACTCAGTCAGACACTGCGGTCAAAAGCGGTTTTCAAAAATCGCTTAGTGCACGTTTAAGGAGCGGTGGGCCGGGCCGCCACTACTTAGGTTAATGTACATAGCGGAAACCCTGATTAATCCTCTATTTACCGATGTCGCCTTTCGCAGAGACAGTGATGGGGAACGGATCGGGTCATGTCCCCCCTTCCCTAATGCCATCTGCGCAACTGCGCATATGCCAACCCTCGATCAATACATAAATATACACAGAATTACAGTATTTAAGTGTTCACGCAAACAAACATAATCTGTCATGTTTTAACTGAATGTTAGGGGCAGGGGCATAGATTACACGTGTACCCCCCACTTTTAATATCACATAAATTCGTCCCCCGCACTTTTTCAGGCAAGTGTGTTCGCATAGAGGTTTTCAAGAGCCGGTGTGAATAAATATAGATTTAAATTCAAAGAGACAGGATAGTCTGTGCATGATCTGATGTTTTATTCTGACCCAGAATAAGGTGAGATGAACATCGCTGAGCGCTAAACACTCCATGCAGTGTATGTTTCATTCATACTCGAAGCCGGAGGGCGCTCTCGCGCAGAAAGTCGTACGAGGAAATTCCTAATATGGACAAAAGCGTCCAGCTATCGCTGTATGAAAACTGTTGTTTTCAGAAAAACAGAAACGTTTTGGAAACATGAAGACATTAAACATACGAATGCGACAATATATTGTTTATTGTTTTTTTTCAAGTCATCTCCAGGTAATAAAGTATGTGAACAATGCAGTGCTAATTGACATAGCACTTATTACAGTATTGAAACTATTCTGCCTTATTATCTGATAAAAAAAGTGTTTGTAGTATAAACAAAGTCATTATATTTGTTTTGTCCCCCCCCCCCCCCCCCCCGGAGCAGTTATCTGATTTCTAAGTCAATTAAAAGCTAGACATGAGAGAAAAGTTACACTACCAGTCAAAAGTTTTTTATTTTTAATGTTTTTTAAGAAGTCTCTTCTGTTCACCAAACCTGAATTTATTTGATCCAAAATACAGCAAAAAAGTAAAATTTTGTAGCGTCTTACCAATCAAACACACAATATATATTTTGTTAGCTATGTTTAACAAATACTCTGTAACACCCCTCATTTAACAAGCCATATGAGGACCTATGGACCATTCCCCCGAAATGCTTCTTAACACCTCAGAAAGACACCAGGTTCCATGGCAACCACGGCTGATAACACTGGTTTTATTGCTCAAAGGAATGCAAGAGAGAGACTCTCACTACATTTTCCCTAGGAAGAGACACACTGCACAGTAGAAATTAACTTTTCTACTAAATAATTCATAGGAAAACCTTCTTGGGTGATGACCACACATATCCTTCCGTTCATTGGGTATTTTTTCCCTTTGATAGTTGAGACTGATTTTTTGTGCTTATGATATACCATTCATTCATGTAAACCTTACATATACCATGTTTTAGTAATCATGAATCCGCCTTGCTGATGATCGAAACAAATGTGTATATTATATGTTGGTACATAGGCAATATATTAGTGTCCCCTGAGAATCTTTAGTAATTTCGATTCAAGTTCCATATGCAAATTACTTACTGCCCTCAGCACAAAGGTCGTAAAACTCCTCCAGCAATTGCCACCTCCCGCTCTGAATTTCCATTTTTCTCATTGGACAAGCCCATCTTGAGAGTCGTGAATCTCTTCTTTCCCCAGACCTAAAGGGCCTCGACATCAGTGACCCATCCAGCTGGTTCGGTTAGATTCTAAGATGAAGACATGAGCTAGAACGTTTCTGCAACCCGCTAAGTTCGTGCCAGGTTTCGGCCTTGACTTTTCCATTCACCATGATTCTCTGACTCAAAACTGGTCCTTTTTCATCAACCAACTTCAGCAAAGATCAACTTGAACCTTTGGACTGCATTAAGTCTTTCTTTCAGACAGACGAGACGTGCAAGTATTCAAACTTAGTCTTATGAATTGATACATTAGGTATCATTTGCACCTTTTTTCAAAGGTGTGTTTGAATTAAGAATCTGACGTTTCCCTCAGGTGTTGATCTGCTGAATATGCAAATGGTTCCGTAACTTCATATTCTTATTTTCTCTCCTTTTTACTGAGTTAAGCTTTAACCCTTTTCTATACCAAATGTATGCGTGTGTGTGTATGTTAGACTATTTTAAGTGTTTATGTAGTTAAAAAAACAAATTTTCTTTTTTACTTTATCACTACGTGACGTTGTTCCTTGTTGCTCCTAACTGGAGTCCGCTAATCTGCAGATTTATGCTACAAGCTCTGGTTAGAGTTTGTAAGGCAGTATGAAAGTTATTTCCCTTAACAGGAATTAACGTTTCCTAGAATAAGTAAATATCTTACAGCAGATCTAAATTGTTTATAATATTATAA
Source organism: Sinocyclocheilus anophthalmus (assembly GCA_018155175.1). Taxonomy (NCBI): domain Eukaryota; kingdom Metazoa; phylum Chordata; class Actinopteri; order Cypriniformes; family Cyprinidae; genus Sinocyclocheilus; species Sinocyclocheilus anophthalmus. The sequence continues at coordinate 438,903 of JADLZN010005996.1, read as the reverse complement.
CTTTTATGATTACTTTCATATTTCCGCCATTAGCTGATTCGGCTACTAGAATATTTTTACAGGCTATTCAAGTAACTGTTTTCTATTTGGATATATTTAACATTTTAATTTATTGTGATTTCAAAGCTAAATGTTTTGCATCATTACTCCAGTCACACTATCCTTCAGAAATCATTCTGATATTCTGATTTGCTGCTCAACATTAATAATAATAATTAAAAAAAAAGGTTTCTTGAGCAGCAAATCAGAATGTTATGATTTCTGAAGGATCATGTGACACTGAAGGACTGGAGTAGTGATGCTGAAAATTCATCTTTGATCACAGCAATCATTTTAAAATTTATTCAAATAGAAAGGCAAATAGTAAAAATATTTCACAACATTACTGGTTTTACTGTATTTCTGATCAAATAAACGCAGCCTTGGTGAGAATAAGAGACTTCTTTTAAAAACATTTTAAAAAATCTTACTGTTCAAAAACTTTTTGACTGGTATGTTAGCCTATAGTATGAAGTAAATGTTATATTGTAATTAGGCTGCACGATAAATCGCATGCGATATTTAATGCGCATCTCATCAGTAAAGTTGGTTCTGTAATCAGCGGTAAATCTCCCTCACCTGCGGGCTTTCACATTGAGCAACATTAACTACACAGAGCCGTTGTTCACAGACGAGCTGCGCAAACCACGTTCATATTCGCGCAATTTTTTGCGCAGCTTGTCAGTGAACAACGGCTGTGTGTAGTTAATGCTGCTTCATGTGAAAGCACGCAGGTGATGGAGATTTACCGCTGATTAAAGAACCAGCTTTACTGACAAGATGCGCATTAAATAAATCGCATGCGATTTATCGTGCAGCCCTATTGTACAGTATCATGTTATAGTTATATATACAATATCGCACAGAAGTGATTATACCTTTTCATGTGAGAACACTGAAGAAATGACACTTTGCTACAATGTAAAGTATTGAGTGTACAGCTTGCATAACAGTGTAAATTTGCTGTCCCCTCAAAATATCTCAACACACAGCCTTTAATGTCTAAACCGCTGGCCACTAAAGTGAGTACACCCCTAAGTGAAAAGTTTCAAATTGGGCCCAAAGTGTCAATATTGTGTGCGCTTACCATTATTTTCCAGCACTGCCTTAAACCCTCTTGGGCATGGAGTTCACCAGAGCTTCACAGGTTGCCACTTGAGTCCTCTTCCACTCCTCTATGACGACATCATGGAGCTGGTGGATGTTAAAGACCTTGAGATGCTCAATTAGGGTTTAGGTCTGGAGACATGCTTGGCCAATCCATCACCTTTACCCTCAGCTTCTTTAGCAAGGCAGTGGTCGTCTTGGAGTTGTGTTTGGGGTCGTTATCATGTTGGATTACTGCCCTGCGTCCCAGTCTCTGAAGGGAGGGGATCATGTTCTGCTTCATTATGTCACAGTACATGTTGGCATTCACTCATGCAGCCCCAGACCATGCCACTCCCACCACCATGCTTGACTGTAGGCAAGACACACTTGTCTTTGTACTCCTCACCTGGTTGCCGCCACACACGCTTGACACCATCTGAAGCAAATAAGTTTATCTTGGTCTCATCAGACCACAGACATGGTTTCCATTAATCCCATGTCCTTAGTCTTCTGTCTTCAACCCCCCCCCCCCACCCAAACTGTTTGCGTGCTTTCTTGTGCGTCATCTTTAGAAGAGGCTTCCTTCTGGGATGACAGCCATCCAGACCAATTTGATGCAGTGTGCGGCGTATGTCTGAGCACTGACAGGCTGACCCCCCCTACCCCTTCAACCTCTGCAGCAATGCTGGCAGCACTCATATGTCTATTTCCCAAACACAACCTCTGGATATGACGCTGAGCACGTGCACTCAACTTCTGTATGGTCTTGGCCACCGTGATGCAGCTCAGTTTCAGTGTCTTGGCAATCTTCTTATAGCCTACACCATCTTTATATAGAGCAACAATTCTTCTTTTCAGACCCTCAGAGAGTTCTTTGCCATAAGGTGCCATGTTGAACTTCCAGTGACCAGTATGAGCGAGTGAGAGCGATAACACCAAATTTATCACCATGCACACGCTAAAACCTTGTAACACTGAATCCACAATGACACCGGGGAGAGAAAATGGCTATTTGGGCCCAATTTGGACATTTTCACTTGGGGTGTACTCACTTTTGTTGCCAGTGGTTTAGATATTAATGGCTGTGTGTTGAGCTATTTTGAAGGTACAGCAAATTTACACTGTTATACAAGCTGTACACTCACTACTTTTACTTTACATTGTAGTGTCATTTCTTCAGTGTTGTCACATGAAAAGGTATAATAAAATATTTACAAAAAATTTGAGGGGTGTACTCACTTCTGTGAGATACTGTATATGTATAGAGTATATATATATATATATATATTTTTTTTTTTTTTTTAATATATATATATACAATATTTCTGTCCCCCTCACTTCTGAAATAATGGCTACGCCCCTGGGTTAGGGAACTGTTTGGGAAACCTCTGATTGTAACATTATATTAGATCTGCGCAATTACGAGTAGCTTAATATAACGTCTTGCTTTATGTTAATCAAACATAAAGAAAGAGTGAAATCACTTGCTGTGTCTTGATTGAACAGCTTTTTGTAGTTTTAATATCAATTTATTTTTGTAATGAACACACTAAGGTGAGAAGGGGACGGGGTTTTCTTAGAACTCTATCATTTTTTTTTTGTAAGAAGTTTTTATTTTGACTTTTTAGGATTATAGTATGTGAACATTTGATTGTTTGGGGGGTCCTTATTTTAATTCTTTATATGTAAAATGAAAAGGTTAATGCATTATTTGTTTCTTTCTTATATATTTTTCTACTGCTTTTTTGCATTTGTTCTTATTTTTAATAAAAAAGATCAAATAAAAACAGCTATATTGTGATTATTAATATAGTAATTATTGTTAAGAAAATAAGTGGAGGAAAAGATTCAAAGATTAATTTGTTGCTTGGTGATTTTGCCTTGGAACCTTCAGAAAACTTTGCCTCGTTTTTTTCTCAGAATTGACTTTGCTGACTGTCGAATTCAAATGTGTGTAGCTCAGTCATGTCTCGTCCAATTCTAACAAATCATACATCATTTTGAAGGTCTTTTAATGAAGAATGTGAAAATAAAAATAACTCATTTTTTAAAATTTGCTCATTCCGACTCATTTTGCCAGCACAGGTCACAAATGGTTTCCACTAAACTCTGCAGGACAGTGGCCCTCCAGGAGCAGGATTGGACATCCCTGCTATAATGCAACATTCACATATAACAGGATTGGGCAACTTCAGTCTATTGAGGTCCACTTTTCTGCAGACTTTTGCTCCAACCCTAATCAAAGACACCTGAACAAGCTAATGTCTTCAAAATCACTAGAAAGCTACAGGCAGGTGTGCTTGTTTAGGGTTGGAGCTAAACTCTGCAGGAAAGTGGACCTCAAGGACCAGAGTTTGCCGCCCCCTGACATAAAAGCTTGAGCTTCGCATCAGATTCACATTTGCGTAACTACATCGTTACTGCATCTGCAGACTCAGGAGAGCATTCACACTAGAACCATTTGTACAGTGCGGCCTAGGGCCTCGGGCTTTGAGGCGGGGCCTCAATAACCGTAACGTTCTATTCGCTAGTCCACCAGTCAAGACTGGCAGCAAAATACTAGACTCATTGTTCACTGGTTATAGTAGAATCGTCACTCACCTGCAGTTAAACCAATTAATGTTGCCGCTTCAAAGCGGATCCCACCTTCTGAGTGTTTGCCGTCAGCAAAAGGCTAAATAGGCACGCAAAGAAGTACAGTTCCTATGCAGGTGTGTGAGCTGTCATCATCTGTTTTGGAGTGACTGCAATGTATTCTAAATATAAACTTGTTCTGTCAATCACCGCTTAAAAGAGTGCGATTGTTGTTGACGCACCCAAACGCCTAGGGCCTAGGGCACGAATGTCTAGAACCTGCCCTGTAAATGGCAAACAACCTGATTAGTTCATTTAGAGCATACTTTTGAATGTGGGCTATATATTATATCTTATATATAATATATATACCATACTTAACCCAACTGAAATAGGTAAAAACAAGTTAAATTGGAAAAATCTTCGTATAGCTAGTGTCAGGGTTTTGTCACTTCGGTCTAGTGTAATTCATGTTTTGGGGGGGGGGGGTTGAAACAGAGCCCTGACACTCGTGTCATGTCATTGTTTCATGTGAGCGTGCGGCTTCGAGTGTGCTCGAGCCGGGCGCTCTCGTCTGCGTGTACTGTTTCATGTTGGAGCGTGGTGTTCAGATCCCGGGCACTCATGTCTTGAGTTTCGGTTTTCGTGTCGGGGTCCGTACACTCGCGCTCCATGTTCTGTCTGTTGTGGAGCGTGCGGTCTCGAGTTCGCTCGGCCGTGCGCTCTTCTGTCCACGTGTTTTGTGTTTTGTGAAGCACGCGGTTTGTGTCCGCGTGCTTTTCTTGCTGTCTTGTGTGAACACGTGGCTTATGAGTTTTCTCATTAGCTGCGTGTTCGTGTCTCTTGTTCTAGCACATGGCTTGTGATTTGTTTTGCTGGCCATGTGCTTGTGTTTTGTTTTGTGTGAGCACATGGCTTTTTGTCTTTGATTCGGTGTGCCATGTGCTCATGTCAATTGTCTTGACCCCTCCCATCTTGTTACCTGATTATTAGTTAATTTGCCCCACATGTGCTCCCTCGTTACCCTCCTCATTTGATCTCCATTTATTCTCCTTGTGTTTGCAGTCGTGCGTGAGTTCGTCATCGTCAATCCCTGGATGTGTCCAGATCCTGCCTTGCCTTGCCTTGTCTTGCCTTGCCTTGCCTTGCCTTGCCAGCCTGTTTTTCCCCCTCGGGGTAGTTTTTGTTGTTTGTTTTGTTTTATTTTAATAAAGAAACCCATTCTTCTGCAATACTGAGTCCTCGCTCCATCCCTCTACCCGGAAACCCCTGACAACATATTTTCGATTCTTTATTTTCTTTTCTGACATACTCCAATTCTTATTAAAACACACTAAACATTCTTATTCTGTGCATTTTAGCACTTTTTTGTGGGAAATTATATATTTTTTGTCAATCAAAAGTGTGCTATCACTTTATTTGAGCGTGAGCAGCGCAACAAAAAAAGACTTGGCGGCAAAACCATCTCTTTAGTGCGGCTCACACAACGCTCCTGCTTGATGCTCATGTGCTACTCCCGATGTGAATGAACTCATTTGTTAACCTGCACCCTGAAAAAAAAATACTACTCACAGTTGCAGTGTCAAACCGGCCTTACATATTGAGCCCCGTTCACACTACAAGCGACAAAGCAACACGATCCCATTCATTTCAATGGAGAGCTGGCCATTTTCGGCGACAAGAGCGACAGGCGTGGGGCGTGTCCAGCGACGCGACAAAGTTCAGAATCCTTCAACTTTATGCATATGAAGTGTGACTTTCAGGAGCGACAGCCAATAGGAAAGAAGACAGCAGAGCTCATGTGATCGTTCCCCTCTCAGCCATAGATAAACATACGCAATGGAAAAAAAAGCAGGCTCTGCTTCTCATTCATTTTTGTTTTAATGTACGGATTGAATTCATATTTATATTATATTTAGCCTTTTGCCTCTAAAATGTTTGTATTTAGCGGCAAGAAACCTGATTCACTGTCAAGGCAAACAGTAGTGAAAACGCCCACTAACAAACCTCATCGCCAGCCCCTGGCGACATGCAGCAACAAAGTCGCTGCTAGTGTGAACGCAGCTTTACTTTACAGTAATATTTAACATGTTCATAATATTGCTGCTGAAAGACTGACTTATTTGAGCTTCTGGGGTTGTTCATGGTCTGCTGACAGTCATTTGTTAATTTTAACTTTTAATTTTGACTTTGGTGTTCAATGGTTGAGGAAAATGTCACCTCACTGTGCCCTTTTTTTTCTTTTTTCTTTTGCAAATTATTATGATTGCATTCTTAAGGTCTTTGCACAATAAGTCTGAAATTTTCATCCGAAATTTCGCATATTAAAAAAAGTAATACGACCTCACGTTGTGTCAATCACGTTTACACGCTGCCTCCGTTCATCATAAAAAGATAGTATGAGGTTAGATTTGGTTTTTCACACATCCGTAGCAAGCATTTTGAGAGGTGTTTTTACAATTCTGAGCCACCGTACAAGCAAACGCCAAAATCCAGAATGGCGTCTGACAAGCTGATCCTCTTCGTCTCACAGCACAAAGCACTGTATAGATACTTGCACACTGAGTGCACGGAAATTGTTGGTCTTCTTTTTAATACGTGGCTCTAGTATCCCAAGCAAAGCATCGAACTGAGTCACTGACATCCTGAAGTAAACTTTGAATCGCCCAGGATAATCCCGCTGTTCCTTGATAATTGATACCTTGATTCCTCTACGCTATCTCAAGATTGGTGTCACGAATTCGGTCCATGGACTTCCATTTATTCACCACCAGAGGTCACCCTTTCCTTTACATTGACTCTCGCACAACACAAGCTGTTGCATAGCACCCCGGACTACAAATCCCATCATTCATTGCACGATTTGCACACTGCACTGATTGCACTCATTGCACACAGCTGTTTCTTATCACCTCACTCATATACGATAACAAATGCGAAAAAACACATCCAAAATTTCAGACTCAGTGTGCAAGGACTTTTAAAGAGAACCTGTAAACAAGTTTATTGGCAGTTACTGACTGTTTATAGTTTTACAGTTATTCCCATACTTCACGCAAAGTGTCATGGGGCAAAGGTAGATGCCCACAAACAACCATATACTTCTTTTAGTACTGGAGTGACGTGCAGTGACTGGTATATAGATTTCCTTTTCCACTTTCTGTAAAATATGTTTGAACTGAACATATTACTCCCTTCGGACTAGAATCTCACTTAAGAATACCCTTTAGACATGTGGTTGATTTCGGTTTAATTCTAAGGGTTAGGACAAGGTAGAAATGAGTTATATGAAAATAAATTATGCAAGAAACCTCAACTACGATTTTAAATTTACCTCAGGAGGAAAAAGATTAAAAATAAGTCCCCTTCACATGACTGACATTTCAAAGATACATTTCAATTCTTGCAGAATTTTTCAAAAATGCTTATACTTAGAATACTAATGAAACAACAAATGAAATTCACTTGATCTCTCTCTAGATATAAAGTTGGCATTCCCATGGAAATGGCTTAGTGGACCAGAACAGATGCATCACCTTCATGTAAATATGTGTAAGTGGAGAGAAGTCTGCAAAAGGTATCAGCTCAAGCTTCAGGCGAAACAGTATAAACATCTGCGGCCAAGGCCTAGACAGGAAGTTACAGGGAGGTCACAGGATATCAGCTGACCCTTGTGGTAGAGGGCTGCTCAGACAGGATTTTTTTTCTGAAGTGAGATAAAGGCATAATAAACAGGAAGGCATATACACCACCTCTATGTCGTTTTTAAATCAGTTGCATCAAACTTGCATTGGAATGGAAAGTATGCCGATATATAGGACAATTATGAGTGGAGGACAGCAGAGGATAAAGGACATGCATATTTTTTTTCTCGTAACGCCTCGCATGGAGTGGAAATTGGACATCCTGTGACGCACGTAATACCGCTAAATTTCCCATATTCATCAGAATGGAAAATTAAATGTCAGATACGTACCATTGATTATTTGATTTATGATCCGAAATATTGATTTAAAGTGCTTTTGACCAAAATACATTTTATTACCTGATATTCACTACCAGTGTAATGTTAATGGGTTGGATTATGTTTACATGAGGTTGTGTGTTCTTTTGCTCTGATTATTTATAAATGTTGCATGATAATGATTGACATAGATCATTTCTGCTTTGGATTACTATATAACAATGGAAAACATACTGATATTAATCTATGACATGCTGTGACATAAGAACAGACATAAATAAAATGAGGCGAATAAAACCAACTTTAATGGTTATATTAAACTGCTGTTCCTCAGGGAAGATGAATGATGTGTGTTACATAATTCTTTCTTTTATTTGTAAATTGCCTTAAGTTGCCATGAAATAGAAAAATTGCCATTTTTTTAGACATTTATACTTTTATGGTGCATGGATGCATTAAATTGATTGAAATCGACTGTAAAGACGTTGTTTAAGAAAATATCAATTTCAAATAAATGCTGAAAAATCCTTAAAAAGTTATCATGGTTATATTATGTTAATAAAATATAAATATTACTATGTAAATATTAAGTTCCCAACATTTTTAATATAAGAAATGCTGTTCTTTTGAAACACCAAATCAGCATATTAGAATGATTTCTGAAGGATCATGTGACATCCGAATGGCGGGGGAGTAATGCATGCCTGAAAAATCAGCTTTGTTTTTTTTAACATCACGGCCAATAAAACATTTAAAATATATTCAAATAGAAAACAGATATTTTAAATTGTAATAATATTTTGGATTACTGGATTACTAATATTAGCTGGATTATGGATCAAATAAAGCAGATGTGGTGAAAATATATACAGCGACTTTTCCAAAAACAATAAGAAACTTGTACACATCCCCAAACTATAAAGATAGTGTAAGCGGCTACATCCAGGTAAAGGGGCCCCCCATTTTTGTTTTTTAACCTTGTAATATAAATACACAAATGCCCCCCCCCCTCCTCTTCCTGCCTTTGATTACTTTAAGTAGACAGTCTCAGTTTAATTAAAGACCATTGTTATGCTCTGAAAGTGTAAACCCATTGAGCTCAAACTAATCAAGCTTAATGCATGGCACTGTATAACATCATAAAGGGCGGGATTCCTTGTATGGGCACTTCTCCAGGAAGAGTGTGCCCACACATCAGCCAGAGTGAGAGCAAGAGCATGCTTATCAGTGTGCTTCATTTGGGTTAAGAAGTTGTTGGGATCCGATTCTGGATTATATACGACTGGATCTGTTTTTAACCACTCTCTTCGGAGATAAGAAGGATGCAATACTACTCTATAGGTACTCAAGATTAACTTGAGATTGGCTGAAACTGTGTGTGTTATGTCTGCTTTAAGTGGCCCATTTTACCCGAATTCCCCTCTATATATGCATGCTAAATAATGGCAATTTTTAATTCATGCCAAATGAAAAGGGTCAGAAAGGATAATTATGTACACATTTGTACTACATCACAAAACTATGAGATATTTTTGGTCTCAAAATATGCTACTCTGTCTGCTAAATCATGAGTCACGATTATTGCTTCATTCTTCCCCGTACAATGGTAGTTTACAGGAATAGATGCTTGTAACAGATTAGCCATTGTCTCTTACATCAAAATTCCTCTTCATGTAATTTGATCTACTATGAAGACAACACATTTCTACTTTTTCCTCATTACATGTGACTGGCTGGCCCAATTATGGAGTTACTTTTGGGTCATTTTAACTGGAACATACTGTGTTTGAGAGCAAAACTAATTATTTTGGAATTAAAAAATAAATGATTACAAATAAATGTTGTTAAGACTTAATTACAAAAAATAATGTCATTGATAACAAAGTTTCTTTGTATTGCAAATAAATATTCTCTTTCCTTTATGCAGTTCCCACACTTTTTATTATGCACCCATAGATTTTGGTCTCTGATTTTGATGTCATTGTTTTACGGGCCTAAAATCTTTGCTTGTGAGTTGAAACGAAGTTGAAAAAAAGTTGAAACTATTGCCCAAAGCAAGAGTGACCAATAGAAAGAGGTATGGGTGTGTACTGAAAGGTGCAAGAACTCCATAAACGAAAGAGAATATTTATTTGCAATGCAAAGAGTTTTGATATCAATTACTTTATATTTGTAATTAAAGAAAAAAAACTTGGCAAGACTTTTTATTTGTAATCATTTTTTTTTTAATTACAATTTACTATAGGCCAAGTTGCTGAACCTAAATGGTCTTTTAATTTGATGTTGGTAATGATATTTACATTCAAAACCTTATAGAAGTCAATTTGGTTCAATTTAAACAATCTTGTTACAAGCATATTGCAGATATTAGATTGATTTGTAACTCTTAAACAAGATTTGGACCAACATTTAACAGTTTAACCCTTAAAATCACAAATGACATTGTAGCACTTTAGTTTAGGAAACAATTTTACTATTAACTAGTTGCTTATTAGCATGCATATTACTAGCATAATGGCTGTTTATTAGTACTTATAAAGCACATATTATGTATGACCATATTCTAGACCTGTTAATCCTACCCAATACCTAAACTTAACAACTACCTAACTATTAATAAGCAGCAAATTAGAAGTTTATTAACCCTCACGGAGGGGTCATAGGATGCCTGCCACTAAAAAAGAAACATTATTTGTGCTGTATTTGGTGACTAATGAAATGTGTTTATGAGGTTTAAAGCCTAAAAAAAAAAAAAAATATTTTCCAAATAGTACAGTACATTATTGTTTAATTCTCTATGCCCTGCCTTTCTTGAACACGTCGATTTTTACAAAGCTCATTGTTTTGAAAAGTGAGGTGTGCTCTGATTGGTCAGCTATACAGTGTGTTGTGATTGGCCAAATACCTCAAGTGTGAGCCGGAAATGTTACGCCCCTCACATACTAATGTGCATGATGACCCTGTCGCGCCGCTGGAAGTGAGCGACGAATCAAAAACATATAATAAACCCATTACAATGAAGGCATTTGTGCATCATTGTGAGGGACCTAATTATGATGATTATAATGACATACTGTCTTTTAAGCGTTGACGTTGAATTGCCATAGCTGGAAACAACTAAAACCTCTGTCTAGCATTTGTGATCAGAGAAAGAAACAACAAGTGCTACTCTACCACTGCCCAAAACTCGCATTATGAAATCTCCAAGGTGGCAAATCATTTAAATGAAAACGCACTAAGTAAGTCAGAACTGCCCGCGCATTTTATCTATGTTACTCTACCCAGGAGCAGTAGAACAGCATCCTCCATAAATGCTGATGCACACATCTGGATATTGACCAGCGTCGAGAACGGCGCGCTACCCGGCGCGATCCGACGAGTTTTGTACCCATGAGAGGCAACCACATGATGACGACCCCGGGCTGGATTACGTTTCGTCCACGGTGAAAGTTGAAAGATGTTTCCTCAGAGACCAGCACGGATCAGCTCCAGGCATGACGAAGCAGATATCGTCCTCCTCTTTGAAGACCAGACAAAGTAGTTTCGCTTTCACAACGAAGCACACAGCGTCTTTTCCTTTCCAGACATGGCTGCTGCATCAACAATACTACAGCGAGAATAAAAGTTATGCATTCTTTCTTTGCGTGAACATTTGGGTGGCGTTATGCAAATCGTCCCACATCGTGACGTAGATATGTGGGGGCATGTTAGAACGAGCCGTTTTAGGTGGGTGTGGTTGACTCTTAACTTTTATAAAGAATATCTTTTGGATTTGAGACTTTAGTACTTTGCAACTTTACAGATCTTCTTTATGCACCGATAGCTTGTAACACTCCAAAGAGAAAGGAAAAATTTAAATCGCATCATATGACCCCTTTAAGGCAATAGTCATAGTTAATAGTTAGAGTGAGATCTTGATCATTCTCCTAGACAGCAATGAGATTCAAATGAGATCATCAAAATCTTCTTACACCAAATTAGCTGAGGTATAAGCACATTAAGAATGCATGCTTATAGAATATTGTATCTCAACAATTGTCTCATTTGTGTCTTTTTTATCTATCCTAAGGAATTTTAGTTAAAACATTTGTTGCATAACTTAAGTCTCCTATACGCTTTGAAACAGCCTAAGAGCCCGGTGAGTAATAACATTTTTCTTTTGGGATTTGTCTCAGGGGTTAATAAGGACTAGGAAACTCATTTTTGGAGAGTAAACAAGAAGAAACCAAAAGTGGCTGCAGTTATTGCATCACCTGCAATAGTGGCTGTCTGCATACACATTCCTGACCACACCATTTAACTTCCAGGAATTCATTATTACATCATAACCTCATCTGCTTGAGAAAGCATGTTAGACAAGGATGTTTTCTATGTTTTATTTGATTGACTACACTAATATTCCTTTATAATATTTCTTTAACAGTTCACAGCACTGCTTTGCTTTTGTCCTTTTAGCGTAAGCACAGCTTTAAAGCAAATGAGTATACTATCATTTAAGAGCTGTGAGAGCCGTATTTTCTAATACTGTTTGACGACTTTGTATATTTTTGGTATGAGGAAGTACATGCGTCCACTACACTAGCACTGCATATACAAGGTCAAATCACTGCGTCAGACACTGTCTGCAGAAAAACAGAGAGTCAAAGATTAAATGACTTTCTGTTTCTATTAGGACTTCAGTGTTTCAAACTAGGCTTGACTGTCATGTCATGAAAATCTGGGGATGTTTTATAACACTAACCCATAAAACTTGTCATAATGCAGTTAGAATACAAAAGTGAAGGACAGATTATACTGCCAGTGTAATTGAGAATTGTAAATGAAAAGCTTCAAAACAAAAACACAAATTACTTTCTCCCTCAGGACATTAAAAAATATCTGTCTGTCTGTCTGTCTTTCTGTCTTTTTGTCTGCTAGTAAGGTAGTTGTTAAGTTTAGGTATTGGGCAAGATTAGGGGATGTAGAATATGGTCATGCAGAATATGTGTTTTATAAGTACTAATAAATAGCCAATACACTAGTAATATGCATGCCAATAAGCAACTAGTTAATAATGAGAATTGTTCCCATACTAAAGTGTTACCATATATATTGTTACGAGCCCCTGCTCTTTCTCTTTTTGTTTTCTTTCCTGAGGGCAGCTGCTAATTGGATGGGGACGGAGAAAAACACCTGAGGCCTCTGCATATTTAAGAGCTGCTGGTGGCACTTCAATGGCGGCTTGCCCTAGGAACTACATTTTGTGTTTGATTTTTTTGTTTTGGTTTCCTTATTCTCTTTTGTTTAAGGATGGTGAGTGATTGCTTGTTTAGTTACCACAGAGTACATAGAAAGCATATGTAAGTGAGCTGAAGTGAAGTGAAGACTTTTGCTGTGTTTGATTTCTTCCTCGGGAGATAGGAAGTTTTCTTAACTCTTGAGTAAGTGGTAGTTTAAATTAGTTAGCTCACCAGTCCTTATTTATGATTTGTTTATGTTTAAATACATTTTTTGCTGTTTTCCAATTTTTGGTTATTCTTTTACCTGTACAATAAAACATAAACTTTTGCCCTGGCCACTGTGATATTTGTTGCCTTTAGAACGGCTTTCTTATGTTGGTCCCTAAACAGGGTCGTAACAATATTCAGTGCTGCGTCAAAGTTTGAGTATAGATATATAATATTTCTGCATAGATATAACCCAAAAAAATCATCAGATTTTCATGCACAAGTCCTGAAGTTGACAAAAGAGAGAGACCCAGTCAAACAAATGAGAATGCAAATATATACTTTCGCTCATTTATTTTATCAAGGAAAATGATCCAATTCTAAATATATGTGAGCTGGCAAAGCTATGTAGAAATCTCTAGGATTAGCTGTTAATTTGAAGGTGAAATTACAGCACTAAATTGATGTATTCCCTCAGCGACCAGCACGGATCAGCTCTAGGCATGACGAAGCGGATATCGTCCTCTTTTGGAAGACCAACAAAGTAGTTTCGCTTTCACAACGAAAAACACAGCGCCTTCACGACATGGCAGTGGTGGCAGCCGAGCGGCAACAGCATACTATTCTCAGCGAGAATAAAAGTTACGCCTTCTTTCTTTGCGTGAACATTTGGGCGGCGTTATGCAAATCTTCCCACATAGTGATGTAGATATGAGGGGGCGTGTTCGAATGAGCCGTTTTAGGTAGGTGTGGCTAACTCTTAACTTTTATAAAGAATATCTCTTTGGATTTGAGACTTTAGTCTTTGCAACTTTACAGAACTTCTTTATGCACAAGAGCTTGTCTGATCCCCTCCAGCGCTTGTAAACACTCCAAAGAGAACAAGGAAAAAATGAACAATCGCTAGTCATAACCCCTTTAAGAACAATTATAGAAGAATAAAATAAAGCATATTTCGTTACCTTTTGAAACTTAAAATGGTTCAATTTGAGCAGATGGTTTTACCATCGCTGTCATCGTCAGAGCGCACTTCCACAGTACATTCAGCATCTGCACATTCACGATTTCAACCATATTCTCAAAACTATAATTTTCAATGACTTCATATCCAATTTTTTGATCACTGGCAGCTTATTCACCACATCCAGCATCAAATTACAGTGACATTTACAGTATATTTCATTGCGTATAGTAATTGCACTGCAGTAAAGCCATTCAAACCAGTTAAATTTTTTTGCTGATGATATTCGTTTGTTTCATGCCTGCAGTAATTATGAGTGAAACATCACGTCATCATTGTGTATCAAACAGTGCCACCTTGAGGAAAAAATATGCATTGCATATATTGAGTCATCAGATATGTAAATATAGTTGTGCAGGAAAAAATACTTACACATTTACAAACCTTGGGTCTCTAGCGACCCTATACACTCAGGAAACTGGCTTATTCTTTTATATTTACCTTTTTTTCTGGTTATATTGCTTACTTTATTAATAGATTGAGGAGATACTAAGAACGTTGATGTCTAATTAAAAAATGAATGGAGGGCGAGGGATGAGGAATGATGTCCGGCGTCGTCTAAACACCCGAGGTATGCCATATTAGGTTTTAAAGCTCTTTATTTCCTTCTAATATGTCATAATTCTCGTGTCTTAATAAACCTCAAAATTCGCGGAGAAAATGCTGCTGACAGTCCTCAATATGCAGCTACCTAAAAAATGGAAAACTCGCGTAGCTGAAACTTTGATTGTAGCCTCTTTAAAGCGACAAAAAATCCACTTCAAGTAGGTGAAGCGATATGTCACTATTTCCGTCATGATCTCCACATTGAAAAAGACTTATAATTGAGACGCTGGGGATAAAGACATGGTCGAACATATAGGAGCTATAGTTGCATATCTTTTTTAATGTCTGTATGCCGTACTGAAAGCTCAAAGACATCAGAATAGTTTTATGACACCAAGAGACTGCAATTCAATTGAAAAATTACTGTAATCTCCGTATATTAAACAATGAAATGGAGACATCTACCTTTTCTTTCTTTTTTCTTTTTTTAAATATATATAATTAAACTACATAATAAGATAAAACATAAGATAAAACAACAATAGCAAGCATTAATAATAATAAGTTAATAATAAATTAATGCGTCGAAAACTTGTATTTTCACAGGTTCGAATTGTCTATAAGCAACCATTAACTATGACTTTTGCCTCAAACTCCTAATTAGCTGCTTATTAATAGTTAGTAAGGTAGATGTTAAGTTTAGGTATTGGGTCGTATTGGGGATGTAGAATATGGTCATGCAGAATATGTGCTTTATAAGTATATATAGAGCTGGACTGCCCTAAATCAGAATACAAAAATAGCTATAGTTGGTGGAGGTCCTTATACTAAAGTGTTACCTAAATTAATAACAATAATGAACAAATGGTTAAATGCTACGATTAAATGGAATATAGAAAAAATAAAACAACCCAAATGTATGGTTCCTTTCTTGAAGCTACACACACAGGTTGCTCAGATCCTTCATAAATAAACCTTTCAGTATAAAATGTAAAATTAGTATAGAATGAGGATTTGCAAGCAATTCTTTTGTCAGGAAAATTGTTTAATAATGTGTGTAATGAATACAAACATGTTTCAGAGGTTTCATAGAGTTGAACAGTAACGAGAAGGTTGTGGACACCATAGGTGTCAATACAAACAGTTTACATTTTGTTAATAAATTTCAAACAAAAAGGAAATATAATTCAAATACAATCAGCAATTATCTAAAAATAGATTTTAAGTGATTTATAAAATATTTAAATATAACTTCACTGACAAATTCTACAATCATTTTAAAGCATGAACATTTTTGCTTAACAAAACATTCACAAGTTAGCCTAGTCAGGATCCCTCTAAGCTCTTGACACTGATGTTGAAAGTAGGTGTTTGTTCAATCAGATGCAGCTACAGTATGTGTGTGTAAAACCTTTGTGTGTAAATCTTTATAAGATAAAGAGAGGGTTTTCCCCTTTGACCGGATACCAGCAACAGCTAGGATGTGTATGCATCCTAGCATGAGTTCTGTTGATAAATGAAGAGTTTGGACTTGTCCTCATCAATTTTCACATTTTCACAATTAAGCTTTACGCTTAGCGTTGCTTCTTTCCAAAGCTCTACATCATCTTTATCAAACATCTCAGCGACTGAAATATTTTTTATTATTTCATTTTCATGGGATGCTTTAGTATTCGGTAATATCTGATGCAGCCTGAAGAAATTCTTTTTACAGTCTCCTTTTGTGACGATACTGCCAAAGATCACATATTTCTGAGTTCTAGGTGAAGTGAAGGTTGTGTTTGTTCCTGTAAAGCGAAATAGAGAGCCTCATTGTTAGGTTATGGTTACTAGAGTTAGCTCTCTTCTGCAAAAGCATATGAACCTCCTTAATTGAGAATATGGTTCTCATTATTGAGAACATAGTTCAACATGGTGTATGGCAAACATTGATGTGAAACACTCACCTGTGAAACTGACAGTCCAAAGCTTCCCTGGGCAATCCTGTAGAATATAAATAGTAAATAAAACTTAGTTGACTGAACTGAACAACTGATTGCATTATTTGGATTACAGATTTTTACTGAAGAACTTCCTCTAAGATAAAAAATAAAAAAAAAGTCTAGTTTCAATTCATGCTTTTCATTATTTTTTATTAGCTTTAAAGGGACAGTTCACCCAAAAATGAATGTTGTTCCGACCTGTATGACTTTATTCTGCTGAATACTAAAGATATTTTGAAAAATGTTTCGACCATTTTGTTTACATCATAATATTCAGTCGGTCCAAAACATAATTTGACCCTGAAATTAATCATACAGACAAGAGGCATTTTTCTAAATATCTTCTTTTGTGTTCCACAACAGGTATGATTTGGAGTGACATGAGGGCGAATAAATGACGAAAAGGTTTCGTTGTTGGTTGAACTAGCCTTTTTAATTGAGATATCACAGCAGCAGCCCAATAAGCAAAAATATAGGTATTTATAATACCCGATAATTAAGTTTGCACACTTAATGAACACTGCTGTTAGTATGAAATGACAGCATGGAAACACCAGATTTTTTTTCTAAGCCACTGTCCAGTCTCCTTACCTGAAACAGCTTCATCCAGATGACACCTCCAGTCAGCGCCAGCACGAAGACCACCAGTACACCCACAAGGACCTGGAGAAGAGTGTAGGAGCAGACCCGATGCCTGAGCTGGTGGCTACTTAAAGCAGGCCTCAGAGATTCCTCAGAGCCTTCCACATCACAGATGAAGGGAGCTGATGCCATGCTGAATGAATGAGTGAGCAAGGTGCTGAATGAGCATCTCCCTGTAGTCCTGGCCTCTTTTTATGCCAGGGATCTGCCCACTCAAGAGAGTTCCCTTACTGAAACTAGACAAATGGCAGCATGCTGCTATGGCATGCTTCCAATGTGCCGGGACAACACAGAGAGAGGGAGTTGGGATTACCCACACACCCACACACATGCTTGCAGGCACATGCAAGAACAATCAGGAACTCCGTGCCGGTGTTGGAATCTCTCTCCAGCACAGAAGAGAAACTCTTTTACATCCTTTTTATGGCACTATAAATAAATAAAGTGATCCAGAGGTTGACCTTTAGACCTGTGACCTTTAGAACTGTCACAAACCCAGTTGCAGGTGTTAAACTGTGAGATTTTGCTACTTCATCAGTGGATAGACAATGAAAATGATGCAAAGTTGAGTGGCCCCAAAAATATTTGATCACTTAAAAACATACAGAGACCATAATATTAAACTATGTGGCACCTGCAAAAGCTTGAGGACTTTTCTTTTTTTTTTGTAGCGCTCTAAGATACAATAAACATGAAATTCATGCATATGACATGAGTAATATTCATCTGTATTAAACGTTATTAATTTTTTTAATAAAACTTTTGAATTTTATTGGTTGGGAATAACAAGAGAAAAATTAAATTTTGTCTGATATCATAAACAAAAAAAAAAAAAAATCATTTAAAAGAAGAGGTCTGTCAAATGGAAACATATTTATATCGTGTCATCTGATATTAAAAAAAAAAAAAAACAGGACATCTTTCATCTTGAAACCTATAAACTAACAATAATACCTATTTTACCACTTTTATATTTTAATACCGCAAAAAACATTAATATTTTAAATGTGACTTAAAGGACTTGCGAAGTTGAAGACGCGTAAAGTAATTATACTAAATTGAAGTTAGTTCCTCCCCCATATATTCTGAAGTAGGACTGATGCTTTATATGACAAACAGATTTAATCAAGGTTTTTATTCACTTATAAACATTGATCAACACACATACATAAAGCACATCAAATATGGTAAATGAAAGCTCATGTGCTTGCTTGAAACGTTTATCATATTTGATGTGGTAAGTTTTTTGAATTGGTGTAATATTTGAAGTTTAGATGGAGGGACAGAAACCTCTCAGGTTTCTTTAAAAAGATCTTTATTTGTGATGAAAATGAACAAGTCTTATGGGTTCAGAATAACATGAGGGTAATTAATGACAGAATTTTCATTTTTGGGTGAAGTATACCTTTAAGTGTCCAAAAACCTTTTGGGGCCACTGTATGTTCAGGATATATAGTTGGCCACAGTAAAAACATTTTACAACAAAGCATTTTTCTTCCACAACCTACAGTTGCAAAACTGCATAACAGTTTCTCACCCATCCATGCATTCTCCAAAGCCTTCACAGGGTATATGGTTTCTTAGTTCCAATAAATTGTAGTATTACTATATGACATTTGCACAACAAACTAAATGAGTCAAGGATGCACGTAGAAACATTATTGTTGCCAGCATGGCTTAATACTATTCCTAAAATTCTTCACTACATCAAACACCTTGCGGATGTTTTGCACTATATTTAGGTTTACTGGAAGGGTGGAAAAGTTATTAAATCATCACATTCTGATCTCTAAAGTCACTGCAGCATGGCAATCAGATCATGTGAAACTGCCTGAAATAAAACATGCAATACATTCATGTGATCAAAATTACAGAAAGCGACTTCATTTGGCTCTGTACCGTTTCTAGTCAAGCTGTAGTGATCACAGAGCATGTGCCTTCCCATAAAATGGTCAGAAATCATGAAGAAGTACAAGAAAAGGGAAGTTATCAAAAAAGCAAACACAAAGAAAAAGAAGTTCTCCATAATGGTTGAGTTTTCCGGGTTGATTTTGCAAGTCAGCATAAATAAATATTTTAATAAAAAAATTGCATATATATATACACACACACACACATATATATATATATACGGTATATATAGGTTTTTGTCTGTGTGCAGAATACATTGAATGTGCTAGTCTGTGAACTGTGTGTGTTCGCTTTACAACTTGTTGCATGTTGATATTGATAGCATTTACAGTTTACTGGCACAGAAAGTGGTGTGGGCGAAGAGGTCAGAGAGAAAGAGTGAGTTACAAAGCAAGAGAGCAGCAGAATAATAATGAGTGGGGGAATTCTCTTTGATTGTTGCATCATACTTTAGTGAAACCTTTTTTTACAGCCGGAGAGTTGTTTCATCATCACTGACTGTTTCCTCGTTAGCTAGAGAGCCCAAAGCCATTGAACCCGCCCAGAGAAACACCCACCCATGCACTCACTCGCGTTCACGTGTGTCCTCCTCCGCACACTACCTACAAACACCACCTCATTCATTTCTATCCAAACACAGTCAGCACTGGAACAATGACACAATAAAAACCAGTTCATTTCACTGAATGTTTTCTTCAATGTTTGTTTAACTTCTAACAAAAAGAAATTTCCCTATACTAAAATATCTTCACTGTAAGTGAGAGAAATAATGGGGAAGGTCGAAGGTTAAACAAAAACAATTTTCCATTTCTGCTGCAGATTATTAGTGTTAATACTGATTTCATATTCACCAAAAGCAAGTTAAGTTAAAAAAAGTGTCAGAAATTAAATTCCAGATATTAATGGACTACTTTTATAAAGGTTTATCCTGTATAATTATAATTTAAACAACACTAACATTTTCTTGATTATTCCTACTTTTTAACCTTGTAAAATTACCTGATATTTCACGAGGGTCCACAGGGGTCCTCGCCATGTTTGTGCCATCATGCAAGTCGCATTATATGACTTTCATTTTTAAGCACCCAAAAGTTTTTCCAAATATTAAAACGCTGTACTTCATTATGATATCATGACAGTTGTATCACCCTTACATTTTTTACTTTACGCCACTGAAAAAAAATCAACAAATCATTCCTGTCATGTTTGTAAATCAGAAAAAGAATATAAGGCCTACTACTTTCTAGTTTCAAATGTGAATGACAAAACAAGAGAGAAAGAGTGAGAGAGAGAACAGCTGCCATGGTGTGTGCTGAGTTTCAGTAAATCTTTCCTTGAACAGTTAGCCAAAAAACAAGCTATACAAGATTTCACTCTGCTGAGAGAAGTGGGAAGACAAAACAATCACATGAACATATGGATTTTCACTGATAACCCTGGAATTCTCTTAAAAATGAAGAGATGAACCTGAAGGTTTAGTATTAGTCACTGGTGATACCACTTATTTTCTTTTTTACCTCTATAAAGAGTTACATTGCTGATATCAGTATGCTTCTATTAAACAGATTTGTGTGAGTGTGTGTGTAATTCTCAAGGATAAATTGTTATTGTAGCTGTTTATGATTATATTTAAAAGCTGTCTTCACAGAAACTGCATTTTTTGTGAAATGGTTGCAGGGATGTTACAGCTGGGGGAAAAGTATCCTTTTCACAAACTATGTCACAATTCTGCAATAAACTGCTGTAAATCTAGAAAACCTTTTTATGCAAGTATTTTTTAATTAAGGTAAATTTATAACATTATGATTAGTGTTATATTACCTTGGCATTAAATTACAAGCAAAAAAACAAACAAAAAACTACTCTCCACACAATCTTCTTTTGGGAAGTTGTGGTAATATTTTTCTTTTTCTGTTGAAGTAAATGAGAAAACAAAACAAGGTCTCCCATGTACTTTTATAGAAGTTTATTCTGCTATAGTTTACTTTCACTTCTCAAAGCAAGAAATGTGAAAAGCTTCCATATAGTGCATCAAATGTATAACATTATGCATATAAAAAGTGTCACTGGGTTGACCACATGCAGAATTGTGAGTAAAGAGAAGATCCATCATTCAGTCACAGTCTTTAATTTCACCTTCCTGTGCCCTTTTGTATGCCCTTTTGAAAACTGTTTAGGGAAAAATAGCCTCCACCACTTCTATAACAGCTGATGATTTCGCCACATTCTTCACAGACAAAACTAGAACAATCAATAGTCAATTCTCAGCCCCACACACACAGGACCTCAAACCAACCACATCCACTACTAAAACTCCCATCTTCTCCTTCTGTCCCTTCACTGAGGCAGAAGTATCAAAACTTCTCCTTTCCAGCCATCCTACAACATGCCCTCTAGACCCAGTCCCCTCACACCTTCTCCAAGCAATCTCTCCTACACTCTTACCAGCACTCACACACATCATCAACACATCTGTCTTCACAAGCACTTTCCCCACTGCATTCAAGCAGGCTCGGGTAACCCCACTGCTCAAAAAACCTACATTAAACACTTCACTTACAGATAGCTACAGACCTGTCTCTCTCCTTCCATTCATAGCGAAAACCCTCGAACGAGTTGTTTTCAACCAGATATCATTTTCTTTCACAGAACAACAAACTGGACACTAACCAGTCAGGCTTCAGGAGTGGCCATTCAACTGAGACAGCGTTACTGTCAGTTACGGAAGCCTTGCAGATTGCAAAAGCCGGTTCCAAATCATCAGTTCTTATTCTGCTGGATTAATCTGCTGCTTTTGACACTGTCAATCATCAGATCCTCCTGTACGCCCTTCATCAATGGGCATCCACAGGGGGATGTCCACTTTGATGGTTTGAAATCCTATCTCAATGGTAGTCTTTCAGGGTTGGCATGGGGAGGGGAGGTCCAACACACAATCAACTGGCACTGAGGTTCTCAGGGGTCAGTTTTGGGGACCCCTCCTATTCTCCATATCTACATCACTGGGTCCCATCATACAGGCACATGGCTTTACCTAAGACAGTTCAAGACATTGATGCTTGCATATAGAACAGCCACAGGCTCAGCACCCGCCTACTTCCACTCACTATAGACCATTTCAAGGAACCTAAACAAAAACCAAACGCGTTTTTTGCGATACTGCGCATGTCTGGTCCTAAAGCATTTCCCGGTATTGGTGAGGTGGCGCCATTTTTAAATCCCAGACCTGGATTTGAAATGACTAACACATACTTTTTAAGTCTAACTAAAACAGACCAGTTAAGATATTTACAAAAACTAAGAATTTACGATAACGTGGAGTTACCGGACCCCTTGAATCAGACATTGAGGCGACAACATTTCACTCCGAACGTTAAACGATTACCTGAAATAACGTATCCGGATGTGTATTATTATCTGGTTGAGACCGAGTGCGTCTACACGAGAGAGAAGCGGTAAAGGCATATCGTAGTCTGGATGCCTACAATTACTTCCTTAGCAGAAAAGTTGTAAGCATTTGTTCATACAATGTGGACGACGTTTATTTTGTGTTTGGCGAGGTTGGAGCAAGTCAAACGTTGTCAAAAACGTACTCTGCTTGGTTCGTTGCTAAGGTGACCGGGGAGGCTATTAGTGGGCATTGCACTTGCATGGCTGGGTAAGTCTGTATGTCTATGCTAATAATAAATGACATTGCTAACTGAATTCTATTAAATTAATTGTTGTGTTCCATCATAACTTATTGCATACATAATTATTCCATATGTTTTGAATTGTTTGTGGATAGATTAGGTGAAGTGTGTAGCCATGTTGCTGCGATCCTTGTTGCGGTGGAACAGTGTGTGAGAGAGGGTTTGAATGATCCATCTGTGACATCAGAGCCCTGTGTGTGGTCACGAATAAACAAGAAGGTGCATGGAATTCAATGTTGGCTAATGTGTCTTTTTTATCTAAGTAATATTACATTCTAATTAATCACGTGTTGTTGGTTTTAGATAAAAGTAGATACTTGCAGATTAGTCAGTGTATCCAAAACCAGTGGCAGACATTGGCTTTTCCAAACCTGTCAGACAAAGAGCAATTCAGAGTAGGGATCCCATCACATCCACTGTAGTCACACCAGTCTCACCAAGCAAGCTTTTTAAGTCATTGAAGGTAAGGAAAACATTTGCAGAAACATGATAAATGAATTGCAACGTATGCAAAACACATTAAATATATTCATATATGGTTTTCATGGATATAGCCACAAACATTGACATGCACATGGATATAGTGGCACTTGTGTGTGACTAAATCCATGTATATTTCAATGTATGTAATTATATCCTTGAAAATCATATAGGCAGAGGCGGACAGTAGTGAAGTATTTCTTTATCTGCTGGTATAAAAGTTCTTTCAGATTTCGTTTTACTTTATCAGTGTTTTTCTTAGAAAAACTTTACTTCACAACCTTCCAAAGCCTACATCTTGGACTTTTACTGCACTACTTTTCATATAAATATAATTAATACTTAATTCCATTAGAACTATATTACTTTCTTACGTTTACTAAAGTGTAAAAGTAATTCAAAAGATTTAACTTGAGTACAAGGAAAATACTAAATTTTAAATGTTTTAAGTATTAAAGGTTTTTCAAACAAACACTTTTATTTATGAAATGAAGTACAGTAAAAGTAATACATTATGCTTTTGGAATGTAGTGAAGTAAAGGTTTCCAAAGGAAAAACACACTTGATAAACATAGATACTTTTTAAAGGTACTGAGGAAGTAAAGCAAAAATACTTCACTACTGGCCGCCTCTGCATATAGGAAAATTTTTCCATGTGTGTTGCAAAATAAACACACCACGTGTGTTATTTATATATATTATATATATATAAAATATTTATATATATATATATATAGATTATATATACAGACAACAGTGGTACGGAAAGTATTCAGACCCCTTAAATTTTTCACTCTTTGTTATATTGGAGCAATTTGCTAAAATCATTTAAGTTAATTACATTAATGTACACACAGCACCCCATATTGACAGAAAAAAAACACAGAATTGTTGCCATTTTTGCAGATTTATTAAAAAAGAAAAACTGAAATATTACATGGCCCTAAGTATTCAGACCCTTTGCTGTGACACTCATATATTTAACTCAGGTGCTGTCCATTTCTTCTGGTCATCCTTGAGATGGTTCTACACCTTAATTTGAATCCAGCTGTGTTTGATTATACAGATTTGACTTGATTAGGAAAGCCACACAACTCTCTATATAAGACCTTACAGCTCACAGAGCATGTCAGAGCAAATGAGAATCATGAGGTCAAAGGAAATGCCTGAAGAGCTCAGAGACAGAATTGTGGCATGGCACAGATCTGGCCAAGGTTACAAAAATTTTCTGCTGCACTTAAGGTTCATAAGAGCACAGTGGCCTCCATAATCCATAAATGGAAGACGTTTGGGACAACCAGAACCCTCTAGAGCTGCCGTCCGGCCAAACTGAGCTATCGGGGTAGAAGAGCCTTGGTGAGAGAGGTAAACAAGAACCCAAAGATCACTGTGGCTGAGATCCAGAGATGCAGTCGGGAGATGGGAGAAAGTTGTAGAAAGTCAACCATCACTACAGCCCTCCACCAGTCAGGGCTTTATGGCAGAGAGGCCCGACGGAGGAAGGCTCTCCTCAGTGCAAGACACATGAAAGCCTGGATGGAGTTTGCTAAAAAACACCTGAAGGACTCCAAAAGGGTGAGATAAGATTCTCTGGTTTGATGAGACCAAGGTAGAACTTTTTGGCCTTAATTATAAGCGGTATGTGTGGAGGAGGGGAGAATGAAAACCAGGCACTGCTCATCACGTGCCAATACAGTCCCAACAGTGAAGCATGGTGTTGGCAGCATCATGCTGTGGGGGTGTTTCTCAGCTGCAGGGACAGGATGACTGGTTGCAAACGAGGGAAAGATGAATGCGGCCAAGCACAAGGATATCCTGGACGAAAACCTTATCCAGAGTGCTCAAGACCTCAGACTGAGCCGAAGGTTTACCTTCCAACAAGACAAATACCCTAAGCACACAGCTAAAATAACAAAGGAGAGTGAAAGGGGAGTGGTCTCACAACAACTCTGTGACTTGTTCTTGAATGGCCCAAGCCAAGAGCCCTGCTTCTTAAACCCAATTGGAGCATCCTGGATTTTGAACCTCAAAAATGGCTGTCCACCAACGTGTAACATCCAACCTGACCCAGAACTTGGGACGAGGATCTGCAGGAGGAATGGCAGACAGCAGAGGATCCCCAAAACCAGGGTGTGAAGGTGTGAAAACTTGTTGCATCTTTCCCAAAAAGTCTCATGGATGTATTAGATCAAAAGGGTGCTTCTAAAAAATACTGAGCAAAGGGTCTGAATACATGGACCATGTGATATTTCAGTTTTTCCTTTTTTAATAAATCTGCAAAAATGTCAACAATTCTTGTGTTTTTCTGTCAATATGGGGTGATATGTGTACATTAATGAGGAAAAAAAAATTAACTTAAATGGTTTTAGCAAATGGCTGCAATATAACAAAGAGAAAAAAATTTAAGGGGGTCTGAATACTTTCCGTACCCACTGATATATAGTGTGGGTGTTTATATGGCTGAACTGTCAAATAGAAACTTTGTAGGGGCAGAGCAGGTATAGAGGAAGTAGTAATGATTTGACATGTACATAACTGGATAACTGTTAAAAATGTTGTGCTAAGTTGGAATTATACATGTGGCTACAACAATAAATGGTTATGACTAAATGTGATTCCCATTGCAGAATGACTGATTCATCATTAAGAATGACCACTATGACTTTTTTTGGTAGTGACACAGACACTGCATCTGAGGGAGAGCAGGAGAGCACAGACAGGGTTGATATATCACTGAAGCTGAGTAGAATATCATAATGAGGAATCACAAGGCAATGGTTCAGAGGGAAAAAAACCTTGTACGACAAGAACTGTAAAATGCAACAAACTTGCCAAAGCCCCTTACACATTTGTTTGAGATCCAGTTGCCGGTCACAGAATTAAAATCGACAAATGAGATCTAAATAAAATCAGCTAACCACTCCGGCTTACTTAGTGAAAATGAATTGTAAGCACCTCCAAGAGAGTACACGGGGTCAGTCCTCTTGTGAACAGTGGTTCGAGCAAAGACAGGGCCAAATCACTGCAAGTCACTTTAACGAAGTTTTAAGATGCAAGACAAGTCAAGCTAGCTTGACATCTAAAATCATGGGCTACACATCCAGCAGAAATGCACCAGCCTTAGCTTGGGGTAAGAACAACGAAAAAAACTAGCTAGGGAAGCCTTTATTTCAAACCAGATGACTTGTCATGATATACAGTGGGGCAAAAAAGTATTTAGTCAGCCACCAATTGTGCAAGTTCTCCCACTTAAAAAGATGAGAGAGGCCTGTAATTTTCATCATAGGTATACCTCAATTATGAGAGACAAAATGAGAAAAAAAAGCCAGAAAATCACATTGTAGGATTTTTTAAAGAATTAATTGGTAAATTCCTCGGTAAATAAGTATTTGGTCACCTACAAACAAACAAACAAGATTTCTGGCTCTCACAGACCTGAAACAAATTCTTTAAGAGGCTCCTCTGTCCTCCACTCATTACCTGTATTAACCTGTCCACAACCTCAAACAGTCACACTCCAAACTCCACCATGGCCAAGACCAAAGAGCTGTCAAAGGACACCAGAAACAAAATTGTAGACCTGCACCAGGCTGGGAAGACTGAATCTGCAATAGGTAAGCAGCTTGGTGTGAAGAAAAATAACTGTGGGAGCAATTATTAGAAAAGGGAAGACATACAAGACCACTGATAATCTCCCTCGATCTGGAACTGTGATCATTTTGACCCCACGGGGTGAGATCTGCGATGGCCCCGATCTCACCCGTGGGGTCAAAATGATCACAAGAACTGTGAGCTAAAATCCCAGAACCACACGGGGGGACCTAGTGAATGACCTGCAGAGAGCTGGGACCAAAGTAACAAAGGCTACCATCAGTAACACACTGCGCCGCCAGGGACTCAAATCCTGCAGTGCCAGACGTGTCCCCCTGCTTAAGCCAGTACATGTCCAAGCCCGTCTGAAGTTTGCTAGAGAGCATTTGGATGATCCAGAAGAGGATTGGGAGAATGTCATATGGTCAGATGAAACCAAAATATAACTTTTTGGTAAAAACTCAACTTGTAGTGTTTGGAGGAGAAATAATGCTGAGTTCCATCCAAAGAACACCATACATACTGTGAAGCATGGGGGTGGAAACACCATGCTTTGGGGCTGTTTTTCTGCAAAGGGACCAGGACGACTATCCGTGTAAACGAAAGAATGAATGAATGGCCCCGCCCCGACAATCTGCCGTGGTAGCGTGAGATTTTGAGTGAAAACCTCCTTCCCTCAGCAAGGGCATTGAAGATGAAATGTGGCTGGGTCTTTCAGCATGACAATGATCCCAAACACACCGCCCGGGCAATGAAGGAGGGGCTTCGTAAGAAGCATTTCAAGGTCCTGGAGTTGCCTAGCCAGTCTCCAGATCCCAACCCCATAGAAAATCTTTGGAGGGGAGTTGGAAAATCTGTGTTGCCCAGCGACAAGCCCAAAACATTACTGCTCTAGAGGAGAACTGCATGGAGGAATGGGCCAAAATACCAGCAACAGTGTGAGAAAACCCTTTTGTGAAGACTTACAGAAAACGTTTGACCTTTGTCATTGCCAACAAAGGGTATATAACAAAGTTTGAGATGAAATTTTGTTATTGACCAAATACTTATTTTCCACCATAATTTGCAAATAAATTATTAAAAAATCCTACAATGTGATTTTCTAATTTTGTCTCTCATTGTGTCTTACTCTCATAGTTGAGGTTATACCATGATGAAAATTACAGGCCTCTCTCATTTTTTTTAGTGGGAGAACTTGCACAATTGGTGGCTGACTAAATACTTTTTTTCCCCCACTGTATTGAGGGTGGAAGAAGTTGGTTTAGTAGTAAATCCAAAGTTTCCACATTTAGGAGCCAGCCCAGACGGGATAGTCCATTGCAAGTGCTGCCCACCTGCTACAATTGAAATAAAATGCCCCTTGAAGTATGCAAATATGTCCATACCTGATGCTATCAAAAGCAAAGTTTTCTGTCTAGGGAAAAACTTTAAGCTTAAAAAGGATTATGCATACTATGCACAAGTTCAGGGGCAAATGGCAGTGTGTGAACTCAAAACATCATACTTTGTAATTTGGACAACAGAGGAGTGCCACACTCAGAAGGTAGAGTAGAGGTTCTCTGAAGTAGTACTGGGATCAGATCAGAACAAAAATAGATCTCTCTACAGACAGCAATTCTCAAAGAAAAAACCGCACACTCAAACTGAAGAAGAAGAAGAAAGAAAAAAAAACATCAAGTAGAAAAGAAGCAACACAAGAAACAATTTCTGATCACAGAGGCTTCCTGTTCGTGTAAAAAAAATGTCTAAAACATCTGTCACACAATCTGTCACACTTGTGACAGACTTTGTCTGTCACAAGGCGTTTCATCTGAAATGTGTAGGCTTAAAAAGGCATCCTGGTGATCAATGGTTTTGTTCAGCGTGTTTGCCATAAGCCACATAAATGTGAGATCATACACCACCTTCTTAATAATCTGTTAAAAGTTCATTTAATTTTGTTGTCAAATACATTTAATCAGTTGCAAGACAGCAAATGTTCGAGTTAAAAAAAACTTTTTAGTTGTAGGTAGTTAGAAAATAATTAAAGATCAAAAATAAGTCAAAGAAAAATCTATATACAACTGACATATACTAAATCTGCCACTAATATTAATGCTGTACACCATCAATAACAATCAATTAAATCAATGACAAAATAAAGGTTTTCTAACCACTTGTTAGTGTCTATGATACATTTTTCTACTGAATTAATGACTTGTCCAAATTAGATAATACAGAACATACTAGTAACATTTTATCAACTGTTGCCACTGTGTCTTTGGGTCTTCGCTTGACCAAGTTTATGGGGAGCGTTTGACGCAAAATACAGTAATTTTTAATGCGGCCAATAGCTCTTGCCACATGAATCCTCGTCCTTGACATGTGACGTGACACGGACACTTCCTGTCCTGAAAGCTGTGTCTTTCCACGAGTTGAAGCTGGTATGAGTAGCTGGACCCCTTTTGCAGCAAAATACTCAGGGAAACTAAACCCTCTGTCAGCCATGACAATGTCTCCTTCCAAAAGATCAATTAAACCAGACGATTTGGTGATTGTTTTGTCACTGGCTCTCCCACCCCAAGACTTGGAAAGGAATGTGATTGACCCTATTGGACTGATGCCAACCGGGAATTTGATGGTGTTGTGGGACTTATAGTGATGTTGGTCGATCAATGAATATCTCACTGCAGTCTAGGATATACCTCACTGCATTTAAAGGGGGGCTTCTGAACAGGGCAGGAAGATTCTTTTTAATTTCTTCCCTTGAAGGCCAATGAATTAGAGAGGTGAAACGCTGTGCCATGATGTTCAACCAGTCATGAAATATGGCAGAGATTGTAGCACAACTGCAATGAAACCTGAAGGCAAGATCTTTATGAGTGAGGCCAAGTCTCAGTTTCATTAAGACTAAGTAAAACTGGAGAGCTGTTGGAGGGCTCAGTGTTCTCGGACTCCAAGCAGTGGTGAGATATGTCAGAAGTGCGAAGAAGACTTTGGATGAGCGAAGGCCAGTGTAGAAGTGAATGATTTGATCATCCTTTAAATCCACATCAGATTTCAGTTGTTTCCTCTCACAGGTGAGTGTTTGAACCTTTGATTCTAGGCTTCTCACTTGCTCTTTGTAAGATGTGTTCAGTTTGTTACGGTGGCCGAGAAGTGCAGAACAAATCACAATTCTGAAAACAAAATAACAAATTACAAATGCAAATGCAAGTCTAAAAAACTAAATAACAATTCAGAAAACACTACAACAATTCAGAAAAAAATTAACAAGTCAGAAAACACAACGACAAGTCAGAAAACAAAATATGAATTTGAAAATTCAACAAAACGGAGAAAAGAGGGGTTAGAAGAGGTAGGTTATAGTTTGAGAGAGCGCCATTGGTTTGGGATCACTCACCGCTGACTGGACGAGACATCTGTCAATCAACGTATACAGGAAGAACCAGCCGAAGAACAGAGTCGTGGTAGAAAGTTCGGAGATGGTATTAAAGTACCTCAGTTTAAATGTTTTGTATGAATTGCGCTTACTATGGAATAAAAAAAATACGGAGTGTAAATTTACATTTAGTTAAAAGTGGCTGTAATTCATCAGCTCCAGTGGCGCAGATGGATAAGTGCTTGTCTTTGGCTTTTTGACGCGATTGACCCGGGTTCGATCCGCCTTTTGCCGAACTTTTTTTTTTCCCCTCCCTTTTCAAATCTTTTCAAGCAAAAATGGATTGCTATTTACACTAAGTGAAAAATAGCAGTATTTTTTAGCAATATACTATTTACACTAAGTGCAAATACCTATTTACACTATGTTAAAATAGCAGGATTTCTACTATCAAGTATACTACTTGTTGCAAATAGTGGCAATTATCTGCACTTCAGTAGTGTAGTACATTATAAAACAGTATGCAATAATAACGTATTGAGTGTAAATTATAATTTTTATTAAAATTAATAAATGTATGCTGCCTTATTAGGACAATAAAGCCCTCCCTACACCTACCCTAACCCTACCCGATACTTTATTTTCTACTTTTTGATTATTTCCTTAATTTTTTTTGAAAATAAATGCCTTTACGATGTGATACGAGATTTGAAAAGTTCGGCAAAAGGTGGGATCGAACCCCTGATCGATTGCGTCAAAAAGCCAAGGGCACACATTTAACCATCTGCACCACTGGAGCTGATGTGTTACAACCACTTTTAACTAGACAATAGTTAGACAATTACTAGACACCCCGTATTTTTTTATTCCACTTAAACTGAGCTACTTTAATACCATCTCCGAACTTTCTACCAGGACTCTGCTGTTCTTCGGCTGGTTCTTCCTGTATACGTTGATTGACAGATGTCTCGTCCAATCAGCGGTGAGTAATCCCAAACCAATGGCGCTGTCTCAAACTATACATACCTTCCGGTTTTTGTCTGAATTGTCGTTGTTTGTTTTCGGACTTGTTAATTTGTTTTGTCTTATTTGTCATTGTGTTTTCTGACTTGTTATAAGGTTTTCAGATTTGTCGTTGTGTTTTATGACTTGTTATTTTGTTTTTTAGACTTGCATTTTGCGTTTTAATTTATTTTGTTTTCAGAATTGTGATTTGTTCTGCACCTCTCGGCCACCGTAGTTTCTCCATGTCTTCAATATCCCTCATAGTGAGATCTGTTCCAACACACATATCACTGTAGGACTTCACTTCTGTTACATCTGTGTCCATGTCCTCTACTTCCTCCGCAGTGTTCATCTCATATACCTCTGATATCGGTCCATTTTTCTGGAGGGGTCAGGTCTGTATGGAAGCTTTGATGGAATGTAGTCTGGACTTAGAGGGTCATCTGATGGCTTGCCTAAAGACAAAAGTAGAAAAACATTATTGGGATAAGCTATAGCTTTCCATTCACACATCACTGGTTGAAGATACACTGCAAAAAAAAATTCTTATTTAGTGTTTTTGTCTTTCTTCTAGTCCAAATATCTAAAAAAAAAAAAAAATTAAATCAAGAAGCATTTACTTAACAAGTAAAAAGTATTGTCTTGTTTTCTGAAAAAAAGAGTCAAAATTAAGTCAAAGACAAGCAAAATAATCTGCCAATGGGTTAACAAAAATAATCTTTTTCCCGAAAACAAGGTTATTTTTCTTACCCCATTAGCAGATCATTTTGCTTGTTTTAAGCAAAAACTAAATTTTGACCTTTTTTTCAGAAAACACAATACTTTTTACTTGTCTAGTAAATGCTTCTTGAATTAGGACATTTTTAATATTTGGACTAGAAACAAGGCAAAAATACCAAGCAAGAAAAGCATTTTATGCAGTGTAGATTATGAACATTATGAGCAAATGCAAAGAGCATTTTGGTGAATGATGAAAACAAGATGAAAAACACCCCCCAAACATTTAATTGTATTAACACTTAATTTCATGCTAGCAGTTGAGTGGTCTCAATTTGTAGATATTCAGTTGATATCTACAAATAAACTAACTAGCTACCAGTATGACCACTGCAACCACCCTGTAACACTTTTAAAAGGGTCTTAATTTAGTAAATATTTAAGGTATCATGAACAAACAATTAACATTTTACAGCATTTATTGACGTTAATTTATATAAAAATTTACAAAAGTTCATAAAGAACAGTATTGCTTGTTTGTGGACTAAAAACATTCCAACATATGGCAAACTCGAGTTTAAACATGACAACGTACTAGTAATTAAAAACATAGGCCTATATATTTTTTTACATTTAAGAAACATTCAATATTTATTTAAATATTATTTAACTCATCCAGGTTAGTTAGGTTAAATGTAAAACATAATACTGTTATTGTTACATTACTGCATGATGGAATTAACATTAACAAAGCTTAATAAATGAAGGGAAAGAAATGTTGCTTACCATTCTCTTTTGTGAAATAATGCAGTTAGCTAATGTTACACAATTGTTTTGTTTTTATAAAGTGTTACGCATTGCATCTGTCAGCTGAATAGATAGCTAGACAACTGATGTAAACTGCTACTTTCCTAATTACAACCCACAGAATATTTAGAAATGAAAATGGAAATAAACCCTTGCTTTTTACAATCAAAACGCTAGCTATCTACATATGAAAACAATGACGGAACCACAATGCTAGCTCAAATTTAGATTCAACATATTTAACTAGTGAACATAACTTTATAGGAATACAAATTAATCCAGTAATAATAACGTTGTTTACTTACCAGATATAAAATGTGTGCTATATATCCTCGAGCTGCTAGTCATCCAGCCTTCTCTCTTCACTGCTGCAATCCAAGCGTCACGTTGTGTTTTGTTTTTCGGAAATCTAAACACTTTAATTTCCGACAGCAAGTTAGTTCCTGGCCTGAGAGAGCATCCAACCACCGAACAACATGGTTCTAGTTTTAATTTTGACATTTTTAATCGCAAGAATAAATAAACTGTCGCAATATCACTGTGTATAAACCGTCTCCCGCCAATGTTTTGAATGTGCGCGTCAACTAACCGGAAACATCCAAGGACCAAAGACGTCACTTCCTTAAGGAAGACCTAATGGTCTTTTATGAATCTACATCCCCTCCAGAACTCTGAGATCCGCTAGTGAGCGACGACTCGTGGTACCATCACAGAGAGGCTCATAATCACTTTCCAGAACATTCTCGTTCACCATTCCTGGCTGGTAGAATGATCTTCCCACCCCTATCCGGAATGCTGAATCCCTGACAATTTTCAAGCGACAGCTGAAAACGCTCTCGGTTACTCACGTAACCTCGGTTCCCTGAGATGAGGGAATGAGACATTGCTATGGGAATTACCCATTCCTCCAAATACTACTGAAGCCTTATTGAATCACGCCAGTGAAACGCCAATGGCGTTCAAGCGTCATCTATTCAGAATCTTGACTGAAGCAACTTGGCATTCTAAGATCCTGAGCTAGGTGACACGGCAATAAGAGCAATGTCTCGTTCCCTCATCTCAGGGAACCTGAGTAACCACGAGTGTGAGAGTGAGTGATGGGGGAGAGGGGAGTGAAAGGAGGAGAATTGCTTTGATATTGATGTGAGTTTTGTATGTTTTTCGACTTTATTGCACTGCATAGTGGAACAGTCAAAACACAAACATGACAATTGCTCTCGTCGCCCGCAACAGGCAGGCAGGCGGGGTGAACACAGCGGAGCGAGCAGACTTTCTTAGTGGCTCGTCTTCGGTGCTGGGTGCAGATTTCCTCCTCCGAGAGACAGTATCAGGAACGTGTGCTATCTCTTTGATTCCGGTGCCGGCAGCCTGCCGTCTCTGTCAGGGCTGGATCTCTGGCACTTCGAGCCATGATGGCGCTTCGGCCAAGGCTGTCTTGGTCTCACCGCCGGCTCATGTTCAACGAAGCGCTCCGTGAATGTCTCTACTGCTGCTCCGAAGACACCTGAGGGATTCATGGGAGCGTCCAGAAGGGTAGTTTTTTCCGAGTCCTTTAACTCGGTCAGAGTAAGCCACAGGTGACGATCTAGCACCACAAAAATTCCCCATGTTGCAGCCGATCATTCGAGCTGTCACCTTCGTCGCTCTGAGGGCCAGATCCGTGGCACGTCTGAGCTCTTTGAACACTTCAGGGTCCGGCCCGTCCTCATCCAGAGACTTGAACAGCTTGGCCTGATACACCTGGAGTATCGCCATCACGTGCAGTGCTGAAGCTGCTTGGCCCACCGCAGAGAAAGCCTTGCCAGCGAAGTTTGCAGTGGCGCTGCAAGGTTTAGAGGGGAGAGGAGGGACGCGGTTTATAAATCTCTCACTGTTCTCCTGCGACCTGAAAGGGAAGAGCGGGTTTAGCGACGGACTTATTCCACGGAAAGGGGGGGGGCAGTTTAAGATACCCCACTTGGTCAGCGCCGTCCACAGAAGACAGGAGGTAGGATCCCGGGTTGTGCACTTGACTGGTGAGCGGCGCGTTTCACAACTTCTTTATCTCATCGTGCACCTCGGGGGGGGGAAAAGGGAAAAAGGGGCCGGGCCTGCGGGGTTTGTCCTTCGGCCCAGCCGGCGATCGCCTATGAAGCGCGCGAGGTACCACTCGTCCAGACGGCTTCTGGCCGGCTCAGCAGGAGGCGCCCACTCCAAACCGAGCTCATCAATTGCCTTGGACAGGATGCAAAGGAGCTCGACATCACTATGATGGAGGTCCCCCGCGTCACTGCCGTGGGGCGCAGTGTAATCCAGCGGGCTGTTAGACCACTCCTCTCTCGCAGACGCTGCCACCGAAATGGCATCATCTTCATCCTCAGCATCCTCCAGAAACTGCAGCAGGGGTTGAGGAGCGCGTGGGCACTGAGCCGGCGTGGGCTCGTCACCTGACCCTGACAGATCCTCATCAGAAGCTCGCGGCACTTTCCTCCTCGGCTCGAAAGAGGCTGTAGAGTAAGAGCACGGCAGGGCTTGTTGGGAGAGTTCATCACCTTGGACGATGGCCACATGGAGCTTGAGAGTCCGGAGCTCATATCTCCGCAGTGGGGGCAGTCTGACCCCCCAAGCGCCGCCTCTGCGTGGGTGCGACCCAGGCAGAAGATGCACGACTTGTGGCCATCAGAGAGTTCGATTGGCTCTGCGCAGGAGAGGCAATCGCGAGTCATCCTTGTTTCCGAAGCTCACCGGAACAGCAGGGGAAGAGAAGGCGTGTCCGCTGCAGCGTGTAGATCATGGTGAGTAGTCTTGTTGATAGGCTTCTTGCTTCTCGTAGAAGGTTGGCTGAAAAAAAGATTCTGAATAGATGGCATACAAGCGCCCGAACTGCTTTATATATCCCTCATCTCAGGGAACTCAGCTCTTTCGACGCTACTTGCCTTATCCGAAATTAAAAAAAAAAAAAAAAAAAAAAAAACTTTGTCTTTCTCTTTATTCATTCCTTCCCTTTCTAGCTTGTACTTATTTGAACAAATGCCTGAAACTTGGTATTATTAGTATTATTTCCTTGAAAAAAAAATGCCAATACATACTTATGCTTCAATAACCTGAAAATGTTTGAAACAAATAATTTCCCCCCTATCATTCCTAGGGATGGGCATTTTTCAAAAAGATTGTATTTGAACATTTGGGCTCATAAAAAATAATAATAATTGAATATTTGTTTATTTAAATGAGTAATGAGAAAGAAATTATTTTTTAATAATCAAAAAATAAAACATCTTGAAAATGTCTGTAAACAGAGAGAGAGAGAGGGGCTCGAGGAGAGAGGAGAGAGAGAGATTGATGAGAAAAATGAGGGGAGAAAAAAAAGGGTGAAAAAAAAGCATTCAAGCAGATCAAACGAACAAATGAAGCAGCCCATGCCAATTACAAAACAGAATCACATGCACTCGAGTCAGCCTATGTTTATCGTGTTTATATTTTTTCACATGTTCATGTTGAGAAAAACAATAATATCCCCATTCTAGGGTTAAAGTTGACTCCTTAGTCTGATAACAATAAGAGCACACGCCAACACAGACGTTCCAGAGACACAAAGATAACGGTGTTCTAATCAAAGTTTCTTACAGCGCTTTGTGTTTTCTGTTCTTTAACCAATCTCCCTCGAGGAAACTTAAAGGATGTAAGAAATAGGCTCTGAGCTTGACTGAGACGTGGTGGTTGCAGGATCCTGCACATCCTGTAATATTAAGCTAAAATTATGAGCTATTGATAGGGTGACCAGACATCCCGTTTTTCCCGGGACAGGCCCGTATTATTTCGCTCTTGTTTGTGGCCCGGGAATATTTGAAAAAATCATGTTTTGTCCCCTATTTCAAAATGTATTTATGACTGGGTGATCAGAGCGAGAAGTAGAAGTGTTCTGTCACACGAGAACAGCCTAATCAAAGGTAAGTAAGCTTGTCGTAGAACCAAATTACCATCCAATCACAATTCGTTATCGATTAACCTGGAGTAGGCTAAGTGAAGGCGGGATAGATAGGCGGAATCACGCTGAATGACAGACACACAGAAGCGCTGTCTCGGCCACGCTCCCACGCAGTCCCAGTTCTGCGATCAGTTCTGTCTGCGCCTTAATTGTTAAATACACACAGCTGTCAAAATGTCAATCGTGTGGAGTATCTCACGTAACTACAGTCGGTTATGGCTTAAGTGAACGTAAACAGGTGGGTGAAAACAGATATGTGTCAGTATATTGTATTCATTCGGTCTGAAAGGGACAGCAGCCTAATCAAATACCTGTCTGTCTCATTTATGTAAATCAAACAACAAAAGATGTTAAATAAAGTATACATGTTAAACCTACTGTATTAGAAAAACAAGTTTATTTACTATTTAATGTGTATCTATTGTATTTTTCTTATGGCTTGTAATTTGCTTTATTTTTATATAAAAAATAACTATGTACATGTGTGTATGTAGGTTATATATATTAATTTAGATATCATGAAATAAAATGTCTTATATAGTCTTATTCTCATTGGATAGTTATTACGCTGCATGCTATTTTTGTGTATTAAAGAAGCATATAAGCTGTTGCTTGGACCAAAAGACTTTGAAGAAGCTTGACCACAGAACTTTGCATTTGTGGTCATTCCTTCCCTCAGCCGAGTCATTCCTTACTGAAACAACTGAGTACTTGACAGCACTGTGAGTTAAAAAAGTAATCTAACTACCCAAATTTAAGACGTGGCTAGCAGAGTTTAGTAGTGTGTTACGTGTGAAGAGGTTTAGACATGAAATTGAAAAGATTCTTGGAGATCCTTTTTGACAATCTTATGTGTTTAACCCTCCATCGCTAAACACTAGCGTCTGACTGGGGGCCACCTGAGCTATAGCTAAGATAAGCATTATTTACTTATGCACATATAACAATGCTGGTAATAGGCCTACACTGCATTTGTCTTGTCTGTTTTTATTGCAGAGTTTTTCACAGACAAAACATCTCGGCTAGAAGTTGTATCATCTTGTAATATGTTAACTAAGTTATGTGGATGAGGTAACCTGCCTCTTCTGAAGTAAGTGTTATCGAGTTGGGTTAATATTCCTAGCGAGTCTTACAAGGGTTGGCGACATCACAGATACTACTAAACTGTTCAGATAACTGTTATTAGATTTTTTTTTAATAAATGTAAACCTTTGTCAAGTTTAGCAAATATCTACACTTTGTCCATCCTCTTTGTGGTACGATTCTGTCCAGTTTATTATTATTTAACCACCTATCCATAATCATAAACCTATCCATAATAATAACAATAATAATACATTTTATTTGATGGCGCCTTTCAAAACACCCAAGGACATCTTACAAAGCAAAAATAGAAGAAACATTCAAACAAGCCCAAACAAGTTATCAGTAGCACAATCAAATAATAAAAACAAGGTGTTAAACTAATAGAAACATTAGACTATAAAATCAAGATAAATAAATAAATAAAAGTATACAAGGTATGCTAATCTAAACAGTTATGTTTTTAATTGTGATTTGAATTGATATAGAGAGTCCAGTTGATGGATGTGAGGAGGGAGAGAGTTCCAAAGATGAGGGACAGAGCAGCTGAAGGCTCTGGCCCCCATAGTGCTAAGTCTGAATGTAGGTACAGTTAACATCGCAGTCTTAGAGGAACTAAGTATTCGGGTTGGAGTATAGGGAGGAAGTAGGTCAGTGTGATATGGGGGGGGGGGGATATTGCCCAGAGGTAATATGAAGATGATAAATAGCAATGGTCCTAGCACTGAACCCTGAGGAACACCATGAGTAACCATGAGTAAAATCATAAGGGCTGTTTAAATAAATCTCAGTAAAATGATTACCTACTAATGATGTTAAGGTAAAGGTATGCATTCAAATATTTCTGATTTAATTTTCAAACGAGTTTGTTCAAATAATTCTCAAAGAAGAGAACTGCTTGTGTGTGAATGCGTGTGATTCTTGGGTGGGGAGGTTTAACCACCGGAGGAAGGCGGTGTGGTCACCTGCCACCTGAAACAATGTGATGTGTGTTAATATATCCATATATGTGTATGTGTATTTATTTTTCTCTCTCTGGTTTTTGATTTAATATATTAAATTTTATATCATATACATACTAGGGATGGGAAAGATTCACAGATTCGCTTGGTGCATCGGCATAAAAAGTTGATGCGATGCATCGGTTTTAAAAAGTGTGCATTGGATACAGGTCGGCATTTGTATTGCAATGCATCGCTTCTAACATATTTGCATCGGTAAAAAACGATTTATTTATATATAATTACTAATGGATGCGCTATACTTTTATTGTTTAGAAAGCAATATTTTATATGTAGATTGATTTCTTCTCTCTAAACTTTCTCAAGCGCGTTCTGTCATCACTGCTACTGCATGAATATGGCGCATCACAACACTACGGAGACCTATAGGAAAAGCGGGGATGAAAGTTCTTAATGTCGAACATGGATCAAATTGATCCACCATGGCAAACAGCGAATATATTTGTGCGAATATAATATACACAGTACACACACATATAATGTTAACAAAAACTTTTATTTTGTATGCGATTAATCGTTTGACAGCACTAGTTCTAAACTTGTGCTCTCTGTTCTGCTAGCTATAAAAGGTACAGCTGTCATAAAACCTGAGAGAAAGGCTGCATGGCTATAATAGTAGCCTATGTGAGAGAGTCAGTGGTAATATCATAGCGTTCCTATTGGTCAATGTTAGAGGAGCTCAGCTTAGCCTGACAGTTAGCCTGCCCTGGACCAGGTTAGTTTCCCAGCATAAGTTGCCACAGTGACTGAGGTTGATCCATGTTAAATTTGCGTTATGGAACCAAATCATTTGACAATGAGTCAGACTAACTGAAATAGGCCTGGCTTATTTAGTAAACTTGTTTTATGAAACAGGCATTGAGGTGTTAGAAGTCAGAAGACACTGAAGTTAATTTATGATTTGCTGTCTGTCTGAACCAAAGAAATAAAAGCGATCATATTTTTTTCCATAGCATCGATTCGCACTGTTGTATCGAATTGAAATCGGATCGCACTGCATCATAATAGAGGTGAATCGGATCGGATCGGTAGCTGCTTCAAATTTATTTTTAATGTATCATATCGTTGGCTATGCATCAAGATGCGTATCGCATGGGCCTCAGTTATGAGATGCACAGCCCTAATACATACTATATAATATATTAAATACACAGACACACACACACGTATACAAACAAATTATTATAATAGATATATATATATATATATATAATATATATATATATATCTATTAGGGGAAAAACAGTCATAATAGCTATATATAGATAACAGTAAGGATGAGAAGCGGACTACTGATCTTATGTTCCCTTTGTACTGTTGTGTGTGATGCAGTTTTTCATAGTTTTTACTAGAAGAATAAGAAGAACAATCATCAGCTTGGCACTATTACAATGACTTATCCAGTCTTTTGAAACTACCATTAAAAAAATGAATAGTGGGTGTAAGAGTGAGAAGATCCAGAGGCAGTCCTGAACACCACCGTCTGGTCCAAGAATTGAATGCAAGTCACTACAAGTAACCAGCTTAACATTTGCCAGATAAGGCAAGCACTGAAAGACTGAAAACCAATTTCCAGTAAGATGAAAACGCCAACACTGAAACAGTGACCTAAGCTCCAAGCAGCAGATCTAGGAAGTGCAGATTTAAGATGACAATATTTGCACATACGAAACATATGAACATATAACATAATGTAAAAAAAAAAAAAAAAAAAAAAAGGATTGGAACAGTCTACTTGATTTGACATGGCAGTCACTGGTTCTCCAGTATTAACCCGTTTAATCTCAAATTTTTCCCAGACATGAAAATATCCAAATGATGTGTCATTAGTAACCTTTTGAAATAATCAATAATAGTTTATTTATTTATTTGGAAAAGTGTGTGAAAATTTTGGTTTTATGGTCAGTTACAATTGTGACCAGTGTGATAATGTGTATACTTAACACATTTCTGCAGTCATCAAAATTGTTATATATCTCAGCCCAGCTGTTTTAAACTCTCTTTCGCATTCTAGGGTTACTATTATGCATAAAACCCCTGTACAACACTGATAGGAATACTGAGATAAAAGACAAAAAATACAACCATCAACATATTTCAGAATTGTTACTTTATTGTAACATATATCATAAAATTGTTATATTAGTGCTACTAGTATAACAACATTGATATTGTAACTTAATTTGTAACATTTGAACTTTGAATTTACTGCAACATTCACTGTAACTTTGTCATAGCAACATTTTAGTGCAACCTTCACTAATA
The DNA here is from genome assembly GCA_018155175.1 of Sinocyclocheilus anophthalmus. Classification (NCBI taxonomy): domain Eukaryota; kingdom Metazoa; phylum Chordata; class Actinopteri; order Cypriniformes; family Cyprinidae; genus Sinocyclocheilus; species Sinocyclocheilus anophthalmus. The sequence goes on along the minus strand of JADLZN010005996.1, from coordinate 397,719 downwards.
GCTGAATTGGATTTATATGTACCTAAATGTACTGTCTTACCAGTCACTATTGTTACAATCGACATGTTTACTCATTCTATGACCACACTCCAAAAAAAACAGAATAATTGTGAATCCGTATATTAATGCTAGACACCTTAAAGTACATGTACCAAAAATCTTTGTCATATCCTTATGTTAACCTATTTTACTAGCCTTTTGTTTTGGAGCTTTGATGCAGCTATCATCTTATGGTGCAAACAGGAAATAAACTGCTCTGGTCATGTGAAAATTTGCATTGTCCATGTGACACTGCTCATATTTAATTGAGACCCTTTATTTTTCCATATTTACTGGAAATGCATTACCAGTCCGTAACATTTTTAGAGCTTTATAAATTAAAAACTTTTTTACGTCACTATTGTGACTGCTGGGATTAAATAGGATAAGATGGAGATTTTTCAGGCATGGAGTGTTCATTTCCTTAATAAAATGTATGACAAAAATTTTTCATTGATTTAATTATTTTTCTAATTCTATCAGAATAGCAAAGTCCACTGCACATAATGACTCTAAGGGAAGGATATAATTGGAATCACTTTCAGATGAACAATAAAAGCTAATGAACATTAAAAACATTGACATCCAAGCAATATCCATCTGACTTCAGTAACGTCAAGCATTCAAAGCAGCAGATTAAAAATGGGAGTGCGCGCTTACTGTAGGCCTAAACACTGCTACGTTGGTGTTTGCATTATAATCTTAAAAGTTAATGTTCTTGGTGAGAATGGGCCTTTATCGATACAAGGGAAGGGTTTAGAACGACTATTCAAACTTTCTAGTTTAAGTAAATAATAATAATATTATTAGTAAACTTTATAGTTTTCGCCATGAACGGGCCTTAATATGACAAGATGACAGAGATCATCTTAAGCACTAACTAATATTAAATAAGTATTATGTAGCCTATTATAATTCTTTAAACATAAATATTCTTTAAAAAGATTGTGTTTAATGTCACATTATTTGTTACAAAGGTGCATTCTGTAGTTCTTAAGCTAGCATTAGCTTCGCTGTTCTTCGTGTAGTTTACCGATCCCAGCAAGCAATTTTGCATTTAAAAGACCGCTATTAGCCGTCTAAATATAGCCCAGACGTCTAGGCTAAAACAAGGCTAAATTTGGGCTGTCAGTGAAAATTTTATAGATGTCTAATCATAGCCCAAGAATAGACTAGTCATCAATTAGACCGCTATTAAACGACTACATATATACATCTAATAGACAACAAAATGGCAATCCATCCAAACAAATTCAATATACAGCTTTTATTAAGAAAAATAAAATTTTTAACAACTTGGACAACTTAAGACAATACAAAATTATAAAAAAATACAAAAGAATTAATGACAAAATAAAATTGTATAAATACAATACACAAAAATCAGGAATTTTTAACAACTTAAGATCATAAAAATAAAAAAATTAAATATTTTAAATAACTTAAGATATTTAAAAGAAAAAAATCTAATACAAATCAAGAGCATGTTATCACACTTAACATTAAAACATTACGGATAAATGACAACATAAAAAAAGATGAACCCTTTTGTTGGTTTACTTTTAACAAATAAAACAACCAACAGTGAACTTTAAGGAAATTATTAATTATTGGTTTTATTTCTTGTTTAAAATGCTTCCCAACTGCATTCCTCAAGTCCAACTCTGTTGCTGCGGGGAAGTTGGTCATCACAGCATCTGTCAAATAAGAAAAAAAAACAAGAATAGCTTGACATCATTTTTTACTTTACACTAATTGTGACAGGGAGTCATTCTCTTTTGCTTGGATGCCAACTAAAAACAAAAACGAGATATATAGTGTATCACCATTCAGTGTGTTAAAAAAGAGAAGCTCTCTGGTAAATGTTGTGTGTTTTATACACATACCTCTAATGACCGAGAACAGTGCACTCTTTTCAAATGCCTCTTTCTGCAGCAGACCACCCCCCTTCATGTTGAATTTGGACATGAGGGAATTTTTTTAAAACCCTAAAATATAATATAGATTGAGGTGGTTAACAATTGCGGACAAAGTTTGACATTTCAAAATGACCAGTAAATGAATTTTTTAAATTTCTGATTTGCGTTGTAACTTATTGAGTACTGACACCACAATGTTTGATTAATGTGGCAAGATTTGTAGGCTTTACCTGTCCAGCATCCTTCTGGCACTGTCTTTGAGGTTTCTTCCTTCAACTCTGCACAACTTTGACACCTGAATAACACATGCCAATGTCAGGCGGGTAGTATTATATGCGTCCGTGTACAAGTGTTTACCAACCTTAAACACTGATGCCCATTGACCTGCAAGTTTTCCATCACTAACCCTTTAAAACTCTTTATTCCAACAGTTTAAGTTTTTCCCTATTAGTGCCCCCCACAATCTGTCTCTGCCTCCAAAAATGTCTGGCACAACTGACTTCATAACAACACAATGATAGCTGCTGTAACTAAAAAGTAGCCAAGTACACACATTAACCTCAAATGTACTTGAAATAAAATGGTAGGGGGTGTTGATGAATTGATTATTCCATGGTTTCTGGTTGTAATGTTTAGATTTAATGCTGCATTCCACATCTGAGCTATTTGCAATATTTTAATACTGCTGTAACCATTTTATAATTGATAAAATAAGAAATAATATAGATAAAATAATGAACACGTCAAAACGAAAACACAGATACTTACAAGACCAAGTAGGAATGTCTTTTATCGTTTGTTGTTTGCCCGCTGTTCTCCGACAAGTAAACTTAGTGCTCTCTAGTGTAAAAAAAAATTCAAAACGCTACACTGATCTCTAACTCTCATGTCTCAGTAGGGCTATAATTGCTATCTAGCGGTTGGGAATTGTAATTGCTTTTTTATTTATAAAATGAAAGACAGCCGAATATCAATAATATCATATAATGTGTAAGAATGTAACATTTAACAGCTTGTGGGATGCATGAAATCATTTTATCAAATGCAAGTAAACTTTTGAAACATTTAAATGAGCATTATTTTTGGCATAATAAATAACGCTATATTTAATAATGCTGTAAAATAATAAAAATATAAAATAATGCTCATTTAAATTATTCAAAAGTTTACTTGCATTTGATAAGAAGCTGCGTGGGCGAAAATTACATGTAAAATATTTTTGGCTATGTTCATCGCTGGTCTGGTTACTGGTATAGGGCTATAGCCAAGCCGTTAAAATTAGACCACAGATTGCCTTGATTTCTCCCAGGTGGGCTAAAAGCAGACTACTCATAGCCCGTCCAATTTAGAGCTAAATCGTGGCTACATATAGACCATGTCATGAAATGACACTTATATCTTTGTAGATATTATTGACAATGCGAACATGATGGGATATCAACCATATCATGCGCTGCCTGGCCAAAAACTACAATCAGGTTTGACTATAAGTGGCCTACAGACTACAGACCGCTCTGACTATGAGCTAAATCGTGGCTAAGCACAGGCTATTGAACATGTGAAAGAAATGAAACCAAACACCCTGTAAACACTGTTACTTTGCTTAAAAGGTTGAATATCATACATCGCACAAGTTATTTTGCCAAAAAACTACATGAAACCAAATACAAGGTTATTTGGGCTAGAAGTGGGTACACATAGCCGGACTATATCGGGTCTATAGTTAACCGAGACGGTGAAATGACGGCTGCTTGCTGGCCACAGCATGAATGTCTCTGACTGTTTAGGTTACACTGATTTTATTGAACAGACTACACAATATTTAATTCACTTACCTGTCCAATAAAAAAGCAATTTGGGCATCACTGCTGAGCATTTTCTCCATCATCAAATCTTTATACCTTGCGTATGCCGCCGTACTGATGTTTACGCTCATTTTTGTCTTTTTCCGTCTTCTTCTGCCTTGAGAGGGCAAGAAATCTTTCAGAATTCATTAAAAATATCTTGATTTGTGTTATGAAGATGTGTTTCGAAGTTGGTGTGAAAGACTTGAGGGGAGTGATTATTTCACTTTTGTCTAAGCGTAGGCTATCCCTTTATCTAAAGAGTGTTTGCTTGTGCAATCTAACAATATGTGCATGTGCCCCTGAGCGTATTTTTGGGGATTTACTAAGAATAGTTGCGTGACGTGTCCTGCAGCTTTACTAAATACCGGTTTAGACGATTTTAAAATCTAATATGGTTATGATAATTCTGTAATATCTATAAAAATTAAATTTTATATATATATATATACAGAATTCCAAACCATAAACTCTGAAAAACTGGGATGTACAACCCAACATACATACACAACAAGTCCACTGGCCTACTCTGCTTGTCTTGGATATGATACTTGAAGCTCAACAGAGTTTAACGGAACATGTCAGAACATGCTTGATGCTAATATATGCAATTATGTGGAGCAGGCCTCTGGACCGTGAAATTGCAGAGTGAGTGGGGCTACCTTGCGTGATGCAACAGAAAATTATATAGTAGATTCACGAATTGATAAAAAAAAATGTATACTGTGAATCACAATTCCTTCTGATTTCAGTTCCTCGGGAATCCCTGGGAATCGAAACCGTGCGCTACAGTTTGTGTGTTGAATGTTCCATTTGATCGTCTGTAAAAAGTCACATAATTATTGTAACAAATTTGCTTATTTTATTAGTAACCTAAAATGTCTTACTCGTTTTATGAAATATCTTGGTTTTGCGTTATATTTTCCTTTATTTTCTGTAATTTAATAACGGAATTCTAAATTTACATTGTGGACCCCAACCCCACAGCAGCTTCTTCAGACTTCCGACCTGCTATATGCTTATATATAATATAAACTCATAATTTATCTGTATGTGTAGCCTATATACACTCATAATTGATCTCTTTATTGGTTATTTTTCTGACACACATCTGGTCATATGACTACAGCAGACTCACGACTAGATGTTTACATACTCTTCAGGTACAAAGTTTTCATTATAACTGATATGTCTGTCTGTTTCTTTGAAAGTTATAGTGAATTATAGGGTCGGATGCAACAGCAGCCTCTGTGTGATGTCTGGACTCTGTGTGTAGTTTCACATCATTCCCTGGTGAACAATAGGAGATTCCTCAGCATGACATCACAATCATGCATGGCGTAGTATTACAGTTGCACATTTACAAAGGAAAACAACAAATAGGGACCGTACTTTCACTTTCACTGTTGAAATAACAGGCTAGAAGCAAAGGGCATGTATGGACAGGAAAGACTGATATGAGAGTAAAATTGGAGGGGGAAGGAGACCAGCACATGCTAGTTAGTCAGACAATAACTATGGAGAAAAAAGAAAAGAAAAAATGAGACATTGCTTACCTGAGAAACAAAACTTAAGGCTTGATTTCATAGAATGTATTGAATATAAGTATGTAACACTTTACAGAGATTAATTTAGTTAGTTTATTACTTAATGCATTAGGTATTGTGAATTAGCATTTATTTATCTTGGTTCATGATAATAAACTATTTCAAGTTGTAAACAATACAAATATCAGATTTGTAAATTATAAATTGTTGCTAATTGTTAGTTCACGATACCTAATGCAAACGTTAATGAACTGAAACTTGTAAAGCGTTACCAGAGTATTTTGAAAAATTAGCTAGTGCCACAAGACAAAATACACACATTCAAAATACATTTGGGCAAGTCTCAATGTCATACAAGGTACATTTATCTTGGAACACAAGATATTGGCCAAGAATATACTAAATTATGCGACTGTACAATACATGAAAACAACTTAAATATTTCAGCATATTGCATTTTTATTGATAATAATATTTATAACATAAAAGTGCAAACTTTGCTGTATAAATAAAGCATTACTAGAGAAACTGCAGCAGGGGTTTGATTGAGCAGGTTAGACATTTAAAATCATGCTTGATAAACAAACACACTGCACTGACAATAAAACAAAGTAAAACAAACTGAAAAGAGATGAAAATTGAATTTAAATACATTTGATGAGTAAATCCATTTTTTGCTTTTGAGGTCTTTAGTGCTTTTCTTCATCACTATAGCAGTGGTTTGATTAAATAAAAAAATACACTTTCATTTAATTTCAATAAATACGTTTTCCGACATGTGCTCTTAAAGGGAAAGGGCACTATCAGAACTTTTAAAGTTCCCGACAGTGTGGAAAAACTCCTTACATTATCCAATAACTCTGATTTTAATAAATCATCAAACATTCGATCACATACAGTTTACATAATTAAACCGTTTTAGATAATTAAAATCTTATAAAAAAAACAACATTCATTTCTGTGGTACAAACACAATATATATATATATATAGTACCTGTTCCAAAGCCTAAACTGAAATATAAATGTTTGAGACAAACATTGAGAACATTATTGCTATGTCAGTATTTGAAAGCTGTTTCAGGACAATACCTGAGTGTGTTCTAATTATTCCTGCTCAAATGACAGTACTATGTACATTGATCAGAAGTAGCTTCAAAATGATCTGCAGCTGGTTACTTCAGATAAAGGCCTTCCATTCTCTTTCAAGCTGCAGAGTATCAATACATTCAAAGAGCTTATGGAACACCACTAATCCAGATTGTGGTGAGGTATGCTCTCTTTGAGCTGACAAAGTGCCATTACGGTTAATACCACGTCGTCGCCCACTTCCACTGTGATGCAGTAGGTGTTTCACAAATAGTCATCTTGAAGAGCCAGGAAGCTTTAAATATAGTATAGAAAAATAACAGACTCTTCCGCTATGGAAAAATGTCTTTGCAGCTCTCCAAGTCATCTTCTTTAGCTTCATGATTATACTTTTGGTCCAGGGAAAGTCTGACTATGGCATCATCATTATACTTCAAATCAGGGTGAAAACGAGAGATATTTCTTCATGGTAACTCAAAGTGAGGGTCATGCCATAGTTTTATCATTTAAACAGCTCTACTGAAGAACGAGCACCTTAAAAAGGATATCTTCTATAGTGGATAAGGGAAGCACTGGGCTCCTAGCATGTAGTGGAGGCCTAAGAAGAGCGTTTCAATCTTGAAATGGTCTTCGATGTGTCTGACTTTAAATGTGACTTCGCTTTTATTGGAGAGCATGAAAACACTTTGCATCTCCTGGCACCCTTTGTCTCGCAGGGTCTGCAGGTGGAACAATTTATCTCCCTGTTCCAGTGTCAGGTTGGCAACCGTCTGAGTGCCGTAGCTGTCCACACAAGCCCACAGATAGACCATGTATGGTCCTGCACAGAACAGCTTCACACTCTTCTGATTGTTCAGATCCACATTCTGGTTCCAGATGGCTGTGAATCTCAACTCATCTGAATCTAAGCCTGACACACACACACGTACATAAAGAAGTGAAAATTAGATGTGGTTTCCTCTAAGATTGACATAAGCAAGCTGATTACAGATTTTAAAATCTCATGTGGTGTAACCACAAAAAATAAGTAAGTACAAATACATTAATATATATATATATATATAAACATTAAATAGTATATATAGTAAAACATTTAATATTTTACTGTTTTTAATAAATCATAGATCTGCCAAAAAGACGAGATGGCTGTCAACTAATTAAAAAAAATATATAGATATATATATATATATATATATATATAATATTATATCTCCTTATCATATACTTCCATTGTCATTCGCATGGCACTCGTCTTAACGGTCCTTGTATAGGGACGATTAATATATCTTTACAGAATCAATCTGAATAATATGATAAAATTAACACTTACATAGAGCATTTGCATGATAGTCCACATTGTCTGAAAACGTCTCTGCTGAAGAAAAAAAAAAAAAAGTTAAGCAACTCTAAAATGGTAATAAAACTAGTATATATTCATACCCTAGTTGAAAAAGGTTCAATACTAAAGTGCTCCTATTTTCCACACACTAATTTTGTTCTTAATATACTAAAAATGATTCTTTAGTACTAGTTAAGATCATCTTAAGAACATCTAAGTGTACTCAAATGTAATATTTTGGGACACCATGAATATGAACTAGACGATGCTTAGAGACTTACGCATCCGGGGGGCTTTTTTTTTTGTGGTTAGTTTCCCTTGTATTACACTGAACCCACTAGTGTAGAAAGATGGGTTCAAGTGTACTACAAGTGCTAACTAAACACATTTTTTTAAATTCACAGATATAGGTATGTTTCAAAGCCATTTTAGTTCATATCAATGGTGTCACACTTCTTCCATTGATTATGCATTTTCAAAATTGTGAATTTTCTTATTGAGCTCATGTAATGTTGTTCATCAAATGAATACATTTTATTGTTTCATTTAAAGGACTTTTTTTCCACAATAAACACTTTTATTGTTTTGGGTCACCACTTAAGTTTCCAATGTCAAATTTGGGCCCAGCTGATTCAAGATAGGGAAATGGTAATGATCAAAGTGATGAGAAATAACAGACACACTCATTCTGTTAGACATGGAAAATTCCATCCTGTATCAAATCAACAGAATCACAAAAACACTTTCACTGACCAGAGCAAAAGGCTAGTTGTGGAACATGTGGGCTGAAAAGGCCTGCATAGAGATAGTGGAACACCTTTGCTCAACAAAAATGCCCTTTCGGGACTTGGCACACAACCCAAATAGTGCGCAAATCACATCCTGTTCAGTGGATGTTTTAGTAAGTGTCTTTTGAGGGTACCGTTGTCTGATATCAGTATAGGCCTACTTTGAAATGGAAATGTAGATCTCCTGTTCTCCTGACCTCAACAGTTATTTAACAGATGATTTTAAAAACAAACTCACAGAAAGATGGTTCAGATGTTAAGAGGGGTTCCCCGAGGGGACATGCCAAGGCAAAGCTCAATCAGACCACACTCTCAGACACACAACATGACCACATGAAACAACACACCTGAGACAAGTGGTTTAACTGACTAAACACTAACGGCTGTCACTGAAACCCATTAAATATTCTACACATTACAAAAAGAATTTGCTTGTGACACTATCAGATATCCTATAATCTCAGGTCTTTGACTGAATATCTGGCTGTGAAGCCTCATCAAACCACGGTCAATACTGCCCTCTGAAGGACTTTTAAATGCACTTACTACACTCGTACATCACCTACAACACTCAAAGCAGCGTTATACACCGTAAAGAACACAAATGAAATCCGAAACGAGCTCTTACGTGCTGCTGGTTGAGGATGAGGATGAGGCTGAAGGCGGCACAAGCGACTGTTAATAAGCTCTGGATGAAGAACACCGTCGCCGCGGTCCTCCGCCCGTTGCTACAGCGACAGCGTGCGCCGCCGCCGCTCTCGAAACTCTCTGGAGCATCCTTTGAGTCCATACCGACTGACGGGCGCAGGGAGTTCAACTGCCCCGATAAGAAACGCCGCGCCTTTTATAAGAGAAGGCGGAGGAGGGCGCAGACCGAAACCCCGAAAAAACATCCCCTTCCAACGCATCGCATCGAGCCAGAAGCCGTGTGTGGAGGATGCTCTAGTTTAACTGTGTTTGGCTTATTCAGACCGATAGCCTCGATCTTTTTACATGCTTCCCTCAAGTATGCAAATTGAAATGCCGGCCAAAATCTCCTAATCATTTCTTATTCCCACATGAAAAAATACTATGGTAATTTATAGTAAATACTATAGTGTTTTTTAACCATACTATAAAGTGTATTATACTGTAGGCTATATATTATCAGCCTTTTGGCGGCATTCCGGCCGTCAGTCAGAAAAAAAGGCTCCAACTCACCGACATGAAAAATGCCACGATGAATAATGTTAGTTTGCTGTTAACAAGTGAAAACATCTTAAAATATCGCAGTTTTGCATAAAACAGAAATAATATACTAACCTTTCGTCGAGTTAAGGTGCATTTCTCTTTTGTCCTTTTATGGCCGCTTCCACCAAACAGTCAAAAAAGAACTCCATTGCCATTGGTCAGTTTTTCGTGGGCAACTTCGGTACTGTAAATTGATTTAGAGTAGTGAGGAAATACAGTAGTGACCGTATATTTTCCCACAATCCTTTGCGGTTTACAGTAAAATACTGTATACACATTTTACAGTATAATACTGTTCAGATTACAAAAATCAGTTATAGTGTATTTACAAGACTTTGTTAATGAATGCTACAGCATACCATAGTATTAACTATAGTGAACTGATAAACTGCAATACATACTGTAGTATACTTTAGTTTTTACTACAGTAAACTGTAGTGTAGTATAATATACCTTATATTTGTCGAAAATTGAGTACTATATTGGGCAAAGTAATTTGTTTATATTACTATAGTTGTTATATTTCCACAGTCAGCAACTATAGAATTACCACAACAAATTAATTCAAGCACTTTACTATAGTATGGTTCAAAAACACTAGTGTTTACTATAAATTACTATAGTATTTTTTCATGTGGGCATTTTGCATGATTTCATTATTAGTGTATGTATGTTTTGCACAAATACCGAGCACGTCTCATATAACATTCTACAAACTAGTTTACATATAAAGTAGGCCTAATTGATTTATTTTCTTCAGGAAAGTCCAGTTGAAGAAGCTATCTGGTCTAAACAGGTTTGTTTTATGCTGGTGATGGTAGATCATTGGTCCAGCAAGAGTATCACCCCAAACTGTTTTGGTAACCACTGCCTTACACTGTAAAAAAAATTATAATAATGTAACCGGTCATACAGGGTGGGAACTACATGAGGATGAGTAAAGGGTCACACTTTTCATTTTTTGTCCAACTCTTCCTTGAACGTCAGCATGGTGACTGGTCAACATCCGGGCGTTTTTTTTTTTTTTCCTTGGCACACAATAAAATCCCAGTATATTCCAGCTATATTCGTGTACCAACGTTGCAAGCCAGTGCTTGCAAGGTTCATGGATATTTAGTTTACTGAGGTGTTTAAAACAGCAGAAACTGTTCAACTTTTTAACAGAAAAAAGTTTAACAATTATTATGTTTTAATAATAATTATTTGTTAAATATAATATAAATATAATAATTATGATTAAATATAATAATTATTGAAAATATTCAATAATTCATATGTTTAACAATTTTCATTTTCCATCTAATTGTTTTTCTTTAAGCAAACAATGTGGTGTGTATGGAGAGTCCCAGCGATGTGTTTGGAGAGTCCTCTTCAAAATATTTTTCACTCACATTTCAAAAACATAGAAGTAGGTTATAAGGCTGGCACCTCAGTGCACACATATTCCATCCTTTCTCTTTTCCTTTCCTTCTGAGATTTACGATATCTAACCGTCAACCAAGTAAAAATGTATAAAAACAAATGAATGTCTCATTTAACATTTTAAGGGACACTCCACCCAAAAAAATAACATTCTCTTATCATTTACTCCCTCATGCCACCCACAATGTAGGCTAAATGACTTACTTTCTTCAGATGAACACAAACGGAGGTAGGTCTACTTTAAATAACCCATCTCTCTCATTCCAAAGCTATTGGACGCATAGGTGTAATTGCGTCTTAAAAAGTGGTTTGGACGGGGGTTACATCTGCATTAAATATTAAAATTATTTCAATAATAGGCTACATGAAAATTAAGAATAAATATTATTAGCTGAACTTATTGCAAAAATAAATACCATTCAAGCACTTTTATGATGACATGGCAAATATTTACATTGCGCGCTATTAGTTAATATTAGTTTGATGTGCTGAAAAAGTAGCTGTAAGCAGAAAATATGTATGAGTATTAGTTAATTTGCATGGAATCATCGGACTTCAGCTTCAGTTCCCACTCATTTATGTGCATAATTGCGTTTGCTGCTGGATGTGTAATGTACAGTAGCCGCATGACACCAACAACAGTGCATGTAGGGTTGCATTCCAAAACTGGAAAATGCTGCCTTCGGAGTAGTGTTGTTTTTGGCGGCCTGTTTTAATTTTGGTTTTAGTCTAGTCTTTGTGTGAAGCTGTCATTTTAGTTTTAGTCATGTTCATACTCTTTTTAGTCTAGTCAAGTCTCGGTCAACTAAATGTCTGAGCATTTTAGTCTTATTTTAGTCAATGAAAACTCATGACATTTAGTTTAGTTTTAGTCGACGAAAACTGATGACATTTAGTCTAGTTTTAGTCAATGAAAATTGTATTTTAGTCTCTTTTTAGTAATGCAATTCTATTTAACCCAGTCAATATAGTATAAGTACCTAGTAGTATAGACGAAACCAACATTTTCTTTTAGCCAAACCCATTTCAAACAAGGTTATCTTATTATATTATTGTTACCTTATAGACTCAAGAATACATCCATTCCAGACACGGAAGACGCTCTGATTTGAATTTACAACGTTTATTTTACCAACCAAACATGTTAGAAGTACACACAACAGACATTATAACTAAAGCAATAAATAAAACAATAAAATAAAATAAATAAAACAGCATCACATAACAATGCCAGAAAAAAATTAATACATTCAAGTTTAACCAAAAGAGAAACAAGGTGCTGAATGCCGGAAGCTACAATAACATACTAAAAAGGTGCAAATAAAATGTGTGTGTGTACTTGTTATGTTGTAAACTGAGTCATTGCATCATAAAAACTATTAAAAGATATAACACTACAAATGGTTTGGACCTTAGAGAGATACTGTATAATGGGATGGGGAGCACTGGCTGCATACAGTGGAATTCGTTGACAGAAAAGAACAAACAATACTGAATTATGTCAACTACTGAACCAAATAACCAGCAGTCTCAACAGCAACTACATAAACACGGCCATTGGTCCTTTCGCACCGCTTTAGTTCCAGAACTAAATGTACAGTACTAAAGTACTGGGATGATTTTGCGCGAACTATTTCCCAGTACATTTAAAGGGTTGCATTCGCCCCGACAGTGTGTACTAAGAAGGGACGTAAGCCGGTCGATAGCAACGTCATTTGAGCGCGGCGTTCAACAACAGAAACAAAGAAGAACAACATTAACAACAGGAGGATGGAGGACGCTGTGATCGGAGCTATGTTTTGTTGTGTCTCATGGGTTTCACAATAATGGACATGGAAAGTCGACGTATACGTAAAGCGATTGAAAGAACGGAAAGGAGGACTAAGAATCTCCAACGACAACTGGCAGTGCTACATTTGCTACAAGTGCCTGCACTTCAGCATCCGTCCATCTATCGCTGTTCTCCATACTTGCGAAATAAGTAAACACAATGTTTACAGTATGTTTACACGGTGTTTTAAATCATGGCGGGTGAGGGTGTTTTCATACGCGTTTGGCGAATCAATGTCTAATTATGTCACAATTAGTACCAGTTGTGCTGGTAAGACCCTGCTCCAGAGTAGGAGCTAATTCGGTTCTCGAAAAAGGCAGTCCGGTACAAAAATCGCTCCCAGTTCCGGCGGTGCAAAAACGCCAAAAAAGTTCCACAATTAGTTCTGGTACTATGAAAAGGTTCCCGCGGTGCGAAAGGCCCTTTTTTTCTCTGTGTCAGACTTAACTTTGTTTGTTGTCGTCTTCTAAATAATGCCGCGAGTGGGGCTTGAGGAAGTGACGTTGCCTGCGTCTGCGCAGTGCGACCTGATGCAGCCCCTAAAGTGGGACACAGGAAACAGAAATACTGCAAAATAATACTAATAACGCGACTAAACGAGACGAAATAACGTTATAACATTTAGTTTCGTCTCGTTTTGGTCAACGAAAATGGAGAAATTTTAGCATAGTTTTTATTTTGTAAACAACATTTAGTCTAGTTTTTATTCGTCAACAATATTGCATTATACATTTAATTATAGTCATCGTCACATGACCAGCATTTACGTTGCGTCTCGTCTCGTTTTCGTCACGTGATAAAGGTTCGTTGACGACGATATTTAGTCATAATTTTCGTTGACGAAAGCAACACTACGTCAGAGGACACAATTCAAGGTAAGAAGCACTAGCGTAGCCAGGAATCACAATAGGTGGGCCCAGTGGGGCTAACCTAAAATGCATCTGTTATCAAAATAGGCCAACGAGAATAAGTGTGTAAGTGCGGTGACCGAGAGAGCTCAACGTGCTGCAACTTTAGAAAACACATGCCAATAGAAAAAGCACCAGCAAATCAAGAAAACATCTTCATCAGTTTGACAGCAGGTGCTGCAAATGCTCACAACGCAACACAAAGAAACACACTGCAAATGCTTACAACACAACCAAATAAAGAATTTTATTTGAAGCGCTTTTCTTTGTTTGGTTGTGCTGTGAGTATTTGCAGCACGTGTGTTGTCAAATTGACCAAGTTGTTTTCTTAGTTTGCAGGTGCTTTTTTCTGTTTGCAGCTCCTCGAGCTCTCTCGACCACAGTGTTGAGAACATAACGATAAGAACAGCATTAGCATGACAGCCACACCACACACATCTGACAGACGCAACACAGTACCATCAAACCAGCAGGACAGCAGTGCTTGGTCATAGTCTGGCTCAGCGGCCACATAAACCACATTAAATAACCATCAGTGACTAGACAACATAGTAGGAAAATGTACATTGGCTTACTTTTGATGATTATAACAGAGGATGAGAGTTGAACACTATGGAGCGCTAAACACTCTCATGCATTTTATGTTTCATTCATACTTGAAGCCAGAGGGTGCTCTTGCAGCAAGTCCAAAATTGACTCATAGAAGTAATAACTTATGACGTGCCAGGAAATCCCTAATATGGATAAAGGCATCCAGCAATCTCTGCTGCAGCTAAGCTGAATAAAAATCAAGTTTTGACTAATAAAACATGAAGACAATGAACCCATGACTGTGACAATACATGGTTTATGTGCTTTTCAAGTCATCTCTAGGTAATAGAAAAAGCATCTGATTAATGCAGTTCTAACTGACATAACATTTACTATGTTAGGCTATGGAAACATAAATAAAATATATCTTCTACCTTGGCTTATTCTATGATAAAAATGGAAAAAGTATTTGTATTATACAGTGGGGGAAAAAAGTATTTAGTCAGCCACCAATTGTGCAAGTTCTCCCACTTAAAAGTGAGAGGCCTGTAATTTTCATCATAGGTATACTCAACTATGAGAGACAAAATGAGGAAAAAAAAAAAAATCCAGAAAAATCACATTGTAAGATTTTTAAAGAATTAATCGGTAAATTCCTCGGTAAAATAAGTATTTGGTCAATAACAAAAATTCATCTCAAAAATTTTTTTTTTTTTTTTACTTGTATATACCCTTTGTTGGCAAATGACAGAGGTCAAACGTTTTCTGTTAGTCTTCACACACTGTTGCTGGTATTTGGGCCCATTCCTCCATGAAGATCTCCTCTAGAGCAGTAATGTTTTGGGGCTGTCGATGGGCAACACGATTTTCAACTCCCTCCAAAGATTTTATAATGGGGTTGAGATCTGGAGACTGGCTAGCCCACTCCAGGACCTTGAAATGCTTCTTACGAAGCCATTCCTTCATTGCCCGGGCGGTGTGTTTAAGATCATTGTCATGCTGAAAGACCCAGACACATTTCATCTTCAATGCCCTTGCTGATGAAAGGAAGTTTTCACTCAAAATCTCACGATACATGGCCCCATTCATTCTTTCGTTACACGGATCAGTCATCCTGGTCCCTTTGCAGAAAAACAGCCCTAAAGCATGATGTTTCCACCCCCATGTTTCACAGTAGGTATGGTGTTCTTTAGATGCAACTCAGCATTCTTTCTCCTCCAAACACGACAGTTGAGTTTTTACCAAAAAGTTCTATTTTGGATTCATCTGACCATATGACATTCTCCCAATCTCTTCTGGATCATCCAAATGCTCTCAAGCAAACTTCAGACAGGCCTGGACATGTACAGGCTTAAGCAGGGGACACGTCTGGCACTGCAAGATTTCAGTCCCTGGCGGCGCAGTGTCTTACTGATGGTAGCCTTTGTTACTTTAGTCCCAGCTCTCTGCAGGTCATTCACTAGGTCCCACCGTGTGGTTCTGGGATTTTTGCTCACAGTTCTTGTTATCATTTTGACCCCACGGGGTGAGATGTTGTGTGGAGCCTCAGATCGAGGGAGATTATCAGTGGTTTTGTATGTCTTCCATTTTTTAATAATTGTTGATTTCTTCACACCAAGCTGCTACCTATTGCAGATTCAGTCTTCCCAACCCGGTGCAGGTCTAAAATTTTGTTTCTGGTGTCCTTTGACAGATCTTTGGTCTTGGCCATGGTGGAGTTTGGAGTGTGACTGTTTGAGGTTGTGGAAAGGTGTCTTTTATACTGATAACAAGTTCAAACAGATGCCATTAATACAGGTAAACGAGTGGAGGACAGAGGAGCCTCTAAAGAAGAAGTTACAGGTCTGTGAGAGCCAGAATCTTGCTTGTTTGTAGGTGACCAAAAAATTTTACCGAGGAATTTACCAATTAAAAATCCTACAATGTGATTTTCTAGATTTTTTTTCTCATTTTGTCTCTCATAGTTGATGTATACCTATGATGAAAATTACAGGCCTCTCACTTTTTAAGGGGGAGAACTTGCACAATTGGTGGCTGACTAAATACTTTTTTGCCCCACTGCATAAACAAATCATAAAATTGTCATTTGGAAAATATATTTAAAAAAAATTATAAAATGTAAATTATTGGTTATTGTCCAGAAGTGTATTTGGTTTCTTAAAGAAATAAGATAATAACAATAATAATAAAACCTGACAATTAGACCAATCTGTCCCCCTCACTTCTGAAATTATATTTACGCCCTAAGGGGCTGTTTGCAATCTGACTGCGAAATGCGCTATACCACTACTACTCACAAAACTAACTTATCTTCATCATTATATGGCAAACAAGAATCAAGAAACAATACAATTTATTTTATAGGTCAAGTATTGTGATAATTGCTACAGAAATCACTCATTAGTCTACCTTGTGAGGCAACTGACTGGATGGGCCCGACTGACAGGTATCCGTAGCTACGCGACTGGAAGGCATCAAAAGTGTGTGTGAGTGTGTTTGTTTACATTTAATATTCCATTTTCTAAAGATATGTTCTACTTAACTGTTCTACTTATTTCAGCATATTTTAACAAATGTCTACATATTAAGGATGAAGTTATTCATTAAATGTATTTATTCATAAATGAATTTGTTCCTTCCACTCTTCATTCATTCAGTCGTTCTCTCATTCAGTCAGTCACTCATCTACTGCAATTGCTGATTGAGCAACATGGCATTGACCTTCAGGCCTTGTTCATCAACACAGTATGACTAAAAATGTTTCCATATTATCCTCTTGACACTGAAATATAAGCAAAAAGTCATCCTTTGCTTCAAAGTATTCACCCCCACAGGACCTTCATGAGGGCACTTTGTGGACCATCACTGTTCATCTTCAGAAAAGTAGGCTCTCCATGCAATAAGTCTCTGTGATTGTGTATCCAGTACCACAGTGTATGAAGCTCTCTCACAGTGAATCTCTCACAAAATCATTTTCATACATAAAATATATGCGCTCTATTTGTATAACACCTTTCTAATATCACATTGCCAGCAGTTATACAGCCAATAAACAGACATTTTATCTGTAGAGTCTGTCATACCCTTCTAGGCAAAACCTCTTCATCAGCTGAATGCAATCAATGGCACCTCCTCCTAAAAATACACACAAAAACAAAAATAAATCATTGACACATAACAGTATTTTGAAGGCATACTTGTGTGAAAATCCAACTTACCTTTGTGAATGTTAATGGACATGATGTAAAGGTGCTGAGAGCATACTGTGAAATACAAATAACACTATACTTTGATTTTATTATCTAACAGCTTTGACAAATTAAATCAGCATGTAGACACCAAAATAATTCCCTAAAACTGGAAAAGGAAAAGTGCATCCACAGTTAGTTTTAAAAGCAACCGCTAGCTTTTTGAACATGTATACATACATATACATAATTTAGAACATACTTCCCCTCCCCAAAAAACATGGCTCTTTTTCTTTCTGTCCAGGATCCTGTGACAGTGAAGGTTGCAATATGTCTGGAATTCCAAAGAAAACATAATGTGTAATTAAATGAGTTCTGTAGCCTGAGGATGAGGCTCTTTGATAAACAAAGCCTGAGAAATAGCGCCTTTGTGGAAAAAGGTAACCAATAAACATGTACAATGTAAAATGCATTATAAGGTGCTTTACAAGGCATAATTAATGCATTAAAACTACTTTTATAATGCGTTATACATAAAGGCTTTAAGTAATGTGCTATCACTAGTTCTTGCATGCTGTGAGATATTATTTCAGTCTTCGACCAAGACACTTGCAAGTTAATTGTTACATGTGGTTTTCCATTGAAAGGATGATCAGCTGTTCTTTATTATTTTATCTCATGGGTGTAGACTGTATCCATAAACTAAAACAGATGCTTTGCTGATTGAAAGCCCAGTTAGTCAGTGAGAGTCATGTTTTTGGATGCGTTGTCCATAATGTTTCATATCATTATGACTTGCAAGAAATGAAGAGGTGATCTGATGCAAAGCCGCTACGCCAGTCTGATTTTTTTCTAAAGTAGCTTCTTCTTTTTTTTTTTTATCAGCTACTATATGTAGGTTCATATTTCACTTTAATGGCAGTGAATAGGTTCTTTTTTTTATTCCAATTAAAGTGAAATAACTGACCATAAACATAGGGCCTGAAAAATGCTAATTTTAGAAGAAATTTCCAGAAGACCCTTAGAGGTTTTTGCATCTGAACTATTCAAATCATAATTTCATGTGTAATGATCTAAAACAAATTCACAGCAACCAAACAAAATAATTATTTCATGGTTATTTTCACTGTTGTATGGACAGGTGTGTGTGGTGTTTGTGTGTCTCTATATATATATATATATATATATATAAATATACACACCACCCACACACACCACACACACACACACACTGTTATATGATAGACAGATATACATTTGTAAATTTCCTACCTTAATATAAAAATTTAATTTTTGATTAGTAATATGCGTTTCTAAGAACTTCATTTGGACAACTTTAAAGGCGATTTTCTCAATATTTCGATTTTTTTGCACTCAGATTCCAGATTTTCAAATAGTTTTATCTTGGCCAAATATTGCCCTATAAACCATACATAAATGGAAAGTTTATTTAGTCAGCTTTCACGATGTATAAATCTCAATTTCTAAAAATTGACCCTTATGACTGGTTTTGTGGTCCAGGGTCTCACACACACACACGTCTGGTTAGCTATCCTTGTAGGGACTCCCCATAGGTGTAATGTTTTTTTTAATACTGTACAAACCATATTTTCTATCGCCCCACACCAACCCTACACCTAAACCTACCCGTCACAGGAAACTTTGTGCATTTTTAAATTCTCAAAAAAAAACAAAAAAAACACTCATTCTGTATTATTTACAAGCTTCTGTACCCCAAAAAACTCATTCTGTATTATTTATATGCTTCTGTACCCATGGGGACGTCAATTTAGGTCCTCACGGTGACACGAGTCCCCATGAGTCTGTGTGTATTCAGGTTTAAGTCCCCACCAGTGTAGAAAAACATGTACACACACACACACACACACACATATTTTTCTCATATTTAAGAAAAATATGTTACATTTATACATTAAATATATTTATATTTAGTAGTCTTTAGAGAATAAATATATCTATTAGGGCTGGGCAAGTTAACGCGTTATTGTCGCAGTTTTTTATTATTATGAAAGTCCGTTGCTCACTGGCTCTAAATACACATACAGACAAACCATGGGTCGCAGGAGGGGTGGGATGTTGATCAGTATTGGCTTGGGATGGGTGTCACCATGCATCTCAACTAATGAGCTTTTTGGGGTGGGCCTAAGACTGCAGCACCCAAGCTCTCATGACTTCATAAGTTGGAAATAGGAATAGCACGTGAAGGCAGCAGAGAAGCACTCTTGCTCAGCACAGTGGAGTGCATCTTTGCATCTTTTTGTTAACTTTGTGGTTTATTATTATCACTATCACTTTTGCTGCTCAGAAAACTTCCGCGCTCCGCTCACACTACATGTGTACCGCGCCCGAGCCCAACTGAACCACACTGTGGCCCACCTCTTCCAACCGAGCCAGAGACAGCTAAACGAACCGATCCACAGAGCGCTCCACGAGTCACGACCGCTTTGGGGTCAACGTGCTCGGCACAGTTAGATGCCTAGTGTGATACACCCTTATTCGCCCACATCCGCACACCTAGTCGCTACCGCCCCATCGGTGTTGTCCTCGCCGCACTCGGCTGTGTTAGTCCCGCGATAGTGCAGTCTCTGCTCGAAGGTCTTTTATAAGGTTATGGTCGGCTTTTCTATAACTATAAAATATTTTCTATATAAACGTTAATGCCCTGGCAGTGGCAAATAGCTTTGGTTTTATATTTAATTTTAATACATTAATGTTATAAGTTGAGATTTACAAGAAATATTTGAACTGCTAATGTGTAAAAGGAATACTGCTGTAAAAAGCACCTTATTTATTTAAAGTGTTTGCAAACAAATGTTATTTCACTTTTGTTCATATAGCAGTACTTTTAAAGTCACCATGAAATCAAAATAATTTTTTTAATGGAATACTGTAGTGTTTATTATAAATAATTGATCCGTGCACTTCATTTTTTTTAATTTTATTAATGTGCCCTCGTAATCTTTAATCATAAACGTTAACCTCCCCTCCCCCTCAAAACGACTCACCTTCTCTTCCGATCACGAGCTATGGCGCAAGGGCGGAGCTAGTGACGTGAGGGGTAAATGCTGGGATAAACGACAGGGGGGGAAAGCTGAAGCTGATGCTTCACTTTATAGCACTGACACCAATCATGAGGGAGTACATTACCCCTAAACACTGAAAAGATATTAGGACAACATTACTCTTAGGACATCGCAAAAAATTTTTTTCATGAATATGACTTCACCTGATGGAGGGGCCGCGCTCCATCATTCAGGCATCTCTCTCTCTCTCTCGCGCACGCACTGTTTAGGCATTTTTTGTGCCATTGATCGTCGTCGTCATCCTTAATAAATAAAACATTTATTCATGCTTGGGTGTCGGCTGTGTGAGAGAAATCCCCCACCACCACTAACTGCAAACTGGCATTCAGATCTGCCTCCATTTTGTTAGCAACGCCCCAACTTCCATTGATCCAATC
The DNA here is from genome assembly GCA_018155175.1 of Sinocyclocheilus anophthalmus. NCBI lineage: Eukaryota > Metazoa > Chordata > Actinopteri > Cypriniformes > Cyprinidae > Sinocyclocheilus > Sinocyclocheilus anophthalmus. Next base: position 376,565 of record JADLZN010005996.1, on the reverse strand, counting down.
AATTCCCGAAGGACAAAATCAAGTCCCACCCTTTCATTTCAGATGCCGTTTCACTCAGATACAGTAGAGAAGAAAAGACAATCGCAACTTCCGTTTCATGCCGACTTTAAATGAAAAAGTGCACAATACACTACTATTGAATTCATTATTGAATTTTGTGCACAACAATTTTGTGCATTCAAATTTTAATTGTTGCCCAGCAATAAATATAACATGTAATATTCAAACTAATCTTTATGTAGTAGGTGTTTATAAGCCATATAAAGATACACAGTACCCACCCTATTTTATGTAAACAAAAACTTTTATTTTGGATGCGAGTCATCGTGATTTCTATACTGTACAAACCGTATTTTCTATCGCCCTACACCAACCCTACACCTAAAACTACCCGTCACAGGAAACTTTGGGCATTTTTACACTGTATTATTATACGTCTGTCCCCCAAAAACACTCATTCTGTATTATTTATAAGCTTCTGTGCCCAGGGAGACTCAATTTAGGTCCTCACGGTGACACATCCCATGAGTCTGTTGTATTCAGGTTTAAGTCCCCACCGGGATAGAAAAACATGTCCACACGCACTCACGCACGCACACACACACTTTTTATTGCTTAATTATGTTTTACCAGTTTTAAAAAATGCATATGAACTGTCATAAGATTTTTAGTACTACAAAAAAAAGCATTGAGCAAAATTAAATTTATTTTTTCCCTAAAAAAATTAATGTTTTATTTAAATTTTTTATTACCCTAATCTTTATCTTATAGTTATTTTAAACTTTATGCTGCAGTTAAAAAGTTTCAAGCTAGTTTTTTAAAGCAGATTGTTTCTGTCAAGGTTGTGGGTATAGAGCGAGGACTCAATATTGCAGGAAGATAAGGACTTTATTAACGGCAGAAACAAAACAAAACAAACAAACAAAAACTACCCCGTAGGGGAAAACACACTTCGCAACTTGACTGGCTGGCAGGACAAGGCAGGACAAGGCACACGACAGGGAACATTCGACAATGAACTGGCACGGGACTGCAAACACAAGGAGAATAAATAGGGAGCAAATGAGGAGGGTAATGAGGGAGACACAGGTGGGGCAAATAAACCAATAAACAGGTAACAAGATGGGTGGGGTCAAGACAATTGACATGAGAGCACATGGCACACAGGAAACAAAGACAAAAGCCACATGCTCACACAAAACAAAAATACAAGCACATGGCCAGCCAAACAAAATCACCAGCCATGTGCAAAACAAGACACAAACAGCTAATGAGAATTCTCATAAGCCGCGTGTTCACACAAGACATCACAACATGAAAGCATGCAGCCAATGAAAAACACAAGCTGCGTGCAACACAGCACAAGACATAACATGCCAGCACCTCCGATCAAACATGAACTGCCGTGCAACACCACAAAGCGACAAGAAAGCACGCTGCCGAACATGAACTGTGTGCTACACAAAACACCACAACAAACGCAGACAGTAGAGCACACGGCCCGAGTGAACTCGAGACTGCACGTCTCCACACAAACAGACATGGTAGTGAGTGTCCTAACCCCCCCGAACACGAAACACAACTCAAGACATGAGTGCCGGGATCCGAACACCACGCTCCAACAAGAAACAAGGCACACAGACAACATGAAAACGAACACTACGAGTGTCAGGCCGTCACAAAACCATGAATAACACTAGAACGAAGTGACAGAACTCCCTCCCGCCCCCCCCCCCCTCCACAACCCCCCCCCCCCCCCCCGTCACAGTTTCGTGTTTCTTCCTTCTGTAAAAGAATCACTGAAACTTTGTGACAGGTGCTAAACAAAAGCAAACATGAAAGAGAAACCAAATCTATGTGCTCAGAATGATCCATCCATTTACAAGGTGTTATACCTAAACCATGGGCTGCATATAAACATCTGTGGGCAGACTGAGCTCTCTGAAGTTTGTGACTGGCAACTGAAAGGTTGTCACCAAATCTCTGGTTGCTTTAGAGGGACTGTCCCTGTAACTAATGTACAATATTGTCGTATTAAGTAAGAACGACAGAGCTGCTAAATGACAGATGTGCGAATTCATGTTTAATGGGGATTGTCATTGTGATTCAGGGATGGGAGTGAAACATTTGGCACCGTCGTCTGTGTCTCACTATTAATTACAAAGTAACACACTGAAATAGAATTAGCATTATATTATAGTATTATACTCCAATAATCTCTATTTACAACTTCAAAAAAATTTTTTTTTTAAAGTGTATGTCAAACATTTTATTCCAAACCAAAATCAAGTCTAATAACTTGATTAAAATACTTGAGTAAAAGTGCAATTATACTTGTAATTGTAATATTTTCACTCAGAAATCACAAATTTCACAAGTAGAGATTTTCTCCTTTAGTATATTTGATGAATATAAATATTAAAAATATGAATGAAAATACATATGAAAAAACTTTGTAAAGAATCCTGACAAAATCACCGTTGTTCTATATACAGTAAGACTCTAGATCACAGCTGACGTTAAACTGAAACCAACATCATCCACCTGCAACCTGATATATTTTCAGCTAAAATTAGAAGCAGATGATTGATTTTACTGTGGTTTGATATTTGAATATAGTGATTTTTTTTTAGACTAATAATAAAGACCGATCATGATTCCCACTTGACTGAAGTTCCTTGACTTGAGAGCTTTGGGACCAGTAAACCAAAATTAAACCATTATTTAGAACTTCTATTTTTGTGATCCACTAAAGAAAGTTACGCAGGTTTTAAATGACAGTGATGAATTTTATAGCATCTTTATAACTATTCTGTTTACTATTTTTCTAAAAGAATATCCTGCTATATCTGTAAAATATATTTCATTGGGTGTTTAAAGGGGTCATATGATGTTGCTAAAAAGAACATTATTTTGTTTATGTGGTGTATAAAAGTTTTATGCGGTTTAAAGAAAAAAAAACATTATTTTCCACATACTGTACATTATTGTTGTTCCTCTATGCCCCGCCTTTCTGAAACACATCGATTTTTACAAAGCTCATCGGTCTGAAAAGCGAGGTGTGCTGTCAAGCTAGACAGCACACGTTGGGCGTTGTGATTGGGACCGGAGCCCGACCCCCCATACACACGCGTATTTGACGAGACAGTTACGCCCACCCGCTTATGCCATATGTGAGACCTTGTCAAGGCCCGGCCTGGTTAAGCACGTAAGAGGGACAAACAGAAAAAAAAAAACATTCAAACCCATTATAAACCAGGCATTCGTTGCATCCAGTGGGGACATAATTACGGATTATAAGAATTATACGTCTTTTTCGCGTTGCATCCACCGCCGCAACATTAAAAAAACATTCTGCATTGTGATCCGGAGAAATGACAAACAAGCACTACTATACAATGCTCAATTTTACAAAGTCATCGGTCGAAAAAAAAGCGAGGGGTGTGCTGTTTGGAAGACTATCCAGTGCGTGCTGATTGGCCACCCGAAGACATACAGAGTGAGAGGAAATGTTAGCCCCTTTGCCATATTGTGATGATGCATGTCGGACGGAAGCGATGATTCAAAAACATGAACACACATTTCCAGTATAAACGAGGCATTTGTTGCATCAGGTGGGGACATAATTACGGATTATAATGACTTATACTGTGCATCGCGCCGTAATACATAAAACTGTTGCATATGTGGAAGCGGAGACAATTACAAAACAAAAAGCCCTACTCTACAATGCATAAAACTAGTTCATTGATCCTAAAATATGAAAAGTACTTACAGGATTTAGTCGAACAGCCGGATTGTAGTCCAATAGTCCAGGATCAGGAAACAAGTTCTCCATAAAATGTGCTGACCACTACGAATATTTGTTTTGGAGTGTTCTGGAACAGTGTGTGTAAAACAAATTAACCACTGATTTGTGGTCTTCTTTTGGAAGGCCAAACCAAAGTAGTTTCGCTTTCACAACCAAACACAGCATCACCATACGCGGGCTAGGAGTGAGCGGAGGCCGGTGGCTAGAGTGAGCGGAGGACGGCGGGCTTACGGAACACAACTGTGACGAACAAGGGCTGGACTCCGCTTCGTCCACGGTGAAAGACGATCGGTAGATCACAGAACGAAAGTTGATGTATTTCATCGCGAACAGCACGGAATCACTATAGATGACAAAACAGGATATCGTCCTCTTTTGGAAGGCCACTGTTTAAATTCACCTAACACAGAATGATACTAAAATAAAAATATATTATCTCAGCACCTGTCATTAAAGGGCCAATCCCACAACCAGGGCTCTCTAATATCTGACAAATGACAAAAAGCAAAAGGTTTTTATTTACTTTCATTAACTGATTAATGGCCAAATGTAAACATGTACTATCTTGTAAAAACAACAACTCAAACAATTAAATGAAAAATGTCCAAAACTAAACGTTTGCCATGTCGTTACATTTTTTTATAAATAAATAAACAACTGATAAATGTCAGAGAGAAAAAAAAAACTCTTGTTAAAAAAAAACAATAACTTAATTTAAAAACAAAATCAAAACAAACTGCTAAGGGCTGAAAGTAAACATCTTGACAAAACAAAACTGATAAATGCCGAAACAAAAATTATCTTCGTTAAAAAAACAAAAAAGTTAAAGTATAACCCAATACTGTGTGTAATTTATATATATATAATATATATATATATATTGTGTGTGTGTGTGTGTGTGTATGTGTTGTGTTATATATATAGATAGATCTTATATATTATATATATATGTACAGTGGGTACGGAAATTATTCAGACCCCCTTAAATTTTTCACCCTTTGTGATATTGCAGCCATTTGCTAAAAATCATTTAAGTAAAAATTTTTATGTACTCATTAATGTACACACAGCACCCAATATTGACAGAAAAACACAGAATTGTGGACATTTTTGCAGATTTATTAAAAAAAAAATGAAATATCACATGGGTCTAAAGTATTCAGACACTTTGCTGTGACACTCTTATATTTAACTCAGGTGCTGTCCATTTCTTTTGATCACCCTTGAGATGGTTCTACACTTTCATTTGAGTCCATTTGTGTTTGATTATACTGATTGGACTTTTTTAGGAAAGCCACACACCTGTCTATATAGACCTTACAGCTCACAGTGCATGTCAGCGCAAATGAGAATCATGAGGTCAAAGGAAATGCCTGAAGAGCTCACGACAGAATTGTGGCAAGGTACAGATCTGGCCAAGGTTACAAAAAACATTTCTGCTGCACTTAAGGTTCCTAGGAGCACAGTGGCCTCCATAATTCTTAAATGGAAGACGTTTGGGATGACTAGAACTTTTCCTAGAGCTGGCCGTCCGGCCAAAACTGAGCTATCGGGGGAGAAGAGCATTGGTGAGAGAGGAAAAGAAGAACCCAAAGATCACTGTGGATGAGCTCCAGAGATGCAGTCGGGAGATGGGGAGAAAGTTGTAGAAAGTCAACCATCAATGCAGCCCTCCACCAGTCAGGGCTTTATGGCAGAGTGGCCCGACGGAAGCCTCTCTCAGTGCAAGACACATGAAAGCCCAAATGGAGTTTGCTAAAAAACACCTGAAGGAATCCAAGATGGTGAGAAATAAGATTCTCTGGTCTGATGAGAACTTTTTGGCCTTAATTCTACGCGGTATGTGTGGAGAAAACCAGGCAATTCTCATCACCTGTACAATACAGTCCCAAAAGTGAAGCATGGTGGAGGCAGCATCATGCTGTGGGGGTGTTTTCAGTTGCAGGGACAGGACGACTGGTTGCAAACGAGGGAAAGATGAAGGCGGCCAAATACAGGGATTCCTGAGGAAACTTCCCAGAGGCTCAGGACCTCGGGGGGGGGGGGGAAACTGGGCCGAAGGCTTAACCTGGCCAAACAAGGACAATGAACTAAGCACACCGCTAAATAACCGAAGGGTGGCTCACAAAACTTATGTGAATTCTCTAATGGCCCAGCCAGAGCCCTGACTTAAACCCAGTTGAGCATCTTTGGAGAGACCTAAAAATGGCTGTCCACAAACGTTTACCATCTAACCTGACAGAAATGGAGAGGATCTGCAAGGAGCAATGGCAGAAGATCCCCAAATCCAGGAGTGAAAAACTTGCTGCATCTTTCCCAAAAAAGACTCATGGCTGTATTAGATCAAAAGGGTGATTCTACTAAATACTGAGCAGACTTAGGACCATGTGATATTCAGTTTTTCTTTTTTAATAAAGCTGCAAAAATTTCAACAATTCTGTGTTCTTCTGTCAATATGGGGTGCTGTGTGTAAAATAATGAGGAAAAAAAATTAACTTAAATGATTTTAGGAAATGGCTGCAATATTGTTAAGAGTGAAATTTTTAAGGGGGTCTGAATACTTTCCGTACCACTGTATATATATATATATATATATAGGAAACATAAAAAATGCTTTACTTTTAAATTGAATTGAATTCTGGCATCACAACATTATATGGAAAATGGATATTCATTTTAAACTAAATATCACAATTACCATTTTAATATCTAACAATCTACATATAAAATAGAAGTGTGTACAATTCAACAAATTAGTAAAAGAAAAAATTGCCGAGATAGTACTGTTAAATTGTTCAAGGTCTGATGACTCATTGCTTGAGATGAGCTTATCATCTAATATATTTAAATATATTACAACTATCATTACACAAGTAATAATCAACAAACATTTGAGGAACTTATTAATAACGTGTTAAACACATGGCTGTTGACAAGTACAGTCTGCAGACTTTTTTATTTTTGTTTCAGCCATGAATCATAAACACTTAGTCAGATTACAGACCAGAGAGTGCCGTACCAAAAAAAAAAAACAATCACACACACACAGTGAGATTTTTTTTTTTTTTCATATTCAATGCCATAGAGGCTCCGTGGGGGGTTTTCCACAACTAATAATTGAACGGTTCGCAAGTTTTTTGTTTAAAAAAAAAAAAAATTAGTTTATAGTGAAATCAGACCTGCTTAGACCCCTATTTGAAGTCCTTGTCGGGATTATATAGTTTCGGGGTTAATAAACATTTTTTTTCCTTCTGAAGGGAGACTCGCATGACTCAAATGCTCTAAATTTGAACTCGATTCCTTAGCTTCAGCTATCCTTACTGTAATTAGCACACTTCTGGGAATAAGCAGCTGAAGGGGGAGGTCTGTGAATCATTTTCTTATGCCGTCTCCTAAAGATTTCCTCGTGCGCTACTACTTCATTATAAACCTCGCTTAGCTTTCCTAAACAGATTAAAACGTTTGCGGTACTGGACGGTCTAACTTTCCACAAACACATACGCTCACTTCTACCCCCCAAGCTTCTGGTTACTTCCCCATTCGATACAGCATGTCAATCAAGTCATATCAAGTTTGATCTTTTCCACTGGGCTTAATAGAAATCACCGGTCCCACGTACTTATTTGTTTGTGTTGTATTATTTTTAAAACATATTTTTGATATATAAAATATAAAAAAATCATACATTGAATTTTAAAATGGTTTTATTTTTAAAATTGCAAAAAATTTCTAATTTTTTTTTTTTGTATATTTAAAAACGGTGACACTTAACTAGTTATAAATAGCATTATTGAAATTGTAAATCTAAAACATTCAACAATTTCAAAATATTTCAAAAATAATTATGGAAAAAAAATCAAACATTTAAAACATCAAAAATATCAAAATATTTAAATAGAAATAAGCAAGTAAAACAATAAAGTAATTAAAAAAATTGTTTCATGTTCAATATTTGAAACATTTAAAATATTTATTGAAAATCGTAAAACTACATGCATTCAAATATCAACAGTTGTTTAAATATTATAAATCCATTGTTACTTAAGAATTTTAAAACATTCAAAATTGATTCCACATGATCAAAAAATTAATTTAAATATTTTAAACTATTTGAAAAAAAACATTCTTCAAAAATTTTATCATTATGAATTCAAAAAAAACGTATATTTTAAGAGAAATACTCCATTATTAAACAATTGCAAAAGATTTAAAAATATTACTTTTTAAAAACAATTTATTGAAAATACAAAACTATATTCATTTAAATAGGCGAATTCAAAATAAGCTAAATAACAGAATTGCAATGAGCCAAAATTGTTCTTTTCAAATTAATGTTCCAGAACTTAATTTGAAAATATTATAAAAATACACCAACTATTAACTGTTTAAAACTTTCTACTTATTTTTTTTTTAAATAAAAAGCAAAGGTTGAACTATTTGATTACATTTATAAAAGTAATTTGTCAAAAATAATTGATAATCCTTTACAAATATCCCGAAATAATGAATTATTCCAAATAATTCGATTAAAAGTTTGATTTTGATCATATGTCAAGAAGTAGAGTGGCTTAAACAGTTTTCTCTTTCCTGTGAGTGACTGAAATGTATTGTGTATTTTTGCGCTAATTCCAGCAGGGCTCGCAGCAACCCCGGTTTCCCCATTCAGTGTGTACGTCTCCCCCTCTACTGAGAGAATGACCTCATTAGTCAGTATCAGCCGCTATCTCAGGCGAAGCCCCCTTCCTACAGCCCACAGAGAGGTGAGTGGTCAAGCCCGACAGCCTCAGATGACACCATGTTTGAGGGTGTGTGTGTGTTCAAGTGATGTTAGGACTGCCAGTCAAGTTCAGAGGTGACTGGAGGGAGAGATAAGACTGACTGCAGCGATTGCAAAAGACAACATTAGCCACACGTGCAACATCGCAGGCACGCTGGAAATCCCATCGCCAAGCTAAAGGACAGTGTTCGCCAACAAACAGACACAGATCTGATAATGAGGTTAGATGGCAGAGAGGAGTTTTTATAACAATGAAGTGTAATATCCGAAAAGCTTTCAATCAAAACTCTCGATGGTTTCACTGTTAGTCAGTGACGATACGAAATGCACCTCACGCAACATGAGTCTACTTTTGCACTTTATACCACACGTTTCCAGTAAACCAACAGACAGAGAGATGATGTTGGTGATACAGCAGCCCTAAAATGCGCAACGAATTGCATTCCATTAATAACAAAGTATTAAACCACAAACGTTCTCACAACTAATTTCACATATCTCTGCCATTTTTTCCAGTGACGGTTTTGAAGGACATGATGGGGTGAGTACATGATGACAGAATTGTCATTTTTGGCTGAGCTATCGCTGTAACTTTTAACATGATCCCATAAAATATGAATAAAAATCAAACCGCCTGTCTTATGTTGGGTTGAGGGTTTTGCTGGAGCCCATCCCAGCCAAAGACAAGGTGGACGGATGGCTAGTCCATCCCAGGACTCAAACACAGTGTCCAATTATGATAATAATATTGTAATCATGATTATTGTACACTGTAAGGGAAACAGGTCAATAATTTAGCTCAAAGGGAATCATTTAAGAGTTTAAAGGGAACTCCACCATTAATATGCAAGGGAATTTGGACAGAATCACTGTTTTACGGCTGATTACTGAGATGGCCAGCGATTCATTGAACGAGCTGTATGACATCAATTCTGCAGTGGATATCTATATCCAAAATATAGTGCAAACACTATTAATTAGCACTGTAACAAGATCGGCAGTTTAAGACATTAACTTGTGAGCACAAAACACAAGATACTTCTCTTTTCCATATAAATAAGAATTTATTGGACAAATCTAAGACGTATAAACTAATCTAACACACACATTCACACAAGTTTTCAGAAAGAGAAAGAGAGGAAATAATTAAAGAGAATGAAAATATGAAATCCCAAGTTTACAGCAATATTTGCAATTGCATAGATCTGAACAACCATCAATCACTTAATTAAACCTCGCACTGTGAGTTCCTCAATGAGGTTAAAATTTATATTAAATGCACCAGTTAAGCTAGGATCTGGAGGTACTTGCGTTTCTGTGTTGCGGGGTTCCTTTTCTTGTCTGGTTGCTGAAAGGGGTTTTCCGCTTTTCTGATTGGCTGGAGGTTCGGTCTTGGGAAGCCAGTGATTGGGCGTTGGCTGTCGACGCGGAGCTGTGGTCTGCAGTTGAAGGGTAGACAGCACTCTTCGGAGATGCGGCGTTAGGCTTAACTCAGAACACGAAACTCTCAACGGAAAATAAAACAAACTAAAGAAATAGAAATAGATGTAAAGTTTGACGAGACCAGGTGGCGTTTCTCCTCATGGTTTTAGAGAAGCTGGCGTGTAAGCCAGAGCACGCTCAAAAAGCTAAAGAAACATGACTAGGAGTGAAAAAAGCTAAAAGCCGCATGGCTAAAAACTAGACACAAAAAGTCAGACCCGCAAAAGGCAAAAGCAGAAAGACCAAAAAGGCGCGCGCTTGATGTGTCCTGATTATTTTAACCAGGCTGTTTAACACACCCAAATGGTGTTTCTACCAATTGTAGCTCGGGGTGTTGCAATGTTTCTCCTTCCCATTCATAAATCAACTGTTATCTCATCATTCACATGACCTGCGTTTTTCCCGCTCTGGTAGAGTATGATTTTGGACATGATTTCTATCACGAGTATATGATACATTTGACCAAGAATTGAGAAACGTTTCAAGCATGAAAATTCAAACGCACACATACCAAGCATGAATATGACCACTTAAGCTATTCAATAGTTCTTCACATAACATTCACCATAAATAAGGCTGATGGTTAAACCTTTTGGTTAGATACATGATCTTGGCGTTAGATATATAGCAATGGTTAGTGCTCGAGTCCTTTTAGGTCATTTAGATGCTCTTCATCATGGAAAGAAGTTCTTTGGCATTCTGTGACGTAAGAGACCAGCGAGAAAATTGTCTGTAAGGAATTTTATCTGTCTGTTCTTTGTCGTGAAGTGGGGGAAGTCAATTTATGAGGAGCTTGTGACTGTAGTTACTATCGTGTGATAGTCATTCGGTCATCTCTTTTGACCATTATTCTTGATAACTTGCCCCAAAATTTTACAATCTCCTTGGACTTGTCAATGTGTTCTTTTGTGTTAATGTTGAAAACTGTTCTGTGCCAGGGGTTTAGGTTTAGGCTTGCTTCAGAGAGGCTGGGGTCTGATTTATGACATCCTGTTGTCTTGGGCCTCTGTGGAATTTTTGTGACTCCTCGTGCCTCAACTCGGTTTTGACCAAATCTTAGATTGTCTGATTCAGTCTGATACCCTACATCACTGAAAGGATAGTTCAACACGCCAAAAAGAAAATTCTGACATGCAAGTTTACTTCCCTCGTTCCGGTTTCCAAACCTTTATGACCTTCGTTCAGCTTCAGAACACAAATTAGGATATTTTTGATGAAATCCGAGAGCTTTCTAATCCCTCCAATAGACAGCAACACACCTGAAATATTCCCAGACCCAGAAACGTAGCAACAACGACATCAGTAAAATAGTCCATGTGACATCAGTGGTTCAACTGTAATTTTACTAAGCTACGAGAATACTTTTTGCACAAAGAAAACAAAAATAACTTTATTTTAACACTTCTTCTCCCGAGTTACGTTTCCTGGCCATTTGGGAGAGTTCATTACTGATGCGTGTTCTGTGTCAGCAGCACCGCGCGCATGCATTTTTTTACGTGCAGATCAAAGCATGCGCATGTGTCGTGGTACTTTCCCCCCCCCCCTCTCCATATGGCGGATGGATGGAGAAGAAGACTTTCAAGTCATTATTTTTGTTTCTTGCCGTACAAAAGTATTTCTCTGTAGCTCGCAAATTACGGTTGACCTCGATTCACCCTTGTCTATTTACAGATCTCCTTGCTACGTTTCTAGGTCTGGGAACATTTCAGTTGCGTTGCTTTCTACCGAGGGTCAGAAAGCTCTTGGATTTCATCAAAAATATCTTAATTTGTGCTCTGAAGATGAACGAAGGTCTTACATGTTTGGAACGACATGAGGGCGAGTAATTAATGACAGAAAGAATGATCATTTTTGGGTGAACTATCCCTTTAAGAGTGATTGATATGATATTATATGAGCACTTTTTTATTTTCACAATAGCAATATATATCAAGTAATTTTTTTCTGAAAATAACGTTTCTACACCGAAAAAAGGCTAATTTTAACTGTAAAAAGACGTAAATGCTATGGTAAAATCAAACTGTAATAATCTAATGGGACATTTAATTAATTTTACAATGTAATTTTACAGTAACATAGCGTACTGTTGAATGTACAGTTTTTGGATGTAAACAGAACACATCATCTTATAATCTACAATCAAAAAATGTAAATAGTTTTTTATGTTACATCTGGTGCTGGTGAACTAAAGTCTGTGAAAAGCAATATTAAATAGGTGTTCTGCGTTTGTCAGACCACAGAAAAATGTTATTAACCACCCTGCCAAATTTGAATGATAAAATACCACCAAGTAAATAAAATAAGTTATCAAAATCTTTCAAAAAAATAAGCACTCAAACACTGGGGGCATGCCCGCTGTCTGTGCTGCGTGTTAAAGCTGTCGCCTCTCTCAACTGTCAAATACTGCTACAACCTGAATGGATGCTCCCTCTAGCAGCTTAATTGGATTCACACAGCCGACATGTTTGGTAATATGCATTTATGTGACTAAGTCATAGCTAGTAAGCAAACAGTAGGCGGTAGTAACGAACGGTAATGACTGTAATTTGCGATTAAGCTGGCGAACCACTGATGCTAATGCACTCTAGTTTTTAGGTGTGTTTCGATTTGAAGCGGCCTGTGCAGACCAATCAGTGTATGACATCAAAGTACCGCGACAGTGATTCTAAAGCATAAGGAGCTGTCTGCTCTCTATAGCTCTCACTGTAGTTCGATGTCCTATGACAACAATCGGTCTGCACAGCGCTGCTTCAAGTCGAACGCACCTCTTATAGTGTTGGGGGAGGGGCCATGCTCAGTGGTCCACTACGTCATCGAGACACGATTTCAGCCCCACCCCAAAAAAATCCCGAACACAAAAATGGTGAGTGTTTAACGGTCTAACTCAATTCAATACTACATAGACCACAGTCTTTGTAACGCATTTTCAGAAATACATTTCCAACATTTATAATGCGTTTTGAAACAATTCTCTGAATTGCCTTTACGCGGACTGTATTTATTTTAGTATTGTGTTTAAGCCTTAATGGTGTTTTTTTAGGGTTGTTTTAAGGCCACTATATGACCTTATATTGTCATCTGTGTCAACTCAACCAGAGTCCCCAGCTCAGATTTTTGATTTTGCTAATATTTTTTCTGAAGAAAGATAAACATGTACAGGTGCATCTCAATAAATTAGAATGTCATGGAAAAGTTAATTTATTTCAGTAATTCAACTAAAATTGTGAAACTCGTGTTTTGTAAATTCAATGCACACAGAATGAAGTAGTTTTAGTCTTTGGTTCTTTTAATTGTGATGATTTTGGCTCATATTTAATAAAAACCCACCAATTCACTGTCTCAATAAATTAGAACACTTCATAAGACCAATAAAAAAAAACATTTTTTTGTGAATTGTTGGCCTTCTGGAAAGTATGTTCATTTACTGTATGTGTACTCAATACTTGGTAGGGGCTCTTTTTGCATGAATTACTGCATCAGTGCTGTGTGGCATGGAGACAATCAGCCTGTGGTACTGCTTAGGTGGTATGGAAGCCCAGGTTTCTTTGACAGTGGCCTTCAGCTCATCTGCAAATTTTGTTCGGGTCTGGTGAGTTTGGCTGGCCAGCAACACACTAACACCATGGTCATTTAACCAACTTTGGTTGCTTTTGGCAGTGTGGGCATGTGCCAAATCCTGCTGGAAAATTTAAATCAGCATCTTCAAAAAGCTGGTCTGCGGAAGGAAGCATGAAGTGCTCCAAATTTCTTGGTAAACTGGTGGCGTGACGTTTGGTTTTCAAAAAACACAATGGACCAACACCAGCAGATACATTGCACCCCAAATCATCACAGACTGTGTAAACTAAACACTGGACTTCAAGCAACTTGGGCTATTAGCTTCTCCACCCTTCCTCCAGACTCTAGGACCTTGGTTTCCAAAATAAATACAAAACTTGCTCTCATCTGAAAAGCGGACTTTGGACCACTGGACAACAGTCCAGTTCTTCTTCTCTTAGCCCAGGTAAGATGCCTCTGACATTGTCTGTGGTTCAGGAGTGGCTTACCAAGAGGAATACGACAACTGTAGCCAAATTCCTTGATACGTCTGTGTGTGGTGGCTCTTTATGCCTTGGAAGAAGAAGGTGGAAAAAAGAGATTGAAAAAGAAGAAAGGGACTGAAATGAAAGGAGGAAGAGGTGAATGTTGGAGAGAAAAAGGGAAAGAAAATGAGAATAATGAAGAGAAGGAGGAATGGAAAAGAGAGATGGAGTTGGAGTGGGAAAGAGTTGATTGAATGAAAAGTGATGAGAGAAAAAGATGTAATAGAACCCCAGGACGGGGCCTCAGTCCATTCCTTGTAAAGTTCACTTAAATTTTTGAATCGGTTTTGCTTGACAATCCTCATACGGCTGCGGTTCTCTCGGTGGTTGTGCATCTTTTTCTTCCATACTTTTTCCTTCCACTCAACTTTCTGTAACATGCTTGGATACAGCAGTCTGTGAACAGCCAGCTTCTTTGGCAATGAATGTTTGTGGCTTACCCTCCTTGTGAAGGGTGTCAATGATTGTCTTCTGGACAACTGTCAGATCAGCAGTCTTCCCCATGTTTGTGTAACCTAGTGAACCAAACTGAGAGATCATTTTGAAGGCTCAGGAAACCTTTGCAGGTGTTTTTAGCTGATTGGCATGTCACCATATTCAAATTTGGTGAGATAGTGAATTGGTGGGTTTTTGAGCCAAAATCATCACAATTAAAAACCAAAGACTTAAACTACTTCATTCTGTGTGCATTGAATTGATTTAATACCCGAGTTTCACAATTTGAGTTGAATTACTGAAATAAATGAACTTTTCCATGACATTCTAATTTATTGAGATGCACCTGTATAGTGATGATAGCCAAAATATTAGTCATGGATTAATATTTATAGAGTAATCCACTATTTTGTGGAAGGGGGTCAAAATGGCAATTTTAATACTTCACGCACATTTTGGAAAAATAATATTTATGACACTTATGTCGTATGCATATTTTGACAGAGAAAAAAATTCATGTCTAGTTTCCACATTCTTCAAGTTATTCTTTCACATTTTCTAGTTTAATAATAAGCCTGGTTTAGACAATGTGGACCGATTGCACATAATGCAACCAGAGGCTAAAGTCAACGTATTAGTTACGGCTACTGATCTCTGGGTAAAAATAACATTGTGATGCTGCCATTTTTCTGAAGTCCTTTTTAACCCCCTGTAATTTGGCTCTGAATCTCAAGAGAAAATTGCCATTTTGACCCCCCTCTACAAAATAGTGCCGTATATACTTAGTAAATATTAATCCATGACATTTAATATTTGGGCTATCATCACTATACATGTTCATCTTTCTTCAGAAAAAATATTAGTAAAATCAAAAATTTTAGCTGGGAAAATTTCTGAAATTTGGTTGATTTGACACAAAATGCCCCTTTATTTTTAGTTGATGTCTTGATGGATTTGTTTGTTACAAACACAGATTTCACTTCCCAACACATTCATGGGTGGACTGGAGTGGTTTCTCCACTGAGGTTCTGATGAAAAAAACAAATTCATCTACATATTAGGGGGCCTTGTCCAGCTCAGTTTTGCTCCAACCTGCTTGCCTAGAGTTTATAGTGAGTCTGAAGACCCTGATTACTTTGGCTCATGTGTTTTAGGGTTGGAGCTAACCCTCCAGGAGCAGGTTTGGACATTTTTCTCTTTTTCTGTTGTTGTTTGATTAACACAGACAGCTGCTGTCACTTCCCACATGCAATATACTAATACACATCCAATTTTTTCCCAACCGTTGACGTTAACACTAAGACAAAATCAATGGTTTACATGAATACTGGCCAAGCCCCATATTTGGACAGATTTTGTGTGTCTTTGTGTTTAGTCTAGACAAAAAAATGTGCCAACAGCATGTGGCTTAACCACATGTTGCTGTCTCTGTCATTTGTGTACAGTTGTCTTTAAATAAGAAAGGGTGAACAAATGGTTCATACACACAAACTTCTGTAAGTTTAAATATTAATTTTTAATGCTGAAAATGCCCCACAGCAATCTTACAATGCTGTCGTCTTCACCATCTTCTCTGAACATCAGTAGCAACAGCCGCCCAGCTCTGTTCAAACACTGTGTTCATCCTGCATACAGAACACAGTGAGTCTATCATAATTCATTTTATCTTTAGATCAATATTATTATTACTCGGTATTATTCAAAAGCTTGTTCTGTATATACAATGTGGGAGACACAATGGGGAAGTTCTATTAAGTCTTCTGGATCCGTCTTCCAGCTTCCTCAGTCTAATTACTCCAAAGATCTCATTCCAAGATCCACATCTGTAACTCTGAAAAAACGTTAATCCATCTTCAAGTAAACGGACTTGGATGGCAAAAGAAAAAAAGACAAACAATAACAGTAAAAAGGTGAAGTGTAGTCCACCTACATGTTGTCAAGGCCTCCTCACTCCATCCAGAGAGCAAGAAAAAACAGTTTGGAGAGTCTTCTTGGCCTCTGTGGTCTGACTTAAATAAACCCAGTGAAAAACAAACTCCACCAGGTCGGCTCATAAGGCTTTTTGTGGCCTCCGCTTCTCTGGCTCCATAGCAGGAAGGCGAAAGGAGCCTGTGCATTAAGAGTCAAACACATCTTCACTTCCCTTGTTTCTCCAGTGTGTTTAAGGATGAGGCAGGTTCATGCGGTCCTCGATCAGCGTGTTGTCAGCGCCCTGCGTCTCCATGCACTGCCGCACGGTGGCCAGCACTCCGTTGAGACGGCGGTCGAGCGCGGCGAGATGCGGCCCCGTTAGCACCGGAAAGGCGGGATCGTGGCCTGTGGCCTGTCGCATCGCTGAACTCAACACTCCACCTTTTAGCAGGTTTAGCCTGTTCCAGGTGGAAACACGGACCCTTTAGGATACAATGAGAGAGAGACAGAAATAACGCATCAAATTGTGTCTTGCTCATTCAAGAGCACAAATGAAATGACAGGAAGCAACAAAACCACAGATGTTCGATGCACATTTGCATAACGCTGAGCTCGGCTCAACTTTGTCACATCATTTAATGGACACGGTTTCTCATGACACCTCAAAACGCCACCTCTGATTGAAAATGAATGACTTGCGATTGATTTGTTGCGTGAAATCACTGTCAGTGTGAGCGGCCTTAAATTCCGATAGTCAGACAGGAAGTCTTAAATGCACACGTACAGTTAAAGCTACATAAGGCTTTTCATCTGTTAGTCAATCAATATCTCATTCCCCAGAATGTATGTACTTGTGTAATTTAATGTCACATATCTGGGGGCATTTCAACAGGTGATTAAAGATGGCTTTTAAACTGGCTTTATTGATTAAAAGTAAAATGTATTACTGTATATTACTTTACAAAATATCAGGGTCTCTTAAAAGTAATTTGATCAGAACAACAGTGTGAAATATTACAATTTAACATAACTCCTTTCTATTTTAATATATTTTAAATGTAATTTATTCCTGTTATGGCACAGCTGAATTTTCAGCTTCATTGCTCCAGTCTTCACACTCCAGTGTCACACGATCATCCAGAAATCATTCTAATATGCTGATTTGCTGCTGATTCTTTAATGCATAGAAATTCATTTGAAATAGATTTTTTATATAAATTTTAATTTTATTTTTTAAAACATTATAAACATCTTTACAGTTATTATTGATCAATTTAATGCATCCTTGCTAAATAAAAGCATTCTCTGATCCCATTTCTGTCCTCAACATTTTAAACAGCAGTATTATGCAGTATTTTCTTTTTGAAGCAATGTAAAAAAAATCACTTTGTGACTGGATTTATATAGTAAAATGTCCATATTTATTACAATATAAATGTAGTAGTGGTTGCTTGATCATTTTTCCAAGGTAAATGCTGTTCCAAATGCAATTAGCTCAGAAACCATGTATATAGGAATTGAAAACAAAACATTTATATTGGAGGAAAGACTACAGCACACCACTGATGGTGCCTTCAATTTAAATTTTACCCTAAAATCTTGATTAAAAAAAAAGAACATTATGTGTGAACTATCTACATATACACCTTTCAGTGGAAACCTTAACAGACACTCATCCAGGCAAAACCACTCAAAAGCTTGTTGTATAACTGAAGGTCAACAGCATGTCAGCATGTGTTTGTTTTAAAAGAACAGAATGGGAAGCATTCATCACCACAGCCAGCAGATGAAGGAAGCCAGAAGTTAGGGACTGCCAGAATTGTGCCATTTTTAGGAAACCAAAGTGGGTTGTAAGAGGAAGTCCATGGTTACTCAGTGTTTGTGTGTGAACTCACATGCAACACTGATAAAGAGGGGCGAGAATACTCCTCTCGTCCAGAGCTGGGTTCCCAAAACTGCAGGAGAAACACAAAAGTTCAAACCGTCTTACATGTGTCAAACAAACAAACAAAATGTTTTCTGGTAGAAGCCCAGTTAAACTTGGGTCGATCATCTTGTAGGTGACTAGATCTCTAGATTTCTTTCTTTCTACCTTTTGGCGTTGTCCAGAAGGATGAGCATACTGGCTCCTCCATCGTCTTGGAAACTCTCATAGTGATGGCGATCTGCATTACCGATAAGGTAATCAAAGATGGCTGTGTCGATAACATCCAGGAGCCGTGGACCGGCATCGTAAGGAGGCATTTTCTTCACCGCCTCGCAGTAGCTCTCATCATACTCCCACCTGACACACACACAGAATCACTGATCAACACAATCAATAAAAACAGACATCCTCTTGAATGGTTCTGGATTAACGAGAATTTCTCGTCAGAGTCTCTGAGAAATCTCATTAGCCCCTTTCACACAGGTCAATTCATTAACTTGCAGTAATACCAGTAACGACTTACGGTAAATTCACTCGTTCACATATGGCGCTTATCCACTGCATGGTACGGCACGGCACGGTTCACTTTTGGGGGGAAAAGTGGCTGTTTCGTGGTCTATTGAGGAAGTACAGACATTCCTCTCGTTGATAGCAGAGGAGCGGATCCAGCGAGAGCTTGATGGGGCGACGCGGAATGAAAACGTTTTTCAGGAGTCGAGGCAGCAGAGACGGCGTGACTGTAACGACATGTGAATAATCCGCCCACTCTAAAGCGGTACTGAACTTCAGTGGAAACGCAAACCGAGCCGAGCCGTGTCGAACCGTACTGAGCCGTGCTGCGCGCTCCTGTTGTTTTTGTAAACGCTGTCAGTGTTTTTGCTGATGTTTTCATTTTTGTGTCAAATGTTCACATGCAGCTTCTTTTGGCCCAGAGACATCGCATTACACAACTTTAAACACAGTGCAGAGTAAATGCGTCATCTGCACAGCGTTGCCAACTAATTTTCAGGGGAAGTTGCTAAAGGCAGATTGATTTGTTGCTAAATGACGTTGTGATGTCATTGCATAACCATTACACAAAACGCATTTTTTATGTGGAATACACATCGATATTACTCAAATCTCAGCGAAAAATATTTTTTAAATGTTATTTGTTCATAAAAATATTATAAACATAAAATATTTTAATTTGTAAAAGTAACATAAGTAGCACATCTTTATGATCTGATTTTTTACAACATTGAATTATTGAACAGTTACACATTTTATGTATTTTCTTATAACTAGTAAAACTGCACATTCTGAACAATTACAGTTTTAAGCGGTGTACTAGTTAATTAGTGTGCTACACAAAAGTCTATAAAAATAGGACACAATGTACTGTTTATATGAAGGGACAATACGTATTTATTTTTTACAGGTGTTTTAAAATGAATTCCTGTGTTTTAAATTCCACATTGCCTTTTGTGTTTTAAGGTTACAGGTTACAACTTAATGGATAACATCCTGGCAGAAAATGACTATACCTTTTCAGTTTTTCCACATATTTTTTCTTACAGTGTACCTAACTGAACAACAATTACAAGCTAATAACATGCGGTATCATAAATGTGCATTTATTATTGACCAATTTGAACAACTTAATGCACATTTGTTTGTACTATTTCTCTAGCTCTCTCCAGGTTGATGTGCTGCTTGGCTGGCTAGCTGTTCAATGGTTTCCTCTTTTTGTGTAATTTAGGATGAAAATATGTCTTTTTTATCATTTGAGTCACTTTAAAAAAGTTGCCAAAAACTTTTTAAAAATAGCTACATTTGTTGCTAGGTGCTTTTTGAAAAAAATTGCTAGGGTATCTGAAAATTGCTAAATACAACACAATTGCTAATTTGGCACACGGGCATCTGCACAACTGTTTAGATGGCCATAGCCGTTGAGTTTGATTTCATGGACTCTGTATTTGGGCCCTGAATAGACGTCTTATGTCAGTGCGTTCTGAAGCGTAACTGGTACATCTATCCGGTAAAATCACACACAGCAGAATTCTGGAAATTTATTGTAATGTTACAACTTCTCATACTGGTAAATTGCCTGAACGAATTTACCGGTTTTAAAAAAATGGCCCGGTTCACACATGATTTATGGCAATTTACCGATAATTTGTCCATAAAGTCTTTATGAGTGAAAGGGGCTATTCTCACCGTGTTCCAGGTGTCAGGTCACCTGGCAGCCGCTTGGAAACAAAAGGAGGCTATTGGGACGTTTAAGAGCTTGGTGCTCTGTCAGTGTGTACACTGAGACAGGACATTTATGTAATAAATATAGCCTACAAATAAAGATCCCATTCAGTTCATGTGAAAAGGAAAAGGAAATAACCTGAAGAAGAATTTCAAAATAGCATTTAGGGGAAAAAATAATTGGTGACACTTCAGTATAGGGACCAATTCTCACTATTAAGTAGTTGCTTATTAGCATGCCTATTATTAACACATTGGCTATTTGTTAGTACTTACAGTGCATGCATAATTTTTAGGCAAGTTGATATTCTGATCATTTTTTCCCTAAGCACCTTTTACCAATTCCAAACAACATCAATCTTAATAACTACTATTAATTTTGTATTTAATGATTTATAAGTGATATATAATTGTCTATGAAGGCTGGAAGTGAAAAACTCATAGGTCATCCGTTGTCACCTATGTATGAAACAATGAAAAAGCTCCCCAACTCAGGATCATCCTCATATGACACTGTAGCAGAGGCCAGAATGGATCCCCTAACTGTACCAAAGCTGCACTTCTTCATGTCTATCTCCTTAAACTTTCAGCCGTTTCTCACCAAGTACCAAACTGATGTTCCTATGATCCCCTTCCTGTGCAAAGACTTGGAAGATCTTGTCAGGTTAAGTATTTGTGTTAAAAAAATGTATAGTGTCTTACGCCTTTTTTATTCATAACCATGTTATGTACACTTGCTATGCATGTTATGTGCTTGAAAATATATATTTATATTTTCTTCCATTGTTTGTTACCTGCTATATTGCTTACATGCTTATTGGGTTAGTTCGCCCAAAAAATTAAATTCTACTCACCCTTGTGTTCATCTTCAGAACACAAATGAAATTATTTTTGATTTAATCTGAAAATTAATTGGGAGTAATGCAACTTACACATTCAAGGTCCAAAACAGTAAAAAAAAAAGACTTCATTAAAGTACTCCGTGGGACTCCAGTGGTTTAACTTCAAGTTTATGGTTTTTATGAATACCACTTCATTTAAGGAACTATTGATCTGCAACCCAGTAGAGGGGGCACCACAACGCAATGTGTGTTGTGTTGACTTGAGACTAAAAGTTACTCTGTGAACAAACTTTGAATAATATTATTTTGTCAGTATATTAGTAAATTATGTTTTTCACTCGCATCTCTTCTTAAAACAGAGGTTAAACCACTTTAACAATGTCTTTTTTTTACCCTTCTGGACCTTGAATTTTTAAGTTTAACTTAAGGTAATTAATTCTGGATTGCAATTGCGCATTATTATTCAACAATAAATCTTTTCTCAGAGCCTTCTATCCGTTTCAATCCACGGGATGTCCTTCTTGTTTCTGTGTAAAAGCTTGTCGGCTTGATGTGACAGATCCGAGCCTATGGGTCAGTTCAAAGGGAGTGATATTGGGGATGGGAGCCCACTGCCTTGAAGTGGCCACTCCTTTGAATTTTAGTTATCCAAGGTTCTTTATGAATTTGTTTAGTAGGATTCTGCTTTTTCATATACTTTTAAATATCTTGCACAGATCACTTGTTTCTATTTTTGCCAGGGAACATCAGGGAGTCAAAGCAGAGCAGGCGAGCTTAGTCAGCTGCAGTTCATGAAAGACTGTGGGATTGCTCTTGCAAACATCTGCAAGAAGATTCTGGATAAATGTCCACTGAAGTACCACTTTGTCCGAAACATGGCATGTCTGGACCCAAATAAAATGTACTCTGAGCCAGATGTGTGCTTGCAGAAAATAAAGGGCCTCATCCAGAAGTTTGTACAGGATAAGCAGTTGCCAAGTCTAACAGTTGGTAAATAATAGTTAGGAATTTGTCCCATCCAGTTTTGTAAGACAGAGTTGTGCATTAATTACGCTGCTTACAATCTTGCATCTGGTTGCAAGTCACATTATGATCATCATCTTTTTAGAGTCACATTATCACACCCTATGTGCTGTTATTGGCTGGGGGTGAAATATACTGTTTAAAAACTTTCAGAAAACATCTAGAACAAGAATAAGAAACAGACAGAGGGTAGAGTTTCTGGACATACAGACACAACTAAAATGCATTAGAAAAAGGTCCAATGTGTAAGCAACTGCCAACATTGATTTTTCTTTTTTAAATACAGGTGATGTGATTGCACAGCAGTTTGAGACATTCATCTTCAGTGAGGCCAGAGCAGCAAGCTTCAAGGAATTCAGTCCCACAGAACCAAAGTCCAGAGTCGACATGTTTTTGCATCAGCATATGAGCACCTCATCACCTGAGTTGTGGGGTTTTGTGAAAAAGCTGCTGATTCTCTGCCATGGCCAAGCAACAGTTGAACGTGGGTTCTCAGTCAACAAAGAGGTGGAAACATGTAACATGGATGAAGAAACGGTTGTTGCCCAAAGACTTCTCTGTTAACATGTGAGAGTGTATGGTGCAGTGACCCAGGTACCTCTTACAAAAGAGTTGCTAAGCTACTGTGCAACTGCACGGACCAGGTACAGAATGTACCTAGATGAGGAAAAAAGGAAAAAGACAAAGGATGAGCAGATGACTAAAAGAAAAATAGCTGAAGATGAACGTGAAGTTCTACGGAAGAAAAGAAGAACCATCCACAGTGTGTGCGAGACCCTACACTCTGAAAAAATTAGGTGCTTCACGATGCCATAGAAGAACTTTTTGTCTAAATGGTTTCATAAAGAGCCTTTAACATCTGAAGAAACTTTCTGGTTCACAAAAGGTTCTTTGTGGCGAAATAAGGTTCTTCAGATTATAAAAAGGTAAGAAAGAGATTTTCTTTAAAGAACCTTTGACTGAATGGTCTTTGTGGAACCAAAAATGGTTCTTCTATGGCATCGCTCGAAGAACCTTTTGAAGCACCTTTATTTTTAAGAGTGTAGGAAAAAAAATGCAGACAGCTTTGCAGATAAAGCTGAGAGTATGACAGGGACAAAGATGGCAGAACTGATTACGAAGTCAAACACACTGAGAAGACACTACAAGGAGAAGAGAGAGGAGCTAGATGAATTGGATAAGGAGATTGAGAGAAGGGCTTCTTAGCTACGAGAAATATAATACTGAGATGTATCAGTTCTGGTGTTATTAATTTGATTTAATTAAAATTGTTACATGTGTTAAAACTGATTACAAAGTCTAACACTAAGAAGATGATACAAGGAGTAGAGAGAGGAGTTAGATAAGTTGGATAAAGAAATTGAGAGAAGGGCTTCTAATCTACAAAAATATACTGATATGTGTCGGTTTTGATGTTACTGATTTGTTGAATAAACATTAACATGTTAAAACTGTTAATGGCTGTTTGTTTTGCTGTACAAAAATTGCATTATTTTTTCTCTGTTTGGGTCTTAAAAAAAGTCTTAAAAATGATTGTACAAAGTTTGCAGCAACCCTGAAGAGATTTAACATCTTGCAATGCAGGAGTGAGTTCTAAAACCTGGAAATTTTAGTTGGTGTTAAGCATTTATGCTTCCATCGTTACAAAGTCACTGGGTTTTTGGTTAAAAGCCTAAAAATAGTCTGTGGTTAACACAAACTCAAGATATTTTATGTTTTATTCTGTGACATAAAATACATCATACCCCCTTGTGATTTTTTTTTCTGTTAGGGGTTTGAAAAAGTTCTTGCTAATAAGTGGGTGAATTTTACACCCAGTTTTAGTTTGATATTTCTCATGGCTTTGAATTATTTTTTTTCTTTTCAATCAAAAGATGTTAAATCTCTTCAGGGCTGTTTGTTTTGCTGTACAAAAATTGCATTATTTTTTCTCTGTTTGGGTCTTAAAAAAAGTCTTAAAAAGTCTTAAATATGATTGTACTAAGTTTGCAGCAACCCTGAAGAGATTTAACATCTTTTGATTGAAAAGAAAAAAAGAATTCAACGCCCATGAGAAATGTTCAAAACTAAACAGGTGTAATTTTAATTAGGTGTCATTTCTGTATTGCTTTAGTTTTGAATATTTCTCATGAGGGAAGAAGATGGATAAAGCAGAAAATCTGATACTTCTCCTTCTTTAATAGAGTGCTGTAGGGACGGCATTTTAGTAAGCATTTGCTTTTACTTACAATTGCTTTTGTTTTACTGCAGAAAGTAAGACCTGTGACCAACAAAAGTTTATCATTCTTACATGTTTTGTTCAACAAAACAATGAAAAAAAAATGAACATAACTTTAATAAAATGTGAAGCCTAAATACAATCACCGTTAGTAAAAAGCTAAAGTTACAAAAAAATAAATACCCCCAGTCTGCAACGAGCAACGTCAACCATCATTAAGCTTCAACAACTCTTTCAGTCTTTATTTAAAACCATTTTCCTTGAAAGTTTGAGTTAGAATAGTTTGCAAGTGTGTGAGTATAAACACAACGAGGCTGTGAAAATGACTAGTGAGTAGATAAGTTTAAAGATAAATTCACCACTTATTCCACTCACCTTTTCAAAACCCCTAAAAGAAAAAAAAAACCCAGTGGGTGTCTATGTTTTTATGGCACAGAATAAAACATAAAATATCTTGAGTTTGTGTTAACCACAGACCTTATTTTTAGGCTTTTAACCAAAAACCAATTAAAAAACCCAGTGACTTTGTAACGATGGAACCATAAATGCTAAACACCAACAAAAATTTCCAGGTTTTAGAACTCACCCCTGCAGCACTCTGTACGGACGTTCAGTGCAAGTACAAATTTTGTGCAAAGTTTCAGAGAACTTCAGATCAAAATAATTCATATTACATTTTAAATAGCAGTCACAATATGAACTGATTAGTAATAGCCAAACTAGTCTCATGTTTCATTAAATGGCTGCTAAAACCAAAAGTTTCCAGTAAAGTGACAGAGATAGAGACGAAAGGTTAATGACATGTAAAAAGGTTTCATGCATTTCATACAGTTCTGCAACATTGAATAGCAGTAAACGGAAGAAAATGCCCTCAAAACCTTTCAAGACCTCTTCAATCAGGGTCAAAAATAAACACTTGCCAAGCACCAAATGAAAATAAAAATGGGCACTGGCTTCCATCATCATTTATTTCAGCAAGAGAGCCAGGCCAGCCAGAACACTCCAAACCTGTATGAATTTGTTTCATAGATATTCTGGAGTATTGTTGTCAAAAATATATTTTTTTCAATGAAAAAAAAAAAAAAAAAAAAAAAACATTGATACCTGAATATCTTATGTTTCATACTCTATTTTGTTGCAGTGTATCAATAACACCAGCCGCACATTCTCTCTCTCTTCTGATAGCGAGTTCACGCTCACTGCAGCGTAATAAGAAGCATTTCCCGTACCAGTGGTGTTAAGAAGCGGGTCGATGACGATCATTAATAACATTTTACGCCAACGTCGGCTTAACATCAATTGGTTTGTTCTGTGTGTTAACTGAAGCAACGTGTGGTCCTTTTGTGATCTGATTTGGCTTATCATAGAATGAAACCAAATATTTTCAAGCATTCTATACTGTAGTATGTCAATTAGCACTGCATTATAATTAAACTTTATTTTTATGAATATAGGCAATATTTTTATGATAATACCTGAGATGTCTAGAATAACAAAGATAAACCATATTGTTAGAGTCGTTTGTTTATTGTCTTCATGTTTAACCGGTCAAAGCGTTTTGATATAGTGGTAGCTTGATGCTTTTGTCCATATTAAGGATTTCCTGCAACGTCATAAATTATATTACTTTTGTGAGGCATATTTAGAGTTTTCGCTCTATTTTGGGTAAAAATAGGAAAAATTATTCCCTCTAAGAAATTGTTAAGGTAAACATATACAAATTCCAGCTCTCCAGCATTTTTCACAACTTTTGGTTCATTCATGTAAAAATATACCTCATTGTCGTTCTAGTTATCTTTCCATAAATAACAAATTTAGCCTTTAATGTTGTGGCAGTTGTTCCCTATTTTTCAAGGTAATTGTATCGAAGTTACAAATTCCAGTATTATGACAAC
Organism: Sinocyclocheilus anophthalmus; assembly: GCA_018155175.1. Lineage (NCBI taxonomy): Eukaryota > Metazoa > Chordata > Actinopteri > Cypriniformes > Cyprinidae > Sinocyclocheilus > Sinocyclocheilus anophthalmus. Next base: position 349,927 of record JADLZN010005996.1, on the reverse strand, counting down.
ACTGAGAAAATTATTACAGTTTTCATTTTTGGATGAACTAACCATTTAAGAACCATTCACACCAAGAATGCGAACTATAACGACAACAATATTAGCATCCATTTTTGTCTTGTGTTTTTGTGTTCTGTCACTATAAATGCTCAAGCTCTTTAAAGTTGGGTGGATTTTGATTGACTGTCAATGTACTGCTCATCAGCTAGAAAAAATGTGTTCTGAAAGTGATGCTAATGTTACTGTTCCTCTGTGTCATTATCATTATAGCTGTGGTGTGGACTTCACTATTCTAATAGAATTGGGACGACTAATAAAATTATATAATTATATATTTTTTGGTGTAAACAGGACTTTGGGGTTCACTCCTTTTGCCCCTTTCTCAATCCAAACCTGGGAGTACCAAACCAAAAAAAAAAAATAATTCAATAAATTTTTCCAGACAAAGGTGGAGTCTTGCCAGGAGTCTTCGAAAATATTTCCAACTGCCTTGCCACAATTAACAGTATTTCACAGATTTCCCTGACTCACATTATACTTTTGAATTGTTTACCTTTACATTAATGAGACTGGAAATATTCTGGACAATGTAGTAACTCCATGGTTTTTTTCAGGATAACAATGTTTATTTCTAATTAATGAGTTTGGTAAGTTCAGAATTTAATAAGGTACAAGCCAAAGAGGCGTCCTTTTGAGAGGACCTTTTTCTTTACATTTTGCATAACTTATTTAACTTGTCTTACTTTTACTTTCTCTTGCTCAAAACTATAAACACAAAACCAAAAGTAGTGTTAGTTTTGGATTTGTGTTTGTGTTTGTAGGTTTTGGAAAAAAATTATACCTCATTTCAGGAAACATGTCTTAGGTGGGAAAACTTGTAACCAAAAACCCTACAGTCTTAATGCTAAAGTTCATTTTAATCAGCAGTTTCTGTGCCACCCAGCGTGTGAAAAATCTGCAGTTATATTCTGAATCCTGGACCATCCCATCCTTAGCCAACTCAAAGGCCAAGAGTTAGTATTGCTTAGTGAAAGTCCCCCCTGACCAACAGTCACTCACACAACGATCAGACCAACCACAAACTATCAGGCTGAAACTGCACTGAGCCACTGATGCCAAATAAAGCAACATGTACCTGTACACTCATTCCAGTCAAAGCATAAAAATAGCTGGCGAAGGGAGAAAACTAGTGAGAGAGAGAGAGAGAATTACAATACCTGGCGAGTTTGCCCTCTCGGTATGTCCGTCCCCATGGGTGTCTGTGTTTCTGTAAGGGCCAGACGTCAGGGAGCCACAGGGTAACCGATCCCTCCATCACATCCCCCTCTGCACAGGCAGGCTCAGTCTCACGGCAGTAATAACACTTCCCATAGAAACATGTATTATTTCCTACAAGAAGAGAGACATTATCATCAATTACCATTATTAAAATAATGTCTGGAAGGACTGTGCTTCATCAAAGGATTGTTTTAAAGAGACAAACAGTTGGTTATGAATCTTTTTATGGAATGGATTATGCTGCAGATCAGCACAGGCCAATCTGAACTAAAAAAATACTGCTTGACTGATGCAACTGTTTAACAATACAGACGTAGCACATATGTGTTATTTTAAATGTGTTATACAAATGGAACAAGATCATTCAACGGGTTGTAATTCCTTAAACTCCATTCAAAATGGCAACGACAAGGATCGACACTGATTATTGGTGACAGGATTTAGGCATGTCTAGCGACATGACAAAGTTGACAAATGTTTGACTTTATGCAAATGAAGCAAGTGTGCCTCACACGTCCCGAAAAGTGAAGCCAAAATATTTAGATTTGGTGGCAGTACAGGTCATAAACCCCACCGCCCTCTACATGTAAACGTATGTAAATTAATAAATTACACTTTTTTTTTCCAAACACTGTTTCTGTCATTATTGGTAGTTCTTATCACGCTGATATATGTTAAAGTGTTAATTTTTCTAGTGAGTTTGGTTTTAGTCCATTATTTGATGCTATAAAAAGGGTGTGTGGCGTCATGATTGTGTGCTTGCGATTGGGTCTGCAGGAGTTTGGGCAGGACTTTGATAACGCAGCTCCAGCTCATGATCACTACTACGCAGACTCGGGCTCCAAAAGACGACATCAGTGCAAGATGACAGTGGCTAGGGATGCACGATATTGGATTTTACCGATATCCGATATGCCGATATTTTTCAACTCATTTTGGCCGATACAATATATTTTCTTTTGTTTGGAAACAACACCAAGTCTCTCCTGTGCAGAAATTATAAGCAAAATATTTTTCATTTTGGCTAGTTTTTAACAAGAACTTATTTGTTATAATTAAATAAACAATAATGAAGGTTTTTTGACAGTACATTGAAGCTTTGAAAAACTATAAATAAACTATATATCAATCGCTGCATTTTTTCCCCCAGAAAGATGCAGTTAACCTTAACATTTTATTTTAAGATTTAACATTACTAGATGGTCTAAAGCAAGAGTTGTGAAAATTGTGAAAATCTTTTAGGGCTCATAATTTGTTTAAAAAATATAAAATATTACATATTTAATGAATAAATCAGTATATATACACAATTACATAATTTACAAGTGTCATGTTTGTGGGTTTTTTCATGTAAGCTATAGCTTCTTACTTTTAAATCAAAACATACTCATTACCTTAGATCAATTACTGCTTTATTTAATCAGAAACACCAGTCTAAATGTTATTTGTGCAGGCTATTTTACTTTTAATTTGATTAGAAGTAGGCCAACAACACCCCCTACGGAATTAAAACTACTTACCGAATGGGCATTAGGACCTGGGGGAGGCTGCCACTGCACATGCTATTACTGTATACTCTATCATACACCGAACGCGTCATTCTATATGTGCTTTCAGATTAAATGCAGCGATCCAAAACAGTGAAACTAATCATCATTCAGGCAAAACTTTGCATCAAGAATGAGCCACACTGCTGACGTGATCTAATCACTAGCACACCCTAGCACAATGGGGTTAACTTTTCTAGTATCGGCAAGACATATCATGTCAACTGGTCTCGAATGCAGTGATTGAAGAACAATTCACTGTTAAAGGGGTCATATGATGCGTTTTTTAAAGATCCGTATTTTGTGTTTTGGGGTAACAGAAATATGCTGACCTGCTTTTAACGTTCAAAGAACAATTATTTTTCAAAATAATGTACTTATTGTAGGTCCTAGATGCCCGCATCTCGCAAACGCTGCGGTTTTTACAAAGTCCTCCTCCGACCACGCGCAGTCTGCTGAATGGCCAGGGACCCAGTGCAGTTGATTGTCCCGACACGCTGCAAGCACTCGTAGGAAATGTAAGACAGAACCCCAGAAAGGGGAACAGCGTCGGCGTGAACAGACACAGTGATGAGCTGGTAGGTGTTTGCAGGACACAAGAGACACGGTTAAGACAGTGACTCCACCTTGATGTGACACCTCTCTCTAGCTCCTCTCACACACTGCGCGCACACGCACAGCACACACACACACAAACAGAAACGCACACACACATACACACACACACCACACACAAACTGCATTTGAACAGTCAATTAGCCAATACTTAAATTAATAACAAAACAGTAGCTGATTCAGGAGCGCTAGATTGTCATAGCAAAGTCAGATTTACCTCCTCTCCTAGGTTCACGAAAAGGTCATCCATAAAATGCATTGCTGTTCTGTTGTAAGTCATTTTAAAGATTCCTAAATGCATCTACTTATGGAAGGCCAAATAAAGTGCTTTTGCTTTCTTCTAGAAACACACAGCGTCTCCCTTACATGGCTGCTTCAACACTAAAATGCGGTTCCGGAAACACGCCTTCTTTCTTTGCGTGCCCATTGGTAGGCACTATGCAGAATTTTCCACCAGTGAGGTAGATGGTAGATATGTGGGGGCGTGTTAGAACGAGCCGTTTTATTCTTTGATAAAGAATATCTCTTTGGTTTTGAAACTTTAGTCTTTGCAACTTCAGGGATCTTATCTATGCACAATCAGCTTGTAACACTACAAAGAGAAAGGAAAACTTGAAATCGCATCATATGACGCCTTTAACTGTCTGTAAACACATACATGGATATAATAAAATGTGTGGAAAAGTGTGTGGAAACTGTCGGCAGTCTTAATGAGTTTTATTCATACACTGATATTTCTAATTGACTATATGATGCAATGAGCATTTGAGCACTGATGCAGTTCATATTAAACAATTTTCCATATGTGATGGAAAAGGAAAAGGGAGAGATCACCTCAACAGACAGAAAGCATAATAGAAGAATGACAGGGTGAAACTGACCGTGCATCAGGAAAGTGCTCAGCAGTTGATCTGTAGCTACTGGCTTAATCTCAGTACGCAGATTCATAAACCTCCCCACCACCAGGGGTGCTCTTCTAAAACCTAGGATCCTGCAGGAAGAGATTGAGAAGCCGACACATCAATAAACAGTTATGAATGTTTACATTAATAATATTACGTTGTCATATGCAGTGCGTGTGTGATAGGGGAATCCATGGGCATGGGCGGACCGTAGACCTGAGCCAAGACTATGCTCAATTCATGCCGAAAAGTGAAGCCAAAACATTTAGATCCCCCCCTGGTGGCTGGTGGCAGTATAGGTCATAAACACCACCGCCCTCTACATGTAAATGAATGTAAACAAATAAATTACACTTTTTTTTCCCCGAAAGACTCATTTCTGTTAATATTGGTAAAATTTGTGCTAATTTGTGTTCAAGCTCTGTAGGCAAAACAGCCAATTAAGTCGCCTCTGTTTCTGTGATTATATGTGTAAGATAATAGTCACAATGTGCAGGAGTTATTCTGTTTACGTGATGTAGTAGATTTAATGCGGATGTGGTTCGGGTCACAGTCTTTATGTCAAGTGTGTCAAATAACAGGCCGGATGTTCTGTTGTGTACTGCAGGTGTGGAGCAGAAGCGAATTTACCAAACAGGATCCGTGCAGGACTCTTCGCTGCATGGTTTAGTGTTTCGATGACATAATGAATCATACACTGATCAATATTAGAGCAGGGGTTTTTGAACTTGTGTCTGGGACCACCAGTGGGCAGCGGGAGTTCATAGACATTTTCAGGGAAAAAAATATTACAGAAAAAAAAATTATTTGGAGCATTTGACTTTATTACTATTGACTGTTATTCTGCTAAGACTGGTAATCATTAGATTAATAAATTACTTTATTCTATTGACAGCTAAAGTTTTAACAATATACTAATATTATTATTCCTATTAATAATATGCTATACTATTATTATTAAATAATAGAATATAATTTCCCAGATAATATGTTATTTTTTTTTAGATATAGAGGGCCTTTAAAATACAACATGTTGCAAAATGAATGGGTCAGAAAATTGTATTTAATGGTGAAATACATCTCTTTTATTGCCGCTATAGTTTAACAAATATACTAATATATCTAATTTCCAATAAAGTTACACATTGAATATTCTAGAATATTAGATGGGTCTTTAAACTAAACAATGTTCAAAATTTGGGGGTCAGTAAGATTTTTTTATGTTTGGAAACACATTTATTGAGTTCAAAGGCTGCATTTATTGTCCAAAAAAAACAAAAAACAAAAAGGTAATAATCATGATTACAATTTAAATACTTGCATTTTCCGCATCATTACTCCAGTCTTCAGTGTTGCATGATTCTTGTCATTTTGCAATAGATATATAGATACAGTGGGTACGGAAAGTATTCATACCCCCTTAAAATTTTCACTCTTTGTTACATTGCAGCCATTTGCTAAAATAATTTAAAAAAAATTTTTCCCTCATTAATGTACACACAGCACCCCATATTGACAGAAAAACACCGAATTGTTGACATTTTTGCAGATTTATTAAAAAAGAAAAAACTGAAATATCACATTTACATAAGTATTCAGACCCTTTACTCAGTACTTAGTTGAAGCACCTTTGGAATCTAATACAGAAGGAGTCTTTTTTGGGAAAGATGCAACAAGTTTTTCACACTTGGATTTGGGGATCTTCTGCCATTCCTCCTTGCAGATCCTCTTTAGTTCTGTCAGGTTGGATGGTAAACTTTGGTGGACAGTCATTTTTAGGTCTCTCCAGAGCTGCTCAATTGGGTTTAAGTCAGGGCTCTGGCTGGGCCATTCAAGACAGTCACAGAGTTGTTGTGAAGCCACTCCATCGTTATTTTAGCTGTGTGCTTAGGGTCATTGTCTTGTTGGAAGGTAAAAATTCGGCCCAGTCTGAGGTCCTGAGCACTCTGGAGAAGGTTTTTCTTCCAGGATATCCCTGTACTTGGCCGCATTCATATTTCCCTCGATTGCAACCAGTCGTCCTGTACCTGCAGCTGAAAAACACCCCACAGCATGATGCTGCCACCACCATGGTTCACTGTTGGGACTGTATTGGACAGTGGAGCAGTGCCTGGTTTTCTCCACACAAAAAGCCAAAAAGTTCTATCTTGGTCTCATCAGACTTGGAGTTCTTCAGGTGTTTTTTAGCAAACTCCATTTGGGCTTTCATGTGTCTTGCACTGAGAGGCTTTCGTCGGGCCACTCTGCCATAAAACCCGACTGGTGGAGGGCTGCAGTGATGGTTGACATTCTACAACTTTCTCCGATTTCCCGACTGCATCTCTGGAGCTCAGCCTTAGTGATCTTTGGGTTCTTCTTTACCTATCTCACCAAGGCTTTTCTCCCCCGATTGCTCAGTTTGGCCAGACGGCCAGGTCTAGGGAGGGTTCTGGTCGTCCCAAACGTCTTCCATTTAAGGATTATGGAGGCCACTGTGCTCTTAGGAACCTTAAGTGCAGCAGAAATTATTTTTGTAACCTTGGCCAGATCTGTGACTTGCCACAATTCTGCCTGAATTCTTCAGGCAGTTCCTTTGACCTCATGATCTCATTTGCTCTGACATGCACTGTGAGCTGTAAGGTATTATATAGACAGGTGTGTGGCTTTCCAATCAAGTCCAATCAGTATAATCAAACACAGCTGGAATCAAATGAAGGTGTAGAACCATCTAAAGGATGATCAGAAGAAATGGACAGCACCTGAGTTAAATATATGAGTGTCACAGCAAAGGGTCTGAATACTTAGGACCATGTGATATTTCAGTTTTTCTTTTTTAATAAATCTGCAAAAATGTCAACAATTCTGTGTTGTTCTGTCAATATGGGGTGCTGCGTGTACATAATGAGGAAAAAAATTAACTTAAATGATTTTAGCAAATGGATGCAATATAACAAAGAGAGAAAAATTTAAGGGGGTCTGAATACTTTCCGTACCCACTGTATATATTATATATATATATGTATATATATATATATATATTATACACACACACACACACAAAAACACACATACACACAGGTTACAAAGGTAATATATATATATATATATATATATATATAGATATATATATATTTGGGGGTCTGCATCAAAATGTTTGAATCCCCCAGCAGAAGAGCACTACATTTAGGTTTAGGTTTACTGCTGCTCTAAAACCCAAGTTTTATTATTATTATTTTAAATTTCTAAAGTGTTTCTGGACAGGCTTAGCACTGTAACCAATTGCAGGCATGTCAGCTATGTCCATGCACGCAGACGTCAATCTAAGGCCTAAAGGAATTGTTCAACTAAAAGCAGCTCTTTACTCTCATGTTGTTTTAAACCTGCATTATTCTTGTGGAATAACACAGGCCTTCAATTTCAAATCGGTCTCTCACACCTGGAATATGGGGCACCAATCCACAAAGACTACTTTTATGATACTCCAATGGTGTTTTTCTTCTCATTTTTGGAGCTTAAGCAGCCATGGTCACAATAAGCCTGTGTTGCATGGAAAAGAGCTGAGTGAACAATATCCTGTGTCCCACAATAAATTAACTGCGTATAGATTTGGAGCAACATGAAAGTGAGTTCACAGTAGCTCATGGAAATAAGAAACATCGCCTGACAAGATGTTTTAGTGAAAAGCAAAACATTGGTAATATGGTAAAGATCAAAATCCAAGTTGACAGCAGGAATGTAGAAAACGAAAAGGTTCTTGGCCCTCAGCGGCTAACACCATGCTTGTGAACACTCAATAAGTTCAGACTGAACAGGACAACAAACAGTCATTCTAGTTTTGGCCAGTCATATTGCTTCCAAGTGTAATTAATTAAAAATTTGATTATCAGATTTTTTTCAGCTGACTTGATTTAATGATGTACAAAATAGCAGTAATTCACAAGCACAATTCTGAAAGCGCAGCTTTTATGTTTTGAATGTGTACATGCAAAGACGCCACTGAGCGCTTCTGGGAAGGTGATCTACATTGTATTGGGCATTTAATGTGAACATAATGGCATCTGTTTACTAATTAGATTCAATATAGTTTCTAGTGAGGGGTTCTGCTGGTGATCTGCTCTGATCTTCCTACTGAAAGTTAAAGATGTGAATTTTTACACGTCTTTAGTCCTCGTGGCCATGTGCAGCTTAAATCATTTGGGTACTGTTATCTTTGGGGAGTAGGTTTGCTGAAACTCAAAGTCGGGAGTTGATTTCCTGTATTGTCTTTAGATGGTTTGGTTAAGTGGTCACTTCTGAGGCTGTGCAAGGTAAACACCTTTAAGGACTGCCCACTGAATGCCTATAAAATACAATCTATCTCTGTCTTAGTTAGACTTTTGATGACTGCAGCGCGCTCTCAATAAAGAACTCTGCTGAAGATACCCAAGAGGCTTCTGAGTTTTCTAACAATGTGTTAAGAAAACAATGTAAAGCAAGGTAATTATCACCCTAAAACACTGTCCACTGTTGGAGGAATGCACCATTGAGTTATTTGTTCTAATCATGCAGCCCTAGCGTGTGTGTCTCTGTGCATCTGTGTGTGTTTGCACATTACCTGTCCAAGTGGAAAGCAGCAATTTCTGCATTATGCCGATCGTACCCTGCGTACGGCTCTCCTTCAACCACATAATCTCTAGTGTACCTAATAATGAGACAATGAAGAAGATAAAGACATAAGACAGGCGAACAGTAATTGAGAGAAAAGCAAAAGATGACACAAAGATGAATATAAAAACATCCATGTCCTAATGAATTCAGGTAAAAAAAAAAAAAAAAGTGTGCAAAGTGTACAAGCAATTAAAGCTTTCTCTTGTACAAAAATGTTTTTGTTTTAACCAGCTGTGACATGATTTTGCTGGTCTCTTGGTTTCAATTTCTGTGGTGTTCCATTGTGTGTAAATTAATTTTCATTGGTCCAAATCACAGTATACTGAACATCAGATATGTTCTGACTGGCTGTGATTGTGTGGTGTCACACAGCATTTTCACATTTTGTGTGGACACTGTATTAGAGTAATGAGCTTAACTAGTCAATCCACTCTTAACATAAATGCACCCACACTGCTTCCTTGTTCCTTAAACAGCAGGATGTAGTGAGCAAATATAAGATTATTTGAGTCTTCCAATATAAACCAGACCTGATACACTGACAGTATCCAACACACACAACGCCCACTTAATGCAAAACCTAGACTGTTCTTGGGTAGCTTATGTAAAATTCTCTATATAAAACCACATATAATAAAGAGACTATTACATCCAAAGAAAACATGAATACTGTGGCCAAGCTGAGTTCGCTGCTCGGAAATCTGAAATAGCATTTTTCAATATAGAATTCACTGATGTTATTGAGATTGAGAGTATTGCCACACTTTTTACGGCAAATTAAATGTGCATTTATTCTTTCACATCATTTTGAAACTACTAACACTGCAGCTTATTTTAAGAAAAAACTGCCTAAAAGGTTATATTATACTTCACTTGTTTAAAGTATACTTGACCCGAACCACATTTACTTGTTATTGCAAAGTGCAAACCTCAAGCATTAGACACTAGTATGGCATTCCACTCAAAAAGTCTGACTTTCGAACCTCCTATTTGGAAGATCTCACACACTCCAATTAAAATGACACACAATATAATGTGACACGCGCGACTCGGATGTTTGGAAGCAAAACGTTCAGTGCAGATGGATTGAAAAAGTTCAGTCTGGATGTGAAGTCATCAGAGATAAGATGTGTTTGATCAATGACCTTAGAGATTAAGGACAACAGGAGAGCTTCCTCACTTATCTAAAGTCTCGGTAGATCTATGATAACTCTAATAGGCTCAGATAAGAACAGACAGCTGGACTCACCTGAAATAATGACAGATCAGCTTTGTGTCCTAAGTGCACACAAGCTATTTTATTCCTGAAATATTCTGGTAACACTTTACAGTTTAAGTTTGTTAACATCACGATTATTTCATGACACCTAAAGCATTAAAGTGATAGTTCACGCACAAATTAAAATTGAAATGAATATTACTCACACTCATGTCATTCTAAACCCGTAAGACCTTTGTTCATCTTTGGAACACAAAGATATTTTTGATCAAATCCGAGAGCTTTCTCACCCAGCATAAACAGCAACACAACTGACACGTTCAAGGCCCAGAAGGTAGTAAGGACTTCGTTAAAATAGTCCATGTGACATCAGTGGTTCAAACGAAACCAAAAAGAACGACTTTATTCAACAATTCTTCTCTTCCATGTCAGTCTTCAACACACGATCACGAGAGTACCACGACACACGCGTGTGATGCTGCTGGTGTACAACACGGATGCGCTGTGCCTTGTTTACGAGCAGAGGAATGCACACGCATGCGTCGCGGTACTCTCGATAATGGCGGCGGACGCTGAAGCGGAAAAGAAGTACTACAACATAAAGGAGTTTGATTTTTGTGCACAAGAAGTATTCTCGTAGCTTCATAAAAGTATTGATGTCACATGGACTACTTTAATGATGCCCTTACTACCTTAAATACTACATGGTATGGGCTAGAACATGGTGAGTTGTGTTGCGGGCTTAGAGGGGCAGAAGCTCTCGGATGGATCAAAATATCTTAATTTGTTTTGCCGAAGATGCAGCTGGTAGTAATAAGACACAATGTGAATTTTTGGTTGTGAAACTCTCCCGTTAAACAACTATCTGTTACAACAGTTCTGATATAGGTTAATGGATAAATCATAAAAAAAATATAGATAAGGTTTATTTAATTTAAGTTTGTGTGCAGTAACTATAACTTTAATGTTTGTAACAACTTGAAATGTAGGAAAACAATGGTTTGTATACACTCTATTTGTTTGGAAAGTTTACGCACTGATCATAAAATTGATTCTGCAAAGATATTATAATGTTACAAATGATTTTATTTAGCAAATTCACAGTTCCCCAAAAATATTAATCAGCACAACTGGTTTCAACTTTGATAAGAAGTGTTTCTTAAGCAGCAAATACGCATATCAGAATGATTTCTGAAGGATCATGTGACACTGAAGACTGGATTAATGATGCTGAAAATTCAGCTTCGCTATCACAGTAATAGTTTATTTTAAAATAAACTAAAATAGAAAACAGTTAATTTAATTGCAATAATACTTCACAATATTATTGGTGTACTGCATTTGATCATTAAAAAGCAGCTGTAGTCGAAATAATTTAAACTAGTTTAATAAATGCTGTAAAAGCTTCTTTTTTTTTTCATTGTTAGTTCATGATACCAAATGCTTTTAACTAATGTTAACAAACTGAACCTCATTACCAATATCCTAAACCAGACTAATCGAAAACATTAAGAACATTCGAGAAAAGTCCTTTTAAGATTTTCCTTCAGCTCCACTGCTCCTAAACCCAGGCTGGCATTTGTTTTTAATAGTGTCACATTTTGAATTGCTTCCTCTTTGTATTATTGTTTTGTTATTACTATTGTTATGCTCTTTTTTTGTTCCACATTGTTATGCACACTCAGGTCTCTAAAAGGCACTGTAAAAATAAAAATGATTATTATTACATCTCTTATTCATTCATTTCTTTTTCTATTTTAGTCACCGGCTTTTTCGTTCTCTAATTCACTCACTCACTCTTCCCATCACTCTCCCTCTTTCTAAATCACTAACTCTTTTCATTTTAACCTCATTCACATTCTCATAACTTTCTCTCTCTTTCGTTCCCCATCTTAATCATCCCTCTCCTTACCTCTTGGGTTTGAATACCACTTTCTGTCCTCCGTCGAGCACTAGGAGGGCTTTCAGCTGGGTGCCTTTATAGCCCACGTCGGCCCTCTCCACGCGAGCGGTGGCCAGGGCGTTCAGCACAGCGGCTAGCTCGGGCGTTTCGTCCGGGTACACCTCCCGCGGACCCACCCACTGTGCGGCCACTTCCCAGGGCGACTGCAGGGTGTGCGTGAGGCGAGCTCCCTTGGCCAGGGCCAGGCTGGCCTCCATCGTACGGAAGGCCCGCAGGTCACGGCGGCTGGCGGCCGATCCCTCGCCTCCATCCAGCAAGAAAACCTTGGCCAGGCCGAGGAGAAAGAGCACAGCACACAGCACCACCACACGCTGCTTCAGCTTCATCACCTCCTGCAGCCAGACGCCCACCGGCGGCCCACCACGCCTGAGTCTGCCAGGAGACACGCACTTACGCCTGGGGCATGGCACTGCCCGCTGTCTGACCAACACCACCACCGGTCAGGCAGGACAGGAGCGGCTTGAACCACTAGAATGTTAAAGAGTGAGGGCGGACGACACTTCCTGTGAGAAGAGAGAGTGGTTGTCATTTCAAAGGAATAGATGAAAACTTGTTGGAAATTTACTTCTCAGGCCATGCAACATGTAGATGAGTTTGTTTCTTCATCAGAACAGATTTGGAGAAATTTACCATTATATTACTTACTCACCAATGGATCCTCTGCAGTGAATGGGTGCCATCAGAATCCAAACAGCTGATAAAAACATCACAATAATCCACACCACTCCAGTCCATTAATTGATGTCTTGTGAAATAAAAAGCTGTGTTTTTGTAAGAAACAAAACCATCAATATGCTTCAGGCTAAAATACTTAAATAAATGCTTCCTGTGTCCATTATATTGTTTTCTCCAGTAAAAAAAAGTCACCTTGTCTGAATCAGTAGAGAAATATGCACAGATCAAGCACCATTTATAAGTGAAAACAGTCCAAAATAGTTATAATCAAATATGTCTATGGATGTTGATGAGAGTGAACAACTGGGGATGAACTTTTTAACTGGAGGAAGTGTAATTATGGATTACGGACTCATATTTTGTCCAAAAGCGATGGTTTAACGTTAAAACGTCTTAATGATGGATTTGTTTCTTACAAACATGCAGCTTTTCAATTCACAGGAAATTAACTGGTAAACTGGAGTCATGTGGATTATTGTGATGTTTTTATCAGCTGTTTGGACTCTCATTCTGACGGCACCCATTCACTGCAGAGGATCCATTGGTGAGCAAAGTGATGTAATGCTAAATTTCAGTGACGAAACAAACTCATCTATATCTTGGATGGGCTGAGAGTAAATTTTGGGGTGAACTATTCCTTTAAAGCACAATATTTGACTCCGAACAGATCTACCATTTCTATTGTTCGGTATGACTGCCGTGAGTCAACACAGACAGACATGACGCTGACAGGCGTAGAATAAAATCAGAGCACTTCACATAAGAGCACTCACTGATGCAGGGGAGCTTCCTCAGTTATATAAGACGCTCCTGGTTGTGTCTGTGTTCGTGTCCTCAACTCAAATCCTCCTAATATATGATTTGGAGTCCAGCCTGGTGTCGTGTGGGGGTGTGGGGCAGTATTGTGTGTCTGGGCTGTTACTGTTCTGGGCGAGTCTGGTTTCTGTGGCACAATCTTGAACTCCCTAAAGTAAAACAGAAGACAATAAGAATACAAAGCTTCTGGCACATCAATAATTCCAGGTGGGTGAAAACATTCTAGATCTGTTTGTATATTCAAAAACACATAAAAAATGCATACAATGATTTGAATACACCTCTCCTAAAATGAGCATGTTTTTAATATCTGGATTAAAATTTCCTTTTGATATTTTTTGTGGGGGAAATAATTCAAAAACATCAGGGTGATAAAGCTGTCCTGATATGATAATAAAGAAAACGCATTAAAAGAATGAGATTCTTAAAAAGAAAACCCGTATTAAATAGACACAGGCAAATAAATATGCATAATCTTAAGAAAACAATATTCTAATAAAACAGTTTGAAAATATTACAAATAATGTCATGTGGTGAGACTTCCAAAAAACAATATTTATGCTTTATTTAAGAACTTGACCCATTTAAGATTTATTTTGTTTTTTTTCCCTAATCTAATCTAAAAATTAAATACTACAGTACTGTGATGAATTTTACTCTAAATGGCTCACATTCAAGGACATCTTAGACTAACACTCTATCTTATAACAACAAACAGAGGCCATAATTACCTTTCAGTATAAATTAAAGATTTATTCTAACATACACCCAAAGATAGAAAACTTCAAAACCTTTAGCTCCACTGCACACAAAAGGAAAAACTCAACAAATGCCAGCAATCAATATGCACAGCCTCAAACACATGCAACATTCCTGATGGATCCCAGGATTTACATTAAAGTGAAAGAGCCTCCCAAGCAGAATCTCGGCTCAAACAGACTGCAGCGCTGAGCCCTGGCAAACACAGCCTAGCACTCTCTCAGCACTTCCTGATCTCAGCCTGGGGCTTATCTGGGCCTAAGAGCGCTGCCACTCCAAAGACTTCTACTAAACACACACGTTTACTACTGTGCTCTGCTCTCTTATATCTAGTATGTGGGATGAGCCCACTCATGACAACGGAATAAAGGAAGACTTTTGGCAGACATCCACAAAATACATTGCTTTGATTATAGAACATTACATGAGAAAAAAAAATAAATAAAATTTTAGAAAACATTTTCTAATGCTATATTGATCTGCCTCGATACTCTCTGGTGCCTTTGTGAAGAGCAAAAATAGACATTTCTTTAGACTGGAGTCACATGACAAGTGCTCATCCAGGGCTCAATATTAAGGATGTTCTGATGGAGTCAGTTTGAGAGTTTCAGGCCACTAAATCTTACATTTGTTTATAATGTGCATGCACTTTTATGCATTGCAAACATATAAATGGGTTTTGTGTGATGCACTGAATGTTGTTGTTGTGAATTCGGTTTATTTAAATACATCACCAAGGTCAAGTTATGTCATGGAGTTTTATTATAGCTGTATAATTTCCAGCTATTACTGCAGTTAGGCTTCTCGAATTGGTTTGGTCAAGCGGTTTTCCAAGAGTGCCGTTATTTAGTCCAACTGAACATTTCACTGGCGTTCTGAACCAGAGTAGGTGGAGGTGAGCTCGAGCGTTCAAGATTTTGGTCTCTTTTGCTGCAGGATAAATTTATTTGATCAAATATACAGTTAAAACAGCAAAATTGTGAAATATTAAATTTCATAACAAACTGTTCAAAAGTTTTGGCAGTGACATACATTTTGTGTTTTGCAAAGTTTGCTGCTTCAGTATTTGTAGATTCTTTTTCCACGTTTCTATGGTATACTGAAAAACAATGATAAGCATATCATAAGTTTTAAAGGCTTTTATTGGCAAAAAAATATGAGTCAATATTTACAGTGATATTGAGATCCGGGCAGTTGCCTGGCCACGGATCCAAAATTTCAATGTAATGATCTTCGAGCCACTTCTTTATCACTCTTGCTTTGTGACATGGTGCTCCATCAAGCAGGAAAATGCACGGATCATCACCAAATAGATCATTGGAAGAAGTCGCTCTTGCAAGACGTTTTGATACCATTCTTTATTCACGGCAGTGCTTTTGGGCAGAATTATGAGAGCCCACTCCCTTGGTTTAAAAGCAACCCCACACATGGATGGTCTCAGGATGCTTCACTGTTGGCACAACACAGGACTCATGGTAGCGTTCACCTTTTCTTCTCCGAACAATTGATTTTCCAGATGTCCTAAACAGTCGGATGGGAGCTTCATCAGAGAAAATAACCTTGCACCAGTCTTGTGCGGTCCAATCCTTGTACTTCCTGCAGATTTTCAGTCTGTCCTTGACGTTTTTCTTGAGAGAAGTGGTTTCTTTGCTGCCCTTCTTGACACCAGGCCATCCTCCAAAAGTCTTCGCCTCACTTTTCGTGCAGATGCACTCACATCTGCCTGCTGCCATTCTTGAGCAAGCTCTGCACTGGTGGTGACATGATTCCATAGCTGATTCCTCAGGAGGAGACGGTCCTGGCGCTTGCTGGACACTCTGGGACGTCCTGAAGACTTCTTCACTGCAGTCGAACCTCTCTCCTTGAAGTTCTTGATGATCCGGTAAAATGTTCTTTCAGGTGCAATATTCTTTGCATGTAATTTCCTTGATGTGAGGGTAACCATGCTACCAGAAACACAATGATTGGAAGTGTTTCGTATGCTCTTACAATTAATTAGTATGATAGTGTTCACCTGATAGTACCATTCACCACTTTCAGTGGTGCTGAGTATGATTATCATTAATGTAGCTAGCATTTTGGGGATGTTTACACTGGTCATTCATGGTTTGCGCTGATCGGACAGCGATCCGATCGTGAAAAGACAAGGTGTAAAGGCCTCGAAAACGCATTCGAGAAGGATTATAAATCAGGTAGGGGCCGCATTCCGACGAAAGGACCAGTGAAATGTCTCTGGTTGTTGAAACCAATATGAATTTACTCTCCCAATGTTAAAATAATTAAAAACGTGGTTGGGGAGCATGGTATGGCTATTGAAATTACAAGCATCGCAGGCGGATGATTAGTGAGGTATCTATCAGCAAGCTGACTCGCAAACTACGCAAATGAAACCAAAGTAAGGGTGTTTTCACACCTGTAGATCGATTGCTTTGTTCCGAAACAGGGATTCAAATGATTACAATGTTGCTTTTTATTCTTGGTGCGGTTCGCTTAACACAGCAAAATTTCTAAACGGACCAAATTTGTTAATACAAGTCACGTGCGAGTAAACTGTTCTCTCATTGGTCAAAGTTCCACGGTTTATTTTCCGGGATTCCACTGAGCTGTCACAGCTGTCATCTGTCAGAATGGAACAATAACAGCTTTGCGGGCTTATTGTTGGGTTTTTTTGTAGCTGTCGTTAATAATAATTTATCATTTTGAGCAGGAGTCCAGGATTGATTGGGAAAACATTTTTAAAATGCACATACTACAAAGAAGAGCAATAAGACGGCATTATAAAACAAAAAAGTGCGCTTTAATTTTTGAATGGCAAAGACGTGCTCTCCCACAGACATTCACAGGTTCATTTTGAGGTATTAACAAAACAACAAAGCTAATGCTTTTCACGGAACTTACGTAATTACCCATTATACACTGTGATATAGCCTGGTTCGTTGGTCCGTTGGATCGGATTGCTTTCTCACTACAACCGAATCGCTCCAGAGTTCGTTTTCAATCAAGCCGAGACCACCTCGTTCAGGCGATCTCGGACCGATTGTTTTGGCGCGGATCCGAGTGCGATTGCCGTGTTCACATATGCCCAAACGAACCGTGCTAAGGGGGGAAACGCGCCAGGTTCCGAAACAACAGGCCATGTGTGAAAACACCCTAAGACGCAGACAGTCAACACACAATCATCTTCATTAAAAGTAGTATGACAAACTTATCTTTCCAGTGATGATGCCGCGTGCTCTCCTATTGTGGTCTTTGATCTTAAAATGTGCTGATGATGAATAAAATGCAGCGCTTATCTTTTGAATTTGTTGACTTGAACTCCGTTCAATTTAAACATAGCGCGGGAATTGAAGATCGGATTTAAATCCGTTTTGCGACGACACATTTATAAACTTTTTACCAATCCGATAGATATCTGATCAGCGAAAACGCATGAAATGACCAGGTGAAACAGGCCTTTGTGTCACGATCTAAAAACAGTGATCTTTTTTTTTTTTGTGAAAAGTTATTTTTTTTGGCCAATGAAGATTTTAGCAATTATTTAAAATGCATCTGATCACTCTACACAATAATCTAGAAACAATGTGAATGAACACCACAACAGCTGAAGCAGCAAACTTTGCAAAACACAAAATATGTCACTGCCAAAACTTTGGCCATGACTGTACATTTTACAATGCAATTTATTTCTGTGATGCAAAACTGAAATTTCAGCATGATTAGTCCAGTCTTCAGTGTGACATGATCCTACAGAAATTCTTGATGATTTTTCTACCTAAGAAATTCTCATTCTAAATTTTAATTATTATTATCAAAGCTGAAATCAGTGGTGTTGCTTATTATTTTATGGAAACCATGACACAAAGATTAAAGATCAACACAAAAGGCTAAAAAAACAGCATTTAATTTCAACAGAAATTTTGTAACACTAAAAAGTTAACTTTTATTTCTTCTTTTTTTTTGGTCAATTATACATTCCTTGCTGAATAAAATATTTCTTAAAAAGTACTGAATCCAAAAATTTGAACAGCAGTTTATGCAACCAATGTTGTGATATTGTTTGATAAATAAGTAAAATGTTATATATATTAGAGCCCAACCAATATGGGTTTTTTGGGGCCGATAACGATACCAGGGAGTAAAAAAAGGCCGATACCGATATATCGGACGATATTCTTTGTGTATATTATAGTACAGAACCAGTCAAAAGTTGGACAATTTCCATTTCGTCTGTCTAAACTTTTGAATGGTACTATATAAGAATACAGTATATACAGAATATATGGGCATTCCAATAAATTAGGACTGGTCCATTGTGTTTTTTGAAACCAA
Organism: Sinocyclocheilus anophthalmus; assembly: GCA_018155175.1. NCBI lineage: Eukaryota > Metazoa > Chordata > Actinopteri > Cypriniformes > Cyprinidae > Sinocyclocheilus > Sinocyclocheilus anophthalmus. The sequence continues at coordinate 331,207 of JADLZN010005996.1, read as the reverse complement.
CGTCACTGCACCCGTTTACAAATAAATTTCGGAGCACTTCATGCTTCCTTCTGCTGACCACCTTTTGAAGATTGGACTTCAAGTTTCAGGCAGGATTTGGCACCTGCCCACACTGCAAAAGCACCAAAAGTTGGTTGAATGACCATGGTGTTGGTGTGCTTGATGGACCAGCAAACTCACCAGACCTGAACGTATTGTCAAGAGGAAAATGAGAAACAAAAAATGCAGATGAGCTGAAGGCCAATGTCAAAGAAACCTGGGCTTCCATACAAACTCAGCAGTGCCACAAACTGATAACCTCCATGCCACGCTGAATTGAGGCAGTATTTAAAGCAAAAGGAGCCCCTACCATGTTTGGGTACATGTACAGTAAATGAACATAATTTTTCGTAAGGCCAACAATTCACTAAAATGTTTTTTATTGGTCTTATGAAGTATTCTAATTTGTTGAGATAGTGAATTGGTGGGTGACGAGAGGGGCAGGGGGCCGGAGCCGTGGGTGTAATTGATAATGAGCGACACCTGCACCCACTCACCGGTCTTGAGTCTCACGGAGGAGCTCCGGAAGGATAAAAAAAGGGGTGACGACAGTGAAAGACGAGAGAGGACCAGGCCTGAAGTTTATTTTGTGTTTTGGTTTCGTTTGTGCGCGACAGTCGTCCGCGACGGGCTGTCGCACTATTTTGTGGTTATTTTATTATTAAAGTTTTCTTTGAACGTTCGACGGTTCCCGCCTCCTTCTTCCCCGATCTACAAACTTGTTACAGGGGGTTTTTGTTAAATGTGAGCCAAATTCATCACAATTTAAAGAACCAAAGACTTGAACTACTTCAGTCAGTGTGCACTGAATTTATTCAATACACAAGTTTCACAATTTTAGTTGAATTACTGAAATAAATTAACTTCCATGACATTCTAATTTATTGGAGATGCACGTAGATCATAAACACATTTTTTGCACTGATCACTCAAATGTGGTGATCAAACACTTATGACGTGACAAAGATACGTAATGGAGGCAGGGCATTTAACAATTTAACAATAAACTTTATCATCCAAAATGTGTCTGACATTAGTGCACTGAACTGTAAAGTTGAAGTTTATTCAACTTCAATTCAATTCCATTCAACTTTATTTAATTGAAGTTATTTTACTTCGGAACATTCATTCACGGATTTGGGCTACTGTCTTCACACACAGACTAAACTTACTAGAGAAGTGACATAATATACCTCCGTAAATAAATACAATTTAAATTCACGTATCGCACACTTAAATGCCCTTTGTATGTAACATATACGCTCCCTTCGAACTGGAATCATGGCAGAACATCATGGAAGTCCACTTCTGGCGGGCACTTAGGAATTCGGGAACACGGCTATCTACGCGGGGGTGGTCTCATTCAAAAGGGGGCCTCGAGACGTACACTCGATTCACATTCAAGAGGGTTCCTTGAGCTGAAGAGATCCCACGAATTTGGTGCGGATTCGCCAAACCATTACGGAGATATGGCCGTTCAAAATTTCAATGGTATTCCATACACTTAAGCTTTAAAGGACACTCCACTATTTTTGAAATAGGCCATTTCCAACTCTCCTAGAGTTAAAAAGTACGTTTACCATTTACCAGCTGATCTCCGGGTCTGGCGGTAGCATTTTAGCTGTAGCTTAGCATAGATCATTGAATCTGTTTAGACCGTTAGCATCTCGCTCAAAAAATGACCAAAGAGTTTCTATATTTTTCCTATGTAAAACTTGACTCTTCTGTAGTTACATCGTAATAATCAAGGAACTTTGCTGCCATACCATGGGTGCAGCAGGCGCAATGATACTATGCAGCGCCTGAAAATAGGCTTATTGGAAATTACCTAGCTTGGGACTAATTTCAGGCACTGCGTAATATCATTGCACATGCTGCACCCATGGTACGGCAGAAAAGTTCCTTGATTATTACGCCGGAATGAGAGTATAGTTCCTAGTCTTAATACATGATGTAACTACAGAAGAGTCAAGTTTTAAATAGGAAAAATATAGAAACTCTTTTGTCATTTTTGAGCGAGATGCTAACGGTCTAATCAGATTCAATGATCTATGCTAAGCTACAGCTAAAAGTGCTACCGCCAGACCCGGAGATCGGCTGAATGGATTCGAAAACGGTAAAACTCAACTGTTTAACTCTAGGGTAGTTGGAAAATGAGCCTATTTTCAAAAATAGTGGAGTGTTCCTTTAAAGCGTTTCATCCAGGTCGCCAGTAACAAACAATGGAGTGCGCTCTGCTGGACAAACTACGTAATTACACCATTTACAAGCATTTTATCTTGCGTTTTATGTTTTGTAAAAAAAAAATTCGTATCAGTGGCATACCGGCGGCATATTCGCAGATACGATATATCTGCGAATAGACTCATATCGGCTGATAAAATCGGCGAAACGCTATATCGGTTGGGCTCTAATACACACACACACTTTTTTTTTTATGGATCATTTCTGCAGAATGTGATGACGTGTCCCTACAGCTCCACATTTTATTTATTTATTATTATTTTTAATAATGCACATTTATAATACTATACTGGCATTAAATTGCAGTAAACTAGTTAACACTGCTGCGTGAGTGTTTCTAATACAACGCCTGAGGGAGTGACAGCTAAATCCTTCTCTTTTCTAAAAACTGTAATCAATCTCCCTCAGATTTTTCCTCTTTTAGAAAGTCATAGAAACACTATCTTGTTTTTCTTCCTTTTCTTTTGGAGCTATTGGAGTAAATTGAATGTAGAAATGATATCCGCTGTAGCTTCCGTTCACCAAACTATGATGATTTGCGCTTCTGAGAAACCTGAAGGTCAATCCAGTGGTCAGACTACAGTCTAAAAGCACAGGACTCCAGAGATCTCACATCTCCCATGAGGAGCACAGTGGTCTTCTTGACAACACCCATCTCGCAAACTCTGGAAATATTCACACATGAACATCTAACAGAGAAGAGCATTCACACACGAATTGTGTATTATCCATGCAAGAAGTTCTGATTCACACACCGGCCCAGATCTCTGCAGATATTCGGTCTTTAGTCAAGTGATCGGTCTGAAGACATGTCTCTGCTAATCAGATCAGACACATGCAGGTGAGCAAGTGTACATTCATCATGAGACTGGGTGGACCGCCTGCAGCATATCCTGGCCACGCAGGCACTAATGATACACAATCAGCCATTCATATGAACTCCAGCTAAACGCTAACACACATTTATCACACCTACTACACAAACAGGTTCAAGTGCAAAGTTATACATGCAAAAAGACCAGCTTTTACATTTACATAAGGCGCCGCTGGACTGACTGAACCGCTGCTGTCAAACGTTTAAACACACCTAATACTGACTTTTATTATAATTTACACAAACATAAGAAACCGGTTGACATAAAATGTATTCATTTAACAACTAAAAATGAACAGTGAAAGTGCGTCAAATTAAGCTCTCGCGCCATTCTATGTATTTTATAAGCGAGAGTGCTAACGACGGTTAGCCAGCTAGCTCATAATTCCCCTCGTTTTCTTCAAACTATGGCGATAAAATAACCACAGATATAATCCAACGACACAGATCTGAGCTCACCGTAGGTGTTCCTCTATATATGAGTGTCTGCAGCTGCTGTTAGTGAGTTGAAGTCGTAGTTTTTAGTCACAGCATATCCGCACGGCTAACAGGCTATCAGTGAAACCGTGACATTTAAAGGCGTCGACTCACCCTTGCGCTACTAACGAAACATTTCAACAGAAAAGCCCCAACGCGTTCGACATACGTTTATCGTCAATATCCAGCCGCTTGTGGGTCTCCATTCATTACTGCTGCTGGCTGTGTTTGTGTGTCTTGAGTCTCTGTGGCTCTTCCTGATCCTGACTGACTGTGTGAACACACACACACACACACACACACACACACACACACACACACACCCAGGTCGGACTCTCAAACAACACCCACAGTTTGTTTAATGGTTTTAGTGGGTGACTCTCCATAGGCGTAATGGTTTTTATACTGTAAAAACAGTATTTTCTATCCCCTAACCCAACCCTACCCCTAAACCTACCCCTCACTGGGAACATTCTGCATTTTTAGATTTTCAAAAACCTTCATTCTGTATTATTTATAAGCTTTTGTAACCGTGGGGACCACAATTTAGGTCCCCAACGTGACACAAGTTCCCATGAGTCTGTGTGTATTCAGGTTTAATCCCCACCAGAATAGAAAAACAGGCACACACACACACACACACAACACATCACTCCTCTGCAAACACACCCCACTCTCAAACACACACACACTCACTCACTCTCAAACACAAACACTCACTCTCAAACACACACACACACTCACTCTCACACACACACCCACACACACACACTTCCACTCTCAACACACACACACACACACGACACACTCTCAAACACACACACACACACTCTCACACACAATCACACACACACACTCTCTCACTCTCAAACACACACACACACTCTCTCAAACACACACACACAAACACACACAAACACACACACACACCCACACACACTCACTCTCACACACACACACGCTCACTCACTCTCACACGCTCACTCACTCTCACACGCTCACTCACTCTCACACGCACACGCACACTCACACACACACACACTCACAGACACATAAACACACACACACACACTCGCAAACACTCACACAAACTCACAAACACACACACGGCAACTCCTCTCCCACACACACACACACACCCTCTCACTCTCACACACACTCACTCACTCTCAAACACGCACACACACTCCTCTCAACCCGCACACACACCACTCTCAAACACGCACCACACTCACTCAAGTCTCAGCACACCCACACACACACACACACAACACACCTCACTCTCAAACACACACGCACACTCACTCTCAAACACACACACACTCACTCCCTCTCATCCGCACACACCTCCCCTCTCAAACCCACGCCGCACACACACTCACACACTCACTCACTCTCACACACACACACACACTCATGCACGCACGCACACACACACACATACACTCACTCCAAACACACATCTCCTCACTCTCAAACACGCACGCAACACTCGCGCACACACACCTCCATCGCACACACACTCACCTCAAACACACGCACGCCCCCACACACACCACTCACTCCAAACACACGCAACGCACAACCACACCCTCACTCAATAAGAACTCAAACACACACACACACACTCACTCTCAAACACACCCGTCACTCACTCTCAAACACGCACACTCACTCACTCTCAACCCACGCACGCACACACACACACCTCACTCGCCCAACACACACTCACGTCTCAACCCCACACACACACTCTCAAACACACACACTCTCTCACACACACACACACAGTCTCACACGCGCACACACACACACACACTCACTCTCAACACACGCACGCACACACACACACACACCACGCATGCACTCACTCAACCCTCGCGCGTGTGTGGGGCATATAGGAGAATTAAAAGAATAATGCCAATTTCAAAACTATCTGCATCGTGAGACGTTTTTCCCCAGTAAGAATTCCGGTAGATGTTTCAAATGTCACACATTTCGAATACACCCAATACAATTTGTATACTACAAGCCTATATACATATTTAACACAATGCACAGAATAGTTGGTATGGCATAGATTTTATATATAAAACATATCATTTTATATATTATAAAGTAGCCTATACATATAGTTACATACATATTTTCTTCTCGACTGTCTCTTAACGCTGGTGAACAGCAGGGGGAAGTATCACACTGTACTCGTCTAGAGCTCCATTACTCTGTGACTAAACATACTAATAACATCCACCCATAACATTACATTCGGTGTCGTGGCATGATTAGGAGGATGCGGAACTTTCAGTTCGCCGAAAATGTAAATTCTACTCACCCTCATGTCGTTCCAAACCTGTCGACTTTCTGCGGAACACAAAATATTTCATATTCTGGTAACCAGTTTTGTTAGCTCCATGTAACTCAATTACGAATTTAATTACAAAATAAATGTAACTGCAATCTGTTACTGTTAGGCTACTGAGGAAAAAAGTTAACACTTTATTTTAAGGCGTCCTTGTTACACGTTACATGTACTTACTATTGTAATAAAAATTATGCTATTCATCAATAGCCAACCATAAGTACATCTCGTTCAAAAAAGTTAATATTACTGACACGGATACGTAAAGTATATTACACTACACTCAAGCCAACAAGGAACACTTAAAATAAAGTGTAACCAGAAGAAAATGTGTAATTAAATTAGTTACTTATGAAAAATGTTAGTAAAGGGGTTAACACTCTGAAATATTTCACACGACATACAGATTGATTGATGTTTTCCCCCAAATTGCCTGACGCGAAAGTATGAGACGCCAAGGTTTCAGGAGTTTAGGACACATGCTTATTTAATAACCGTTTTATTTTCTATTTGGGTTTATGTATTGTTTTAGTTTTTTAAGATTAACTGTTTTCCTATTCCTCTGTGTACAGGATTTGATTTAAACAGTCAGCATACATACATTACGTCTATATATAAATCGTAGTGTATATTTATCATACACACACACACGACACACACCCACACACACACACACACACACACACCACATGTATATACAGTGGGGAAAAAAATATTTAGTCATCCACCAATTTGCAAGTTCTCCCACTTAAAAAGATGAGAGAGGCCTGTAATTTTCTTCATATGTATACCTCAACTATGAGAGATAAAATGAGAAAAAAAAATCCAGAAAATCCAATTGGAGGATTTTTAAAGAATTTTATTTGCAAATTATGGTGGAAAATAAGTATTTGGTCAATAACAAAATTAAATCTCAATACTTTGTTATATACCCTTTGTTTGGCAATGACAGAGGTCAAACGTTTTTCACAAGGTTTTCACACACTGTTGCTGTTTTTTTGGCCCATTCCTCCATGCAGATCTCCTTTAGAGCAGTAATGTTTTGGGGCTGTCCCTGGGCAACACGGATTTTCAACTCCCTCCAAGATTTTCTATGGGGTTGAGATCTGGAGACTGGGTAGGCCACTCCAGGACCTTGAAATGCTTTTTACGGAGCCGCTCCTTAGTTGCCCTGGTTGTGTGTTTGGGGTCATTGTCATGCTGAAAGACCCAGTCCCGTTTCATCTTCAATGCCCTTGCTGATGGAAGGGTTTTCACTCAAAATCTCACGATACATGGCTCCATTCATTCTTTCGTTTATACGGATCAGTTGTTCTGGTCCCTTTGCAGAAAAACAGTCCCAATGCATGATGTTTCCACCCCCATGCTTCTCAGTAGTTATGGTGTTCTTTGGATGCAACTCAGCCTTCTTTCTCCTCCAAACACGACAAGTTGAGTTTTTACCAAAAAGTTGTATTTTGGTTTCATCTGACCATTTGACATTCTCCCAATCCTCTTCTTGATCATCCAAATGCTCTCTAGCAAACTTCGGACGGGCCTGGACATGTACTGGCTTAAGCAGGGGGACACTTCTGGCACTGCAGGATTTGAGTCCCTGGCGTTGCAGTGTGTTACTGATGGTAGCCTTTTTTACTTTGGTCCCAGCTCTCTGCAGGTCGTTCACTAGGTCCCCCCGTGTGTTTCTGGGATTTTTGCTCACAGTTCTTGTTATCATTTTGACCCCACGGGGTGAGATGTTGTGTGGAGCCTCAGATCGAGGGAGATTATCAGTGGTTTTGTATGTTTTCCATTTTCTAATAATTGCTCCCACAGTTGATTTCTTCACACAAAGCTGCTTACCTATTGCAGATTCAGTCTTCCCAGTCTGGTGCAGGTCTACAGTTTTGTTTCTGGTGTCCTTTTACAGCTCTTTTGTCTTGGCCATGGTGGAGTTTGTAGTGTGACTGTTTGAGGTTGTGGACGGGTGTCTTTTATACTGATAACGAGTTTAAACAGATGCCATTAATACAGGTAACTAGTGGAGGACAGAGGAGCCTCTTAAAAGAAGAAGTTACAGGTCTGTGAGAGCCAGAAATCTTGCTTGTTTGTTGGTGACCAAATACTTATTTTACCGAGAATTTACCAATTAATTCTTTAAAAATCCTACAATGTTTTTTTTTTGGATTTTTTTTTCTCATTTTGTCTCTCATAGTTGAGGTATACCTGTGATGAAAATTACAGGCCTCTCTCATTTTTTTTAAGTGGGAGAACTTGCACAATTTGTGTCTGACTAAATATTTTTTTGCCCCACTGTATATACACACACACACACAGACATACACACATATACACACACACACAATACACATACACATACACACACACACACACATATATATATATATCACACACACACACACACAAACAAAAACACACACACATACCTATTATAATACAACACACCAAAAATATATACACACACAACACACACACACACACACCATAAACATATACATATATATAATTACCCACACACAACAGATATATATTATACACATACACACATATAGTATTTACACATACACACATATATATATTACTATATACACATACCACATATAATAGATATATATAATATACACATACACCATATACAGTGGGCAAAAAAAGTATTTAGTCAGCCAGCAATTGTGCAAGTTCTCCCACTTTAAAAGATGAGAGAGGCCTGTAATTTTAATCATAGTTATACCTCAACTATGAGATACAAAATGAGAAAAAAAAATCCAGAAAATCACATTGTAAGTTTTTTTTAAAGAATTAATTGGTAAATTCCTCTGTAAAATAAGTATTTGGTCACCTACAAACAAGCTAGATTTCTGGCTCTCACAGACCTGTAATTTCTTCTTTAAGAGGCTCCTCTGTCCTCTACTGGTTACCTGTATTAATGGCATCTTTTTGAACTTGTTATCAGTATAAAAGACATTTGTCCACAACCTCAAACAGTCACACTTCAAACTCCACTATGGCCAAGACCAAAGAGATGTCAAAGGACATCAGAAACAAAATTGTAGACCTGCAGCAGGCTGTGAAGACTGAATCTGCAATAGGTTAGCAGTTTGGTGTGAAGAAATCAACTGTGGGAGGAATTTTTAGAAAATGGAAGACATACAAGACCACTGATATCTCCCTCGATCTGGGGCTCCACGCAAGATCTCACCCCGTGGGTCAAAATGATCACAAGAACTGTGTGCAAAAATCCCAGAACCACACGGGGGTACCTAGTGAATGACCTGCAGAGAGCTGGGACCAAGTAACAAAGGCTACCATCAGTAACACACTGCGTCGCCAGGGACTCAAATTCTGCAGTGCCAGACGTGTCCCCCTGCTAAGCCAGTCCATTCCCAGGTCCTTCTGAGTTTTCTAGAGAGCATTTGGATGATCCAGAAGAGTATTGGGAGAATGTCATATGGTCAGATGAAACTAAAATAGAACTTTTTGGTAAAACCTCAACTTGTCGTGTTTGGAGGAGAAAGAATGCTGATTTGCATCCAAAGAACACCATACCTACTGTGAAGCATGGGGGTGAAACATCATGCTTTGGGGCTGTTTTCTGCAAAGGGACCAGGACTACTGATCCGTGTAAACGAAAGAATGAATGGGTCCATGTATCGTGAGATTTTGATTGAAAACCTCCTTCCATCAGCAAGGGCATTGAAGATGAAACGTGGCTTGGTCTTTCAGCATGACAATGATCCCAAACACCCCGCCCGGGCAACGAAGGAGTGGCTTCGTAGAAGCATTTCAAGGTCCTGGAGTGGCCTAGCAGTCTCCATCTCAACCCAATAGAAAATCTTTGGAGGGAGTTGAAATCCGTGTTGCCCAGCGACAGCCCCAAAACATTCCTGCTCTAGAGGAGATCTGCATGGAGAAATGAGCCAAAATACCAGCAACAGTATGTGAAAACCTTGTGAAGACTTACAGAAAAAACATTTGACCTCTGTCATTGCCAAAAAAGGGTACATAACAAAGTATTGAGAAGAAATTTTGTAATTGACCAAATACTTATTTTCCACAATAATTTGCAAATAAATTATTTAAAAACCCTACAATGTGATTTTCTGTATTTTTTCTCTCTCATTTTGTCTCTCATATTTGAGGTATACCTATGATGAAAATTACAGGCCTCTCTCATCTTTTTTTGTGGGAGAACTTGCACAATTGGTGGCCGACTAAATACTTTTTTCCCCACTGTATAGGGGGGTAGAATAATAATATAGAACACAGACACACAATATATAATACACATCACACACCATATATACACATACACACCCACATATATAATATCTATAATATAGAGATATATATATATAAACACACACATACTATATACTGTATATACATACCACACACACACCATACATAACCACACCATACATACATAGACAACACACATACATACATACCTACATGCATATGTATATATATATACACACACATACATATACACACATACACACATACATACATATATACACACTTTTAAATTTAGTGTAAGTCCACTTAAATAGAAGACTTACAAGGACTAAATCTTATAGGATCAGTTAAAACCTGTAAAAAATCATGGACCAATGGCTGCACCCGTCTTCCACAATATTAACATATCACTCAGTTGTTTATGGTATAATACCAGCGTCTCCGCCATATAGACGGCTGCCTATGATAAAAGAGTGACAAAGCATCAATACTTTCTACCGTTTAGCCTCTTTTTGGGCACCCAAGTTGTTGAAGCCCTCTGACAACCAGCCAGTGTGTGGTTCCCTAACTACCAAAGATAAAAACCAGTAATCGGCCTCTATAACCTATCTCTGAAATGGTATTTAGGAGTGGTTGATATTTAATGACTTTAGTCATGAAAGCTTCCTCCATACTAGAGTCAAAGGTGCACGCAACCTCTAAAATAAACACCTCTCTACACTCCTCATTAATCACAACAACATCTGGTGCATTAGCTGACAAACATGAAAGGATTTCAGAATTACTATTGAGATATTGAAACATGGATGATTTTACACAAGAATGTTTGTATATTCTTACTAGAGGTGGTAAATGGTTTGATATGTCTTTCACTGTCAGGTCCACTATTCTGTCGTGGCGTGCTGTGTACATTCCCTTGTAAGCACGGCAGCCATTCAGGATATGTGGCAGTGTTTCAGTGATCTGTTCTGTAGTGTGATGCAGACAGTGAGGAACCTGAGCTGTAGGAAACCAGATAGAAAGGTTGAGTCTAGTAGGAAGAACTTGTAATCTGGCCTTTACTGTGAAAATGGCAATGTCCTCACTGAGTGCAGTGTTCTTGAGAAATGAGTGAGAAACAGAATGATCAGCAGAGGGGAGACATGCAAGTTTTCCCTGAAGGTTCAGTCCAGTCCAGTGTTGTTTTTGGTTATACTGATGTAAATCCAAGAGAGTTTGCCGGGCACCTGTGGATGTTAGCAGGTGGCTATAACCACCGTATGTGGTTGTTGCCCTGACATAAGTCAGGGGGTCAGTGATGATATCCTCCGAGACTCTCACACTCTCAGAGTCCGACCGCGCCTACTCCAGTGATACTCCAGTTCTTACACAGAGTTCATTCAGGTTCGGCCAGTCTGACCAGACACCAAAACCAGCAGAGTGGGTATCAAGTTTCCCGCTGGGTTTTCTTTTAATATCCAAGAAAGTGGGGCTCTGACTCCCTGGCTAACGGCACCTTGCGTCTCCTTAGGTCCAGGAACAAGGAGGATCAAGCCAGCTCCCTAACATCTTTGTCATCATTATTCAGCATATTCAGAAGGTGGGAAATCCGCATGCTGGTATAAACCCATATCATGTTTGGTACCCCCAGTCCTCCTTCCCATTGGGGATGAAAAATAATGTCACGAGTGCTATGTGTATTTAGTCCAAACCACTTTCGCACTAAGCTCACTGTTTTGTTATTCATTTCGCTTAGCACTTTCTGCTGGATATGAACGTTGGAGAACAGATGTTGTACTTTAGACAGTGCCACCTGCCTAATAGCCTCCAGCTGCATAATCAGTGGCAGTGAACATTTATCTATCAGGTCCAGCCTGCATGTGAATTCTGACAGGATGATGTCTACTTGCTCTTTCCATTCTCCTGCAATATTAATTTTATGTCCAAGATAAGTGTGTCTCGTGAAGAGAATATACACGTATAGGTTTTGTTGCTACTGTAAACACTGGACATTTATCAGATTTTGAGCGGTACCACCTGTTCCCTCCACTCCTCCTCTCATACAGAACAGCACATTTTGAATCCTTAATCTCCAGGCCTGACCATTTCAGAAAAACATCTGTTCTGGCTAGCATGTTTTTAATTACGCTCTCTTCTCTGAGGCAATTCTGGACATCCTCTGCATAGCCCTGACTGGATAGTATATATCACACCAAGGGGGCACACTGACACCGCCACTTTAACCATTGGGTTGATGGCAAATTATCAAATTAATTGCACTACCACGGCAGCACCGTTTTTATGCCTATCTGAGTGGTCGGTGGTGCGCTGTTCTCCCTATTACTTCGTAAAGGATCCTCTATAAACCGCCTTCACAGTCAGTGAACAGGTTGATGGTAGTCTGTATTCCTCCAGTGACCTAACATGACATCATGAGATAAGTTCCAATGCATCTCTGAAGTCTAGAAGAACTGAGACAGTCCACATGAACTCTGCTTAACTTCATCTATCCCTGTGTTTAAAAGGCAAAATAACATGTTCATTCATACCTGCTTATTGATTTTGCCTTTTTGCGTGGTTGAATAAGATCAGACCTCCATCAGCCATGTTATATAATACATATATACACACACACATACATACATATAATACCATACACCATACAGACATACAGACCTTTACAGTGGGTACGAAAGTATTCAGACCCCCTTAATTTTTCACTCTTTGTTCTATATTGCAGCCATTTGCTAAATCATTTAAGTTAATTTTTTCCTCAATGTACACACAGCACACCATATTGAAAAACACAGAATTGTTGACATTTTAATTTTCAAAAACTGAAATATCACATGGTCCTAAATATTCAGACCCTTTGCTGTGACACTCAGCTGATATATTTAACTCAGTTGTTGTCCATTTCTTCTGATCATCCTTGAAATGGTTCTACACCTTAATTTGAGTCCAGCTGTGTTTGATTATACGATGTGGCTCCGTCATGAAAGCACACACCTGTCGATATTTAAAAAAAGAAACCCCCTTTTACAGCTCAATGCATGTCAGAGCAAATGAGAATTATAAGGTCAAAGGAACTGCCTGAAGAGCTCAGAGACAGAATTGTGGCAAGCACAGATCTGGCCAAGGTTACAAAAAAATTCTGCTGCACTTAGGTTCCTAAGAGCACAGTGGCCTCCATAATCCTTAAATTGAAGACATTTGGGACGACCAGAACCCTACCTAGAGCTGGCCGTCCAGCCAAACAGAGCTATCGGGGGAGAATAGCCTTGGTGAGAGAGGTAAAGAAGAACCCAAAGATCACTGTGCTGAGCTCCAGAGATGCAGTCGGGAGATGTGAGAAAGTTGTAGAAAGTCAACCATCTCTGCAGCCCTCCACCAGTCGGGTCTTTATGGCAGAGTGGCCCGACGGAACCTCTCCTCAGTGCAAGACACATGAACGCCCGCATGGAGTTTGCTAAAAAACACCTATGACTCAAAGATGGGGAGAAATAAGATTCTCTGTCTGATGAGACCAAGATAGAACTTTTTGGCATTAATTCTAAGCGGTATGTGTGGAGAAAATTAGGCACTGCTCATCACCTGTCCAATATAGTTCCAACAGTGAAGCATGGTGGTGTCAGCATCATGCTGCGGGGGTGTTTTTCAGCAGCAGGGACTGAGAGACTGGTGTCAATCGAGGGAAAGATATCGGCCAAGTACAGGGATCTCCCTGTAACGAAAACCTTCTCCAGAGTGCTCAGGACCTCAGACTGGGCAGAAGGTTCACCTTCCAGCAGGACAATGGCCCTAAGCACACAGCTAAAATACCGAAGGAGTGGCTTCGCACCAACTCTGTGACTGTTCTTGAATGGCCCAGCCAGAGCCCTGACTTAAACCAATTGAGCATCTCTGGAGAGACCTAAAATGTCTGTCCACCAACGTTTACCATCCAAATTGACAGAACTGGAGAGGATCTGCAAAGGAGGAATGGCAGAGCTCCCCAAATCCAGGTGTGAACAACTTGTTGCATCTTTCCCAAAAGGACTCATGACTGTATTAGATCAAAAGCGTGCTTCTACTAAATACTGAGAAAAGGGTCTCAATACTTAGGACCATGTGATATTTCAAATTTTTCTTTTTTAATAAATCTGCAAAATGTCAACAATTCTGTTTTTCTGCCAATATGGGGTGCTGTGTGTACATTAAGGAGGTAAAAACAAAACTTAAAATGATTTTAGCAATGGCGGCAATTAACAAGAGTTAAAAATTTAATGGGGTCTGAATACTTTCCGTACCCACTGTATATACACCACCCATACATACATAGATACACACACCTACATATATTATATAATACACACACACCCAGAATATATCACACCACCCCACACAATTATACACACACCCCCATACATACCTATACACACACACACATACAGTATATAACACACACACACTCCATCATATACACACCCACAACATACATATAATATACCACACCCATACAACATCAAAAAAAAAAAAAAAAAAAAAAAATATATAACACACACACACATACATACATATACACACACACACGGCACATACATATATAGCTATACACACACACAAAGACATTATACACACCACACACCCCATACTAACACACACACACACACACATACTATATAACACACACACACACACACAAACACATACAAACACACACACACACATGCACATGCACACACACATTCTCATACATTAATACACACCACACATCGATAGACACACACACACACACACACACAATACAATATCACACACACCACACATACATACAACTATACACACACACACATACATATATAACACACACACAAATACTAATATACACACACACATACATAATAACACACACACCCACACATACAATTATGCACACACACACATCACCATACATAGAGGACACACACACACACATCTACATATATCCACACACACACACATACTACATGATACCAGCACACACACATACAGCGACACCACACACACACACACGACATAGATATAACACACACACACACACACACATACATATAACACACACACACACAACATATACACACACACACACACATAAGATATACAACACAACCACACACCATATATAGACACACACACACACCGCCTTATATAGATATACACACACACAGATATAATACACACCCACACACACTACACACACACAAATAGATATAACACACACACACACACACGATATATTATAATATACCTAGATACACACACACATCTTATATATATATATACACACACACACACACACATATATATATATAATATACAATAACACACATGCAACAGATATAGATATATCCCACATACATACATATAATCAAAATCCATATAATAATCTGTATTTAACCTCAGAACGATCTCAAAGTAAAAAGAGGTGCTAAAGTCTGATTTTGTGGTGGCTGTGCTTTAAAATTAATTTATCAACATAATCTTAATTCAAGTGAAGAAGGATTTTGAAAGTGTGACAGTAATCAGTGTTGAGTTATACTGTAAGGTTAAACATGTCTGCTTTAAATGTTTCAAAATGATTAACAGTTGAAAACTTTCGTTAGAAATTTAAAAGTAATCTAATAAAGTAATTGAGATAATTACACTTTTAAACAGGGTAACTTGTAATTTGTAACCGATTACATTTCCAAAGTAACCGTAACCAACCAGTTTTGGTTTTCATTGACTTCCATTATATAAAGAAACAGATCTTGATACATTTTTTTTTTTTTTAAATATGTGGATATTTTCCAAAATATCTTGAAGGACATGAGGGTAAGTACATTGTAGGATTAACATTTTTGGTTAAACTACCCCTTTAAAGGCATAATTTACCCAAAATATGACAATTTTATCATCATTTACTCACCCAAACGCCATTCCAAAGCTCCTCTGTTGAACACAAAAAAGTTTTTTTTGTTGTTGTTGTTGTTGTTGTTGTTTTTGAAGAATGTGGGCAATAGCCATTGACATACATAGTAGAGAATAAACACAATGTAAATCAATGGCTACCAGCAACTGTTTGGATACCCAACATTATTCAAAAATATCTTTTGTGTTTAGCAGAAGAAAGAAGTTCATACAGGTTTGGAACAAATTGAGAGTGAGTAAATGATGACAGGAATTCCATTTTTGCATGAACTATCACTAACCCTTCTTTATCCAAAAACGAAAAACCTGTCATCAATACTTATCCTCAGTGAGAGTCATGCTCTTCCAAACTTTCATTCCTTTCTTTCTTCCTGCCTAATTGTCTGAAATGCAACACAACTGAATTGAAAGCCAGAACATTTAAAAAAAAAAAAAGATTTTTAGTGAATGACTAATTTGTCGATTCCTCACAAAAAACTCTTATGACTTCACAGGACTCTGTGACTGTGTTGTCCGCTGTAGTCACCACCCTCTGCCCTAGCATTAGCCTGGGGAATTGTAGCTAAACTCCTTGTGTTCTACACAAAAAAAATCTGTAGTGTTTACTGCAAAACAAATCCTATCTAGTGAAGCCCTTTTTGTGTAAAATGTAGCTTTTTCACAACAAAGGATTTCAAAAACATTCTGTCCTCCATATGTATATTCCTTGAGCAGTAGTTTGCTGTACACTGTAAATGCAGCTAAAAATACCCACTGAAAGACAAAGGATCACACATTTAAAAGTGGAGCAGCACATCACTTATTTTACTTTAACAGTAGAGACTACAGAGTTGTACCACTAGCTTAGCTGTGCAAGCACACACAGATGATGTTCAGAATCAAATATAGCATACTGCTTGTAGTATATACACTGCTTATATTGTATAGAGTGCATATTAGTAATATGGTACATTGCTGTCACATGACCTGTGTTTCATACTTAATTAGAAAAAGTAAAAACCAAAAACTCTGATCAAAGAGATATTCAAAGTCATGATGATTACTTTGCGGATGCCTTGCTGTAATTACATTCATATGCAATTCTGAACAAAGCCACATCCTCAGCCAAAAGAAGACACGGGGACCACTGGATTAAAAAACATACAACCAAAAGTGTTTATTAGTTTTGTCCTGTCTGGAACCTAGGAGCACATCTCTCAGTTCAAAGGTCATAGCGCTACCCTGGGTCATGGGTCCCAGCCGGCGTGGGGTCAGACAGGGAGGTTATAAGGTGGGTGGGAGCAAGTGACGCAGGATGGCACAGAGTGAGATGCGCACGCACACACACACACAAATTCATTTCTTAAACAACTCATTACAAATCTGTATCATTCCGTTGTAATACACCACCACATAAAACAAGTGATGCAGTGAAGTTCGAACAGCTAAAGAAAGCGGCAGAGAAGATAAGTCCATCTGTCAATATCATGTGTATGTGCATGATATCATATGCACTGTACATATAAAGACAGTGAAACCGAATAATACAAAGTATGTTGTAGATGTAGAGAATCTCATTGAAAAGACTGAACATAACACATTAACTGTAAAGGAAAAAAAGACAAACCAGCAACAACAAAAATAACATTTATCATTACTGTAGTTAAGGGGAAAAAAATGCATCATGGACAATTTCATTCATCACCGCTATTTCATTATTGTTCACAAAGAGAGAGAGAGAGATGTAGTGTGAAATAATAAACAACTGGAACAAAAACAATCCAAAAAGGTCCAAAAATGCATTAAATAACAGAGGCAGCTTAATCACATTTCCCACCGTTCTTCTGTCTCCATTTATTAACCATACACAGTTTCTTGCTCTTACTATTCCATAACGTCAACCCTCATCCGAATGTTTTAGAGAAATAAACCTAGAAAATGCCACAGAACCAACAGTATCATAATATACTTTGGTCCAAGTCTCTGACAAGATGCATAACTCATTTCAGTAAAATGTCTGGCTTGATGTTCCCCTACGTTTATTAAGAAAAATTCCCATTTCAACAACTTTCTCCTTTAATTCTTGGTGCCAAGTTCATGTGGTTGGTCAAGACCTTCTGAAACTTCTCTGCCTGTGCTTTCACAACAGCTCAAAAATGATGATCCAGCCTTACGGGACTTTCACAGCTTGAACCTAAAATAACATTCACGTTCATTTATCATATAAACACTTTGTCGACAGTGTTTTTCGAGTGTCTCATTTTCCTGATTGACTCCCATAGCGTTTTTTTCCCCCTCATCTTTTATGTGGCAGAGCTTCAGATAGCTTTTTTACAACCCAAAGTGCTAACACCTGATATTAAAGGCTCAGAAGAATACAAACGCATGTAAACAAAAACTACCCCAGATCAGCTAACCTGTCACAACCAGCATTTCTCAAATGTCTCAATATGGACACCCCATTTCCTATAAAATCCTCCGTTTTAGATTAAAGACACCTTACCAAAATATTGTTTTAAGAAGACAAGCAATGCAAGATGGCCAGTTTCCCATCCTCTACCTCAGCATCCAATCATCTCCACTCAA